>CM036755.1:76863771-77218771 GCA_020796225.1 Arion vulgaris | reverse complement strand
AGAAAAGAAAAATACCAAGCAGCAAAGGCCTGCGTATTATACTAACACATGCAGGAAGCAGTGAAGAAGGTCTTGTCCATGACGCTGGACTTATTTTCCAATCAAAAGTACCGACGGTAGGGACTACCACACAGAAATGAATGGACATATTTTCAGTCACTGGATGGAGAAAGATCTACTTCCAATTCTAAACAGACCATCATGCTTGGTAATGGATAATGCATCCTATCACAACGCAGTATCAGCGGAAGACAAAGTACCAACTGCATCAAATACAAAAGATCAAATTAGGACTTGGCTTGCTAAGGAAAATGTCAGCTTCGATGATACATATTTGAAACCCGAGTTGTTGCACCTGGTGAGGATGACAAATAAGGCAAAGGTGTTTCATATTGACAAAATCATTGCGGAATACGGCCACACGTCTTTGCGACTACCTCCATATCATGCTCACCTCAATCCGATAGAGCTTGTCTGGGCTAAAGTAAAAGGGCAAGTTGCCGAACAGAACAGGACGTTTAAAATGTGTGATGTTGAAGTTCTGACACGTGAGTCCCTCTCAATGATAGACATGCAGTTCTGGAAGAAGTGTGTTGAACATGTGCTCCGAGAGGAAGACGAGTACTGGCACCGAGATGGATTACAATTTGTCCAGCCAGTAACAATTATCAACCTCATGGAATCGTCAGATTCGGGATGATACAAATCATATTTTGATTACAGACTGAGAAATAGCAACGTATACATTTCCATATCCAAATGCGTCTACCATCATACAATTTGTGGTGAAGTTAAAACACCCTGGGGTCTAATGGTGACCGAAGGGAGGACTAACTGTTGCATATTGTATCCAAGTTCACGATTGCACATAAAGGGCAACACACTTAATTACTTGACCTATCAAGTTAATATGGAGATACACCTATGAATAGAATTGACATGGACAAATTCTAGGGATTACTGTAAAATCTAAAATTTGAGCCCCGTATTTGCAATTGTCATAAAAGATCAAAGGAATTCGCCGATGTGCAAAATCCGTAGCATCTATGAACTACTGGTTAGCTTTATTTTAGCGTCATGGATATTCTAAGGCTGCATGCAAAATATCACTGAGATCCAACAGGTAGTTTTCGAGAAAATCAATTTCAAACGTGCTCACGAATTAATGGACAGACTATAATATTGGCAACATGCAATATCAAAATAAATAACACAACACTGAAACAAGTCCATCGATTCAAGTATCTAGGAACATTCTTAACACCAGATGGAAGATGTACAACAGAGATTAGGAGCAGAATAGCTCAAACGAAAGCAGCTTTATGAAAATGAAGAACACACTATGCGTGAACTCACTACCAATGACACTGCGAAAACGAGTACTCCAATGCTATATTGAACCAATTCTTATGTATGGCAGCGAATCATGGACACTGAACAAACAATCAATACGATCATTGGAAGCCACAGAGATGTGGTTTTACAGAAGAATGTTGAGAATTCCATGGACAGCAAAGAAAACAAACGTGGAGGTTTTAAATCAGGCCTGCACACAAAGAAACCTTATCAAAAGAATAAGAATCCGACAATCAAGGTTCTTCGGGCATATAATGCGAAGAGAAGGTTTAGAACATTTGGTGACTACAGGTAAAATTCAGGGAAGGAGAGATCGTGGAAGACAGAGGGAGAAGATGTTGGATGGCCTGACATCATGGTTCGACAAAATATCGACGTCAGAACTGATTACATGCACCAAGCAAAGAGAGTTGTGGAGAGACATGATCGCCTACGCCGGCAGGCATGGCACTTGATTGATTGATAATATTGGCATTTTACGGTAACTTGCGCACTTTTACGTCAATGTTTTTGTTTATATTGGAGATGAGAACGGTGTACGGTGAAATGAGATTTTAGAACAGGTAGGCCTATGTGTGTAAAAAATTATACATTTGAAAGTTCGTAAAGTAGCACATGTGTTAGTAATATTATTAATGACAAAATACATAGTCTGTATCTCAGAGGTTTACTCTTTCATATACCGGTTTTACTACACTAATATTTAATGTCTCATTAATAAAGTGCTATCGGTTTATTCATTATAAGGAGTGTGGTGACTGACTCGTGAGAGTCGTGATCGGATATAACGTAAGAATTGATGTAGTGTCATGTGTCACTATGTCATTGGACCCATCTTCAGATGAATAAACTAGAGAATTGACGTTAAGAGAATCAAACTCCGTACTGCTGTTGTACTAGGTCTTTAGATTGCCAGATATTAGTTAACTTAGTGAAGGTACTATCTATAGACTATACTATAGCAGCTAGTACCTTCACTAAGTTAACTAATATCTGGCAATCTAAAGACCTTAGTGGGCCTCTATATACAAAAGTTAAATTATTTAGGTCATGTGTGATTCCTGTAGTTATCTACGGATGTGAAAGTTGGAAATCAACAAACAAAATTGATAAGAAACTAGACAGCTTTGAGAATAAACCTCTCAGAAAATTACTAAATGTAAAATTGTGATTTCGTTTCTTTCAAAGTAAAGCAGTGAGAGATAGAAAACAGTAACAATTCTATCAAATATTATTAGGAAACAAAGGTGGAAATACTTAGGTCATGTTCTTAGATCAGACGAAAAGAGACTAAATTGTCAAGTCCTTGTGTGGTCACCAGTTGGGAATACATGGAAGACCTAAGACCACTCTTCAAAGAACAATCCTACAAGAAAGTAAGTTATTGGGATGTAAAACCATAAAGATCTCAAACTGCTAGCTATGAACCGCATCACATGGAACCCTAAAACCTCTGCCCTATGTGCTGCCTTTGGCACTAAAGGAACAAACTAACTAACTAGCTGCCAGTGTGCTGCTGCAACTCCCAAAATAAACATTTTTAACGCATAAAATATAAAAAAATATTAACCAAGGAGTTTATTGTACCTGGGCGAAATTTGAAATCATGCTGCTTTATAAACTAATATATGGAGGGAAATGGGGCCTAGAATAATAACAGCAACATTCAAAACTAACAAGAAGAAAATTAGCCTGAAGGTCGTCCAATGCGACACACCAACCAATGATAGAGAACAAGCCACTAAAGAGAGGTTTTATACCAAAGTACAAAGTATCATGAAAAGAAAGAAGAAAAAGATATCACAGTTTTGATCATCATCAAGTAATCTGTCCCTTCCAGAACTTGGCTCCCATGACAGCATTCCTGAAAAACTCTGTTTGTGCAAGTTGGCCGGCGTGAGTAGCAGTCATTCGCAGATCATCAATGACATCCTGCACTCATTGTCTTTTAGGTCTTCCTCTCGTTCTTCTTCCAGGCACCATTCCTTCCAAAATTAATTTCTCCAGGCACTCATGTCGTTTGATGTGTCCAAGTATTTAATTTTCCTTGTTTTTTGCTTTGTAATAACCAAGTTTTGAAAGGGACTTAAATTCAAAGATAGGAGAAGATAATAGCGGTTTTAAAGAGACAATAGGAAAGCATGGCTGGATATAATGAATGAGAAGGGAGAATGTTCGCAAATTTTTGTGCCCCAAAGCAGCTAATCATAGGATCATAAGGGGAGGGGAGGGCAGCATATTTCAGCAGAAGAGAGACCACAAGGCCTTATGAACATCACCAGATCACAAAACAACTAACCAGATAGAATACATATGTATTGATAAGAAATTTAGAACATCATTACAGGACATTTTTCTCTCTCCGTGCTTTTTGCCACACTCGGCGCCCCAGAGTATCCCTTGAGCACTATTCGCTGCAAACTGTGCCATTGAAGTTGTTTCATTTATATACGTTTTTCTATTTTTACTTCTACTATTTTTAGTGTCTAGTTTTAGCCTTCTGGATTTTCCACAATAATAGCATCACTTTGTGGATTTGATCGTTCATTTACCAAAGTTTTCATTTGATTCAAGTATATTTATGGTTGCTACAGACGCGCTAAATAGTTCAGGAGGGAACCAGGCCCTTCAGATAATCAGCGTCCCATGCCTGTAACAGCAGAGCAGGTGTGGATTTTAATACAAAAATACATGAGAATACAGATAGTAGTAGTTAGTGGTGGCGTGTCATTAAGGGCCAGAGGGGCCAGGCCCCACCAAAAATAATATGTAAAGTGTATTTATTATTTAATAAATTAAAATATAACATAAACCAAAGCCATGATTTTTCCGAAAATTTTTGTCTAGCCCCACCTACAAAACGATCACGAGCCCCACTGTAGTAGTAGTAGTAATATTAGTAGCGATTCAGATTTAGGTTTTGTATCAGGTAGACAATGAACAAGGCCCAGCTGGAGCAGCTAGTTGTAAACAGTATGATGCTGTGCCATCTACGCATCATCATAATTATGTGTAAAATCTTCATTTCTATGGAATATATTGTCATAAAATTTCATCTGGACCTCACAAACTGAATTATAAATTGATCCCTAGAAGCACAAAGGGATACATTTTGGAGATGTTGTTATAATGTCAAATAAGCATGGCATATGTCACTGATAATTTAGATATTGTTTTATTTATGTTGTCATATTTGCCCCAGTTCTTCTAAAATACTCCATGTATTGCTTTTTAACCCTGTTATTCTAATAGATTGTCCAGTTAAGTAATATATAATAAGATATATATATATATGTGTTTATTTTTTTACAAGTAGTTCATCATCATCAGGTGCTGTGCCGGTTGGTGTAGGCGATCACAAATCTCTGTCTTTTGTGTTTGCTATCAACTCAGATGTTGACGCTCTACCATGCCATGACGTACTATTGACAAGTAGTTACGATTTTAAAAAAACCTTGCATCTTTTTCCTTCCTTAAATTAACTGCATACAACTGAGGAAATAACTACGCGTGGAAAACGTTCAAGTGTGCAGAGGAGCAGACATGGCATCGGATCACCATGTCCTGCTAAGTAAAATCAGGCTAAAAGTTAATTACAGGACTTTGCGAATCAACCCCAGCTTTTAAAAAAACGCTATTTATGATTTTTCTAGGCATTATTACGTTCAGTAGTTTGCATTGCTTTCTGAACATGTGCCATCGTCCTTTTGTAAAAATCCATGCGAAACAATTTGCAACCAAACTGTTCACAGCGTGATTCAACCTCAGAAAGTCGGGATTAATAGACCGAGTCACTATCCCCTAAACCACAGACACCACCAGGATACAATTTTAAAAAGATATACTAGTAGAATGCAGTCTTTATAATTGAGTCACATTTCCTACATCATACTACATGTTATGTGATTATTTTAGTGCCAATAATTTGCTTATAATTTATACGATTCTTGATTGCATGCACAAATAACTCATCATTCTTTATCAATTTTCTGATCATGGACTTTGAAGTTTCCACACTTTCTCACAGATTTTGCTGTTACAGTATGAATAAATACTACGAACTAGTGAACTTACAAATGAGCATACCTATGGAAAAATCATTACCATGTCTGCATCAACTGTAGCAACAGAGGCTGCCAATAACAAGGTATGACTATTAATAATATCATGATAAAATTTCCTCTTCATATCACATGTTGAACATATTCAATTTGGAATGGGCTGGGTGGAAGTGAGTAAATATAACAGCGTTGCTGTAAACATAACACAATGTACATACGCTCACAACAACAACAAAGATCACATTTTGTTGCATATTTTTAGAGTGTACCTTTCCTTTTTCAGGGAGTCTACGACAAGATTCTTCTTCTTCACCCTTCACCCCTAGGGAGGCATAGGTCTGCAACTTAGGTTTTCCAAGCCCTCCTATCCATGTCCATCTTTTCCAGATTTCTCGACTCTCTCCCCATTTTGTTGCATTCTGTCTACAATGTGAGTCTGCAGCCAGATTTCCTTTCAGATTTCATTGGGTCACTTCAGGAGTTCTTCCTTGCGAGGTCCTTCTTCTTCATTGGAGTGCAAGCTATGAATTTCCTTGGTTGTGGTTTCTCTAGCTATCTAGTATTTTTTTTACAGGATAGAGTAGCTAGCAACCTCCTTAGTTGCCTCTTATGACATGCATGGCAGGTAACAGTAGTTATATTCTTTACACCCCTAATTTGGGCCCAGGTAAACACTCAGGTGCTACAAGGTGATTACTAATCGTGAATTATTGTTTATTGTCTTCCTACCTTTCCAACCGTCTATTATTTAATGCTGTCTCTTGTATCTTTCTCGTTCGCTTGAAATATTGTCTATATATTTAATGTTGTCTCTTGTATCTTTCCTTCCTTTCGTTCGCTTGAAATATTGTCTATATATTTATTGTTGTCTCTTGTATCCTTCCTTTCTTTCGTTTGCTTGAAATATTGTCTATATATAATTTAATTTTCCCGTTGTAAATATCCTTCCATTTCCTTTCTTTCCTTTGTTTGCTTGAAATATTGTCTATATATTTAATGTTGCTCTGATCAGCTTGTATTCTTTTTTTCTCTTCTTCCTTCCTTTCGTTTGAAATATTCTCTATATATTTATTGTTGTCTCTTGTATCCTTCCTTCCTTTCGTTTGCTTGAAATATTGTCTATATATTTAATGTTGTCTCTTGTATCTTTCGATCGCTTGAAATATTGTCTATATATTTAATTTTGTCTCTTGTATCTT
Organism: Arion vulgaris; assembly: GCA_020796225.1. Taxonomy (NCBI): domain Eukaryota; kingdom Metazoa; phylum Mollusca; class Gastropoda; order Stylommatophora; family Arionidae; genus Arion; species Arion vulgaris. The sequence continues at coordinate 77,212,155 of CM036755.1, read as the reverse complement.
TCCTTCCTTTCGTTTGCTTAAAATATTGTCTATATATTTATTGTTGTCTCTTGTATCCTTCCTTCCTTTCGTTTGCTTGAAATATTGTCTATATATTTAATGTTGTCTCTTGTATCCTTCCTTCCTTTTGTTTGCTTGAAATATTGTCTATATATTTAATGTTGTCTCTTGTATGAACTTCACTGTCTTTTGTAGCTCACACAGAGGTCCTCGTAGTTTTCTGTAGAGTGTTGTTTCGTTAGGCCAGTGAGTTTGCCTCAGTGTATCATATATGGGGCAGTCTTTAAGTTTGTGCTCTGCAGTCTGGTGTGTCTGTCCACATGTACACATGGCGTTTATTGTCTTTAATGTTATTTCAAAAAGGTGTTGTCAGCATCATCAATATAAGTTTCAGAATTGCATTCTATAATTTTGTAATTTTACCGAATCCATACGATGGTATTAACTGCAGTGATTAACCGGACACTGACAAAAAAACAAGAAAGAAAAATTACCAATTGTGAAATAAGATGCTTGAGGAAAGCGGTAAATAAAACAAGAAAATACCATATACAAAATAAGGAAATTAGAAGAACAGTCAGAACAACACCTGCTATTAGATTCATTAAAAAACCTCATCTCCAGGTCTGTTTAGGATACCCTCTTTTCCATTTCCCCTGTGGGTTCCACTCAAGCGCTTGTCTAGTAACACTCGATTGTGTCTTCCGTATGGATATTGTCCAATATTTTTCTTAATATTTCTCCGTGAATCTTGTCTTTGCTCATCCACAGGATCATTTGAAGAATATTGTCTTGTCTTAGTACTATAAGATCAGACTTTATATTTCAGGTGACATAAGATGGTTGATGTGAAAAAATAGTATTTTAAAACAATTTTTATGGATTGTTTGCCTTTGTCAATTTTATATGAACTTAAATAAAACAATTGTAAACATTCAGGGGGTATGCTGATTCAATTTGTTATCTTTCAAATACAGGTCTTGCCAGGAGACACAACTGGTCTGCCATGGGAAGTCTGGCAGATTATTCTGTCATGGCTTTCTGCAGCTGACCTCTGCCATGTTTCTTGTGTATGTAAGACTTGGGTAGAATTGGTAGCGAGTATTGATTCAACACATTGGAAAGAACTTTATCTTAGTTGCAGGTAACAATGGTTTTTCTGATTATAAGACACACAAAAGTTGCAAGTAACAACAGTTTTTCTGATTATCAGACACACAAAAAAGCCAACAACTGGAAATTGAAACTGAGTGAATGTTTATATACTTATAGCATTTTTGCTGGTATTCTGTTTGAGTTAGCTGAAAGTAGCAGTAACTGGAGCACTTAATGATCGGAAAATCATAATGATGAAGAGGAGGCGCCTTATTACTCAGCAGGTGTGACAATAAGCAATAAAAGACTGGATGTAAAACCAGTCATGCAATTCATAAAAGAACAACAGTTTAAATGGTTTAGACACCTAACAAGAATGCCCTGGTATTGTCTACCACAGAAGAGCCACACTGAAAAAGTATAACGAGTACAGAGCAAGAGGAATACCACACAAAAGATGGAACATTGGCATCAAGAACAGCCATAAGAAAATTATTAACAGCTTACAAAGTTCATCCACCCTTTCCCCCCACCCTTTCCCCTCCCCACACTTCTATAAAGAAATAAAGGGTGGAAGAGAATAACTTTAATTATGGCATGATATTTGATCGCAACACTGACTCGTAAACAGCATCATGTTCCAGAAACTGAAATATTTTGATCACATGGAACATCACATTTGTTTAAAGAGATCAGCAATGGAGCGCATAGTTTTGGAAGACGAGGTTGCGGATAACCAAGACGATGGTGGCAACAGGGCGTTAAAGAACCTTTGGCCTGTCTGCCCAGCGTGTTCGTATCGCGTTGGACTACGGGTGACTATCCCTCTGTGTGTGCGGGTTCAATTCTGCGGGATGACAGAAAAAGCCACAGATTCCCCAGATTTGCGGTGTTTGTGGCACCGAACCGAAGGGTTACGATGTCCATGGCACCGAGCTGAAGAGCTGAAAAGCTTAAGTGCTTCTGGATCGGCAAAAAAACAAAAAAGAATCTTTGAATGCAATGATGAAGGTTCCATAGGAGCATGCTGGAGAGTTTTCAGGCATGCTGTAATGAGAGCAAAATTCTTCAAAGAACATGAATGAATCTTTGTCGCTGGGTTGTTATTGGTTATTGTTATTGGTTATTGTAAGTTATATTTCATTATATGCATACTTTTATCAACAATTTTTTCCAGTTTGTTGTTTGGGGAATCAGAGTGGTAGTGGGTTTTCTGCAATTTGTCAACATTTTAACATTTGCATTAAGAGTCAGCTTGGCACAGTATTTTTGTTGTTGTCCTTTTCATTTTCATATCTCGAGGTATATTGGGTAATACAGTTTTAGACCTGTATTAGGCCAGTGTTAGGCCTGTAGTTTTCATTAGCTGTTGACACATGATTGGTGATGTGGTCATCATCACACCAGCCGTCTTTACTTCCCAGATCTTTTCCTGATACCCAATTGAGGCTGGGTCAACCTGAGAGTCGCTACATTCTGGAAAAAATTCCATGCCCTCTTTTGGAGTTGAACCGTGACCACTAGCCTAAGAAGCAAGTTCACTAACAACTAAACTACTGCATCTCTCTTAACTAATTAGCTACTGAATTGAAAAACAAAGTTGTGACTGAATTAACTTTAGATCCTATTTTCACATTACAGGTGTATGTACAAATTTAGCTGCAGTTTTCTTAACTCTTTCCACGCTTTAAGCCGCACACAAATTGAGAATTAAAATTGGAAATAAGTTGTTTAAAGAAGTTATTTATTAACTGATTTTATCTTATACCATTTTTATGGTACAATGAATTTTCTTTTAAATTTTAGATATAAAAAAATAGTTATATTCACAGTAGTGGGCAATTGGTAAATTTCTTTGGTTAGTAAAGGTTATTGTGTTTTATTTTACTAGTGTGTTGCCGGGTCGCAAAGAATAATAACACTGCGACCTACAAGGCGTGTTGTAAGAGGTGACTGAGGTAATGGCCTATAGAAGCATCCCTAGTAAATAAAAAGTGTCGCAGAAATTGGATGTGATGGTGTACTTTTAGGCGCATAACTGGCACAATCGACAATCACTCTTAGGCTCAGATCACATACAAATCACAAAGAGTGGTTAACAATTGGTCAATATGGAGCGTTTGAAGAAGGAGATTTCCCATCTGATGTGATTCTTTAGTTACCCAGCTGTAAATTGGTACCAAGATTTTCTGAGTTGTGGGAAGTTCTTAATTGTTTAGTGTGGGAATTACTTCTGCATGTTTTACCACTTCTTCTTCTTGAACGCTCCATATCAATCACTTGTTAAACCACTCTTTGTGATTTGTATGGGATCTGAGCCTAAGAGTGATTGTACATTGTACCAGTTATGCGTTTGCAGGTAGGCCAGCACATCCAATTTATGCAACACTATTTATTTACTACTGTGGCTCCCCTAGCCCCTACCTCAGTCACCTCTTATGACGAGCCTTCCAGGTCGCAATGTTACTACTGTAGCTCCCCTAGACTCCTACCTCAGTCACCTCTTATGACATGCCTTCCAGGTCGCAATGTTACTACTCATTATTCCCCTTGGGGACCCGGTAACACACAGGCAAGTTTTTACCACTGAAAGAGTTTGCTGAAGGCTAACTGAAAGGATTCGGGTACAGTCAGTAACACAGCGAAGTACACAAACTATTCAGTTTCCAAGATTTTATTGATGTTTGTTTGAGACAGAAACAATAGACATCTAAGACCAATATAAAATTAGCACAAACCATATTAATTGAGTATATTTGTTTCAATTTGTTGTCATTGAATAAGTTTTAAATCACATATAATCTGATTCCAGTGAGTGGCATCATCCATTCTGGCCTCTTAACACTCAAGCAGAGCCCCCATCATGGCGACTGGCTTATAGAGACCAGTACATATCAACAAAATTTTGGTGCCAGAGACACAGACGGGAAACACAGCATGTTTCTTGCACTGCTCTCTTTATGAAAAATGTATTGCACAAAAGCATCCATATTGGCCCAGGATTGGAGCATGAAAGCTTGAAGACAGCTCTTTCTGCTGCAAATGATTATGATAGAATTATAATGCATCCTGGGATATATGACGAACAGTGTGAAATCTTGGCAAAAGTTCCATTTGAATTGGTTGGATATGGAGAGCTGGGCAGTGTGATTCTTAATGTTGGTGTTAAACAGTTGTCAACCTCCACAAGATTGAGCAGTCTAGTACTTAGAGCACCATGGTTTACAAGTTTTATTCTAAATGTAAGTTATGCTTTTAAAAATTTGTAGTTTAAATAATTTTGTATGTTAAATATTACTTTATTTGTCTGTTGTCTATTCCCAGGTGGTAGATGTAGTTGGTTGTCCACTCTTGCTGTTAAGCGTAGAGATGGGAGCTTTAATTTGCATACTAGGTCTAGATGAGTCGCCCTTGTTGTGTTATATCCGTGTTTATGTAGTGTGCTCTTGATATTGTTATTACTTTATAACTACAATTATTTCCACATTGATCTCTCTGTATGCATCTGATTGCATTCTCTAATGGATGAAGTTAGTTTAGAAGAAAAGAAAAGCATATATGGAATGAAAGGAGATAAGTTAGGATGATTTTGGTTGTCTAGACTGGTGTATATGATTGCTGTGTTGAGACATGGCTCACACTCCAAGATTATCCTACAGGGAACAGTTGAGGGTGGAAGAAGAAAAGGAGGGCAGAAAAAATCCTGGTTTGACAACATCAAGAGCTGGTCAGGACAGAGTTTCTCCACACTCGCTCGAGGAGTTTAAGACATAGACTCATGGCATGCTTTTTGTGCTGATGTCTCCACAGTGACACCCCTACGACCCTAACAGGTTATGGGCTTTATTATTATTATATTATTATTATATGATTGCTGAAGGCTTTCAAAGCAAGGATACTTCTTCTTCGATTGCTTCATATCAACCAATGGTTAACCACTCTGTGTGATTTGTCTGTGATCTGAGCCTAAGAGTGATTTATGTTGTGCCAGTTATGCGCCTACAAATAGGCCAACACATCCGATTTCTGCTATGCTTTTTATTTACTAAGGTAGCTTCCTAGGCCCTACATAAGTTGCCACTTACAACATGCCTTGTAGGTCGCAGTGGTACTATTCTTTGCTTCCCTTATGAGCCCCGGCACCACACGGGCAATTTCATGGATACATAAACAAATAAATTAAGAAGAGGTGAAAAGTTAGGAATGAAGCGGACATTGTAGAAGGAAATTAAAAAAGGAACAAATCAAATATTTTGAACACACAAAGAGACTTGATATTACTGTAGAGAAAGGTTGATGGTAAGCAGACAAGAGGAAGACAGTGATGTAAGAAGGTTGAAGTAAACAGACAAGAGGAAGACAGTGATGTCAAGAATGGTTGATGGTAAACAGACAAGAGGAAGACAGTGATGTCAAGAATGGTTGATGGTAAACAGACAAGAGGAAGACAGTGATGTAAGAAAGGTTGATGGTAAACAGACAAGAGAAAGACAGTGATGTCAAGAATGGTTGATGGTAAACAGACAAGAGGAAGACAGTGATGTAAGAAAGGTTGATGTAAGCAGACAAGAGAAAGACAGTGATGTCAAGAATGGTTGATGGTAAACAGACAAGAGGAAGACAGTGATGTAGAGAAGGTTGATGGTAACAGACAAGAGAAAGACAGTGATGTAAGAATGGTTGATGGTAAACAGACAAGAGAAGACAGTGATGTAGAAAGGTTGATGGTAAGCATAAAAGAAGACAGTGATGTCAAGAATGGTTGATGGTAAATAGACAAAGGAAGACATGATGGAGAAAGGTTTGGAAGCAGACAAGAAAGACAGTGATGTCAAGAATGGTTGATGGTAAAAGACAAGAGAAGACAGTGATGTAAAGTTGATGGTAGAGACAAGAAGACAGTGATATCAAGAGGTTGATAGGTAAACAGACAAGAGAAGACAGTGATGAGAGAAGTTGATGGTAAGCAGACAAGGAAAGAAGTGATGTCAGAAGGGTTGATGATAGAATCAGACAAGAGTCAAGACAGTGATGTGAGAAAGGTTATGGTACAGAAGAAGACAGTGATGTCAAGAATGGTTGATGGTCAGACAAGAGGAGACAGTGATGTAAAAAGGTTGATGGTAAGCAGACAAGAGAAAGACATGATGTAGAGAAAGGTTGATGGTAAGCAGACAAGAGAAAGACAGTGATGTAGAGAAAGGTTGATGGTAAACAGACAAGAGGAAGACAGTGATGTAGAGAAAGGTTGATGGTAAACAGACAAAAGGAAGACAGTGATGTAGAGAAAGGTTGACAGTAAACAGACAAGAGGAAAACAGTGATGTAGAGAAAGATTGACAATAAACAGACAAGAGAAAGACAGTGATGTAGAGAAAGATTGACAATAAACAGACAAGAGAAAGACAGTGATGTAGAGAAAGATTGACAGTAAACAGACAAGAGGAAGACAGTGATGTAGAGAAAGATTGACAGTAAACAGACAAGAGAAAGACAGTGATGTAGAGAAAGATTGACAATAAACAGACAAAGACAGGGATGTAGAGAAAGATTGACAGTAAACAGACAAGAGAAAGACAGTGATGTAGAGAAAGATTGACAGTAAACAGACAAGAGGAAGACAGTGATGTAGAGAAAGGTTGATGGTAAACAGACAAGAGGAAGACAGTGATGTAGAGAAAGATTGACAGTAAGCAGACAAGAGGAAGACAGTGATGTAGAGAAAGATTGACAGTAAACAGACAAGAGAAAGACAGTGATGTAATTTAGAGGGTAACATTAAAAGTTTGACAGAATGTATCAACATTGCAAGCGGTGGAGTAAAGTTTGACAGAATCTATCAACATTGCAAGCGGTGGAGTAAAGTTTGACAGAATCTATCAACATTGCAAGTGGTGGAGTAAAGTTTGACAGAATCTATCAACATTGCAAGTGGTGGAGAGTGCTGGGGATTTATTCTAATTAATGAATTAACCAATTAATGGAATGTAACACCATGATCAGGACAGAAAGTTTTGGGAATCTTTCTATTCTCTCTCACGATCACCGCTTAGACTGATGTGCCAGATTTCCCCATAAATCTGATTCATTTGGCAATCTGATTCATGCAGTCTTAGCATGAGTGTTTTTCGTCACATCTTCAGCGCCATTTGGAGCTCTGGTGCTTATCCTTCGCGATGTGTCGATTTTAGCCAGTGTTTACTGGGTTCCTCTCCGTCAGCTTTTGGCTGTCCCCAGCCGACCTGCAGGCAGCAGGTTATCCTTTCTATTCAATAAATTAATTTCATGCAAAACATTTTAACCACTTCATCCTTCTGAACTGATACACTGGCTCGCATTATGTTTTAAGATGACGGAGAGCCAGTGTACTGACTACTTAAGTGTACATTGCTATATAAATACGTCCTGAGGTAAAATAATGGAATGAAAGTGTTAATAAGTACTTTACAAGTACTTAACCTGCACATTCCACCTGTGTGTTGCAGGGATCTGCAAGGGGAGAAAATAATAGTGCCACTGTGACCTACAAAGCATGTTGTAAGAGGTAACTGAGGTAGGGGCCTAGGGAAGCTGCCCTAGTAAATAAAAAGTGGCGCAGAAATTGGATGGGCTGGCCATCAATCAATCTGACTTTGTACAAGGAACTGTAAATGGGAGCTGAATAATTATCAATTTAGGAAGCTAGAGTTTAAATCTGTGGGATGGATTAGCGTAAGCATCATCTATAAACCCTTGGATTCAAGAGGGCTGTGGGTTTCAATCCTACACTGACGTTTCACATAGGAAGAAAGGAATTGACCCTCCTACCTCTTGCTCACTATCTATCTTCTTCTTTGCGTTCGTTCTTTACAACCAATTTTAATCACTCTTTGTGATATGTTTTATCTTTGCCAAGAACGTTTATACGTTGCACATTGGTTTGTAGGCCCCTAAACGTATAGACTTGTACATGTTTAGGACACATGCATCCGATTTCAGCCAAACCTCCTTATTAGTCGCCTCTTACGACATGCGTGGCAGGTAACATTGGTTCTATTCTTTACACCCCAAATGTGGACCCCGGTAACCACTCGGAGACTATCTATCTATCTCTAATCCTGTTTTACCTTTCAGCATCAGGTCAAAAAAGGAGACACCTGGAGCGAGCCTCTCTATGCGCCTTGTCTTTCTTTCTCTTCTCCCGTCTTGATTTGCCTCACAGCTTTAGATAAGAAGAGATTTCTGCACAGGTTTTTGTGTGTGCTTAATAAATAGTGTCTTTGTCACCTCTGTTATCTCTAAGGTCCACCTTTGCATGGCCGGGCCTTTTGCTTTGTATCTATCGGAGTAACATTGCTCTCTGTGGCACACTGTCTGTTGGTAATCTGCTTATATGGCAGAACCTTTTAATTTGTTGCTTCTTGATAAAGTTCAGTACTGATGTTGTACCCACTTTTTCCTGTTGTCTTCATTTCTAAACTGGTCTCTTCTTGTTACTCCCAGCATTCTGCGTAGACACTTAATCTCTGTTTTGACTACTGCTCACTAGGGACTAGAAATATGAAGTGACAGATACTTTATACCCTACAGTCTGAAAAGGTTATGATAAATTGTATTTTTTGTAGCATCTAAATCAGTTTTACTTGATTCCCTTCCATTCTTCATACAGTATGTTTTTCAATTCAGAAACTTTGATTTCCTTGTATTTTCAATGATATTTATTTGTTTGCATATTTTAGATCAATTCTGGTTATCTTCAAATTGATAACTGCATTCTGGAAGATGGGATTGTTTGTGCAAGGAACCCAAGCACAGTACACATCAAGTTTTGTACTTTTCGACATGCGTCCATCATACTACAACACATGAATGTTAGCATTATAGAAAATTGTGAGTTTTCCCAAAGTGGCAGTGCCAACATCTTTGTTGAAGGACATCCAAAGGAGGATAAAAATTGGACATACTCATTTTTAAAGAATCATACAGATGCATTCTTCCACCAGGAACGTTCTCTTGATCTTAAAAAACATGGGCTAAAAGCTACTTCCAGTGTAACTTCTACTGTTCAATCTTCTTTTACAAACAAATCTCACATAACCAGGCAGCTGTATGATACAACTTCCCATGATGCAACATTTAGTTTTGATGGTCCAGGAGGAAGTTCCTACAACTCATGTCTACCGCAATCTCATCATCATGTCCTTGAAAGAGATGGTTATGAAGGTTTGGTTGGTTGTGAAGATCTTCAGTCTGTGTACCAAGACCCTGTCATAAAGCAGCAAATTACAACAACATCAGCAGTTCAAACAGCTCCAGTAACAACTGGCAAGCAGGATAGTGAAAATGAGAAACTAAAAATCAACTGTTGTGAATGTACAAATAATACTTTTGTTTCCGCTTCAGAACCACATGTTTGTAACGAAAACTGTAACAATTGTACTAAAGCAGAAAATTCCTTTAAAAATTGCAATAACGAGGATGAAAAGTTATCCATGCCAAATCTAGGTTCATTAAAAAATCAATCAAATTATAAAACTACTGAGCACTCATCAATGAAGAAGAGCGATCGACACAAAAGTGTCGATAGCCACATTGGTTTTGATATTGTTGATAAGGAAGATAGTTCTCATCATACATCCAAATTTATAGATGTTGTGGGCAACAAAAGATTGTATCTTCTCATACAGGGAGGTTACCTGTTCTACCTTCAAATATAGAAACAAACAACGGTAAGTTGCCTCCCATTTCAAAAAGTCCTAAAATAAAAACCAGTAACAGAGGGAACAGATCAGCTGCATTTTTGAAGTAAAAACCAGGATGAACATGAAGTAGCTTTGTTGATAATGAACATGTTAAGGGTTTGGAAATAGGTCAAAAGACTAACCCTGACAATTTGTGTAGGTCAGTAGATAACCTTGGGGAGAAACAGAACATATGTAGGTCAGTAGATAACCTTGGGGAGAAACAGAACATGTGTATTTCCAAAGTGAATATGAATTTACAATGTCAGGATCTTCACAGCAATTTTGATTTGAACGTAACAAAAAAATCTGGCAACGTCAGCACATTAAATGTCATGAAGAACACAGGTACATCTAACCAAAGCTCCAGTGATCTTTCTATTAGTCTGTCTCATAACAACAGCAACGGTACTGAGAACATTCAGATAAACAACTGCAGTCAACATTATGTTGTTGTGTCAACTATGTTGAATCTAATGCTTTATTTGCAAGTGCTGAATCTAATTCATGTAAGAAAAATCAGTCAGCTAGTTTCCAGAGTCTAGAAGCCCCATGTAATGAACATCCTTGTGGTTCAGTTAATCACTGCATTCCTTATGATGTTCTTGAACACCCCATACGGAGATCCCAAAGTGACGATGTTCTGATAGAATCCGATGAGGACCTTTCCATTCTTGATGAAATTGGAGATTCTTCTGGTTCTAATGAAATAGAGAGTAAGTATTGATTTATTTGTATTGATAAACTTATGAATTTTATCCTGACTGATGGGAACAAATTGGTAAACTTAGGAATTTTATCCCTGACTGATGGGAACAAATTGGTAAACTTAGAAATGTTATCCCTGACTGATGGGAACAAATTGTAAACTTAGGAATTTTATCCCTGACTGATGGGAACGAATTGGTAAACTTAGGAATTTTATCCCTGACTGATGGGAACAAATTGATAAACTTAGAATTTTATCCTGACTGAGGGAACAATTGAACTTAAATTTATCTGACTGATGGTTGGAACTTGGAATTTTATCCTGACTGATGGAACAAATTGTAAACTTAGTGAATTTTATCCGACTGATGGGAACATTGTAAACTTACTAATTTTATCCTGACTGATGGGAACAGATTGGTAAACTTAGAATTTTATCCTGACTGATGGGAACAAATTGGTAAACTATTAATTTTATCCCTGACTGTGGGAACAAATTGAGTAAACTTTGGAATTTATCCTGCTGATGGGAACAAATTGGTAAACTTAAATTTTATCTCCTGATGTGGGAACAAATTGAGTAAACTTAGAATTTTATCTCTGACTGATGGGACAGTTTAAACTTAGAATTTTATCCTGACTGATGAGCAAGTAAACTTAGGAATTTTATCCCTGACTGATGGAACAAATTGTAACTTAGGAATTTACCTGACTGTGGGAACAATGGTAAATTAGGAATTTTATCCTGACTGATGGGAACAAATTGGAAACTTAGAATTTTATCTGACTGATGGGAACGAATTGGTAAACTTAGGAATTTTATCCCTGATGATGGAACAAATTGGTAAACTTAGGAATTTTATCCCTGATGGGAACAAATTGGTAAACTTAGGAATTTTATCCCTGACTGATGGGAATGAATTGATAAACTTAGGAATTTTGTCCTGACTGAGGGAATGAATTGACAAACTTATGAATTTTATCCCCGACTGATGGGAACGATTAAATTTAGCATCTACTGGTGGTGGTTTGTTGGATAAAAATATATAAAACTTCCGTCGCCTTTTTAGACCGTAGGGTATGATGTTCCTGTCACCTCATATTTCTAGATACTATTGTGCAGGAGGTTGGAGGGCCAATTCCTTTCCTCATATGTGGAAAGTCAAGTGTGTGATTTAACCCACAACCCTCTCGTGTCTGAGTCGATAGGCAAACGCTTACGCATTATGCTAAGCCATCCCACTGATTGTGGGATAGCCTTTAGAAAATTGAATGTCAACTGTCCTATGTTGGTGACAGTTTTATGTTGAATTGACCCAGTGATTTATGCAGTTTGGAGTTACCCGTTGTACAAGAAGAACTGGATGCCTGAGGGGCAGAGTGAGGAGTGTGTTTAACCAGCAGGCCATGGAAACCATCAGTATGCATACCCTTTGATATCTGTTGGAGGAGACCGAGCATGTATGGGTCTGCCCAGAGTGCAATGATGTCAGTTCAATAATCAATGATGACAACAGATAAAACGAACATGACAAATGATATTTTTATCAATGGAGATAAATTAGAAAATGTTAACAGTTTTGAATATTTTGGTTCACTGCTAACAACAGATAGAAAATGAAGGAATTTAAAAAGAACAAACATGACTTTACAAAACATTTAAAAAATAAAAACAGTATGGAATGGAACTGATAAGAAAACAAAGATCAGAATACTAAGAGCATGCATATTCCCAGTGGCAATATATGGGTGTGAAGCATGGATATTTAACAAGGCAGGGGAAAACATATATGTGCTTTTGAATATAAGTGTTACAGAAGAGTTCTCTGTATATCTTGGGCAGAGAAGAGAACAATAAGATCAATCCAGAAAGAATTCAAAATCAAAGAAACTGGCTGTGCTACAAATGAATCAGAAAATGTAGTATGACAATGCAATTAAAGGGGATCCTCAAATGACAAAACATCAAGAAGAGACATGCAAAGAAGGCAGGAGAATACCATCAGGAAGGTATTGGCAGGAAGAAGCGGAGAATACTCAAGGAAGAGCATCAGAAGTGGAAGAGGAAGACCACTGAAAAATAATTCAGAATATAACTAATGGTTTGAGCATGACCGCTTCATAGGCAGGAAATCTGGCCTGTGAGAGAAAGAAATTCCAAATAACTGTTACGGTGTCAAAGTTCTGCTCAGGACAAGCTATTGGATGATGATGACTATCCTCTGCCTTTAACTCTTTGTGTCCTAGAAAATTTTGGGGGTGGTCACGCTCTGCCAGAACACATTTCTAGCAAAATATTTCAAAATAGAATGATCTTGGAAATATGCTTATAACTTAGTTCTATGTTAGCTAGATTTATACTGTTGATATCAAAATATGCAGAATTAAATTCTGAACAATCTGATAATAAATAGTTATATTTGTAAATTAGTATTTATTTAGTAAATTATTGTTGTATTTCATGTTATTGAAAAAATCAAATAAAAAGCATCATTGTCGGTGAAATCATAAACATGAAAACTGTGTGTGTTTAATTGAACTTTGGAACAAATCCATGGCTTGTTCTGCACTTTAACAATGCGGAGGACGAAACAACATCTTGTAACTAAACTTTTCACACAAAAGTTCACTTTTTCACAACAGGAAAAATATATTTGTAAATAAAACTATTTCTAAATATTCGAAAATAAATTCTGTCATGCCGTATAGTATATGAATGAAATGGGAGTTATCTGCCGTTGAATTCTGTAAACAAAAACAGTGCTGGATGTAAAGCTGAACAGTGAAACAAAACGTGCATGGACCCAAATTAGCGTTGGCAGCTGTTTTGGCATAATGAGAGAACTGTTTTCTACGCTGGGAGCTCGACTGGGCTAATGAGTTAATGTTCATATATTTTTTTGTTTTTGACTGTTTGCTGTTACATCTGTCTGTAGGTGATGTTTATGAATCTTCAAGCCAAACCACAGACAGTAATGATGTAGAAAGTCCACACTTCACAGACACTGATGAAGAATTCTCTTCAAGTGAAGATTCAGTCATTATGTTGCCTCATCTAAGTGAGTTTCATATGAATAATTTGAACGATTCCTTATATTCCAACTGTGTGGATGCTGAGATTACATCTGTCAATAGTGACAGTGTGAAAACTTTGCCAGTTAACATAATGGAGGATACGTTGATGAGGTTTGATTTCATTCATATTTTCTATTTACAGTATAGTTTTTTTGCTCATTCTTTAGTTGTCATTTACTATATGCCTGGTGTCCATGTTTTGCCTGGGCTCACAAGGGAAGCAAAGAATAGTAATACTGGGACCTATAAGGCATGTAGTAAGAGGTGACTGAAGTAAGGGACTAGGGAAGATACCCTAATAAATAAAAAGCATTGCAGAAAAAGGATGTGCTGGCCTAATTGTTGGCGCATAACTGGCACAATGTACAATCACTCTTAGGCTCAGACTACATACAAATCACAAAGAGTGGTTAACAAGTGGTCGATATGGAAAGTTTGAAGTAGAAGAAGAATTATATGCCTGGTGGGATACAGTGATTCTTTACTTAGGCTCAGACTACATACAAATCACAAAGAGTGGTTAACAAGTGGTCGATATGGAGCATTTGAAGTAAAAGAAGAATTATATGCCTGGTGGGATACAGTGATTCTTTACTTAGGCTCAGACTACATACAAATCACAAAGAGTGGTTAACAAGTGGTCGATATGGAGCATTTGAAGTAGAAGAAGAATTATATGCCTGGTGGGATGAAGTGATTCTTTACTTAGGCTCAGACTACATACAAATCACAAAGAGTGGTTAACAAGTGGTCGATATGGAACATTTGAAGTAAAAGAATTATATGCCTGGTGGGATACAGTGATTCTTTACTTAGGCTCAGACTACATACAAATCACAAAGAGTGGTTAACAAGTGGTCGATATGGAACATTTGAAGTAAAAGAAGAATTATATGCTTGGTGGGATGCAGTGATTCTTTCCATTTTTTCATTGCTCATCTGTAGATGCTTTAGAATATCTATGTCCAAGGAATCATAGGAACCATCAGCAAGCTTACTCTTTAATATTTTCGTAGGAAGTCAGAGCACCTATGAGTCTGTCTGGAGTTCTATAAGGTGGGTCCTTCTTCTTCTTCTTCTTCTTTCTTCCTATTTTCCCTTGACAAAGCAGTCGCTGGCACCACACTTTTGTTTACTGGGATCATTACTGTGTCTGATTGAGTGTATATTTTAAATTGCCATGTCTACAGACTCTGCTGTCTAAACTGTAAACAGTGCAAGGTCATCTTGGATACTGTCTCACTGTGGTATTCATTCTAAAGACAATCGATTGACTCTGCAGTCACATGTATGCAAACTCACTGGCCTAGTGAAACAACACTGGACAGAAATCTACACAGACCTCTTGGAGCTACAAAAGAAAGTAAAGTTTATACAAGAGACAATATTGAATATATAGACAATATTTTAAGCAAATGAAAGGAAGGAAGGAAGTCCATATGTCAAAAGGTCCAAATGGCAGGTTGTGGTATGAGTGCACGTCGTCTATCGATTGTTCGAATCTTTGTGGGCTTACATGGATATACTTTTCTGGACATGCAGGTTTTATGTTAATGAGAGATCTGACAGACATGCATCAACAGCATTGATTGTTAGAGTGTTGAAGCTGGATATGGGATACATTCTTCAGTTGCTCAATGATGACCTGTTAGATGAGGACATGACATTGCATATTAAATCCATGCTGCATTTTGTAGAATTTGAAATCACTCATTGTATGCACAGGACTGAACACATGAGGGATAGAGTGAGCAGGACTGAACACTTGAGGGATAGAGTGAGCAGTACTGAACACATGAGAGATATAGTGAGCAGGACTGAACACATGAGAGATATAGTGAGCAGGACTGAACACATGAGGGATAGAGTGAGCAGTACTGAACACATGAGGGATATAGTGAGCAGGACTGAACACATGAGGGATAGAGTGAGCAGGACTGAACACATGAGAGATATAGTGAGCAGTACTGAACACATGAGAGATAGAGTGAGCAGGACTGAACACATGAGGATAAGTGAGCAGGACTGAACACATGAGGGATAGAGTGAGCAGTACTGAACACATGAGAGATAGAGTGAGCAGGACTGAACACATGAGAGATATAGTGAGCAGTACTGAACACATGAGAGATAGAGTGAGCAGGACTGAACACATGAGAGATATAGTGAGAAGGACTGAACACATGAGGGATAGAGTGAGCAGTACTGAACACATGAGGGATAGAGTGAGCAGGACTGAACACATGAGGGATAGAGTGAGCAGGACTGAACACATGAGAGATATAGTGAGAAGTACTGAACACATGAGAGATAGAGTGAGCAGGACTGAACACATGAGAGATATAGTGAGCAGGACTGAACACATGAGGGATAGAGTGAGCAGTACTGAACACATGAGGGATAGAGTGAGCAGGACTGAACACATGAGAGTATAGAGAAGGATGAACACATGAGGGATAAGGAGCAGTACTGAACACATGAGGGATAGAGTGAGCAGCGTATAACCAGTGAGCCACGAGAATGATCAGCATGCATTTATTTTGACATCTATGAGGAGAATGAGAACTTATGGGCCTGCTCAAAGTGCTATTACTTCAGTTCAGTAACCAATAACCTTCATCATAATCAGGTGCTGTGCCAGTTGGTGCAGGCAATCATGTATCTCCACAAATCTCTGTCCCTGGTGTTTGCTACCATCTCAGATGTTGATGCTCTTCCATGCCATGTAGACAGGCTGTCCAAAATTTTCTTTCTCTGTCTTCCTCTGTCTCATCTCCCCTTGATTTTACCAATAACCTTACCTTTGTCGTTAAAAAAAAAAAACAGTTTGACAATAAATTCTCCTACAGGTCATATGCTGCCCAGGTTCATGGCTGTCTAATCCGTCAATGTAGAATGAACCACAGCAAAGGTGGTATAATGATCAGTTTACAAGCCCATGTTATCATCTCAGAGTGTGATATCAGCGATGTTAGATATGGCATACGGTGTATTCAGAATTCTAGAGTAAGTTAAAAATGTTGACTAAAATTTGTGATTAATACACAGTAATTTCTTTTCTTTGTTCTATATTTTACTAATTTGTGTTTTTATTTTGATTATAATTGGGATCATGGCAGTAATTGTTTTTGTTAGCTTGTCCGCTATGAATTTTAGTGTAGTAATATAATCTAATATGGTGCCTCTTACTATTTTTGTGCAACAGCTTACTTTTCCAATCACCAGTTTCCTACCTCATTCGGGTGAGACTTACTCTAAATTCAGAGGCAATTGTTGTAAATTAGATCCCCAAGTAAAGAATCAGCGTTTCATGTAGTCCAATCGGATACTGTGTTTACACTGTGAATTTTGTTTTGACCTGGAATCTCATCGGCAGATCACAAGCTTCATAACACACTGTAAGTGTGCCCAATATAATTTTGAGAGTTAGGATAATTTGTAGAGATGTTATTTGTAATTGGAATTAATACTTTTGACTAGGCAGGAACTTTTCAGTCTGTTCTTATTGATTTTAATTTTCAAAGGTTTTTTACCTGCTCAACTTGAACATGACCTACCTTTTATCGTCCATCTTTGATAGAACTAGAAACTTGATCAATTTACATCGAGATCAGGGATCACTGGAAAATATTCTTCTAGATGTTCCATTAGGTATATGAGGACTATCATCATAGCACTCCAATGGTGCTCCGATCCCCGCCTCAACAAATCCATCATGCTAGTTTGTTATTGATTAATCAATCTTTTTGCATATTTGGTATGTCGTTCTTTTCGGACAGTACTAATAACGACACCTATCTCTCTCAATGTAGTCAGCAACTGGGATTCACAACCCTGAAACTCCTCTTTTTGGGAAAAAAACAAAACTCTCTCAATGCATTAAAATGCCTTCCTTTCTTTCCTTCCTTTCGTTTGATTGAAATATTGTCTATATATTCAACGTTGTCTCTTGTATAAACTTCACTGTCTTTTGTAGCTCACACAGAGATCTGTGTAGTTTTCTGTTGAGTGTTGTTTTGTTAGGCCAGTGCGTTTGCCTCAGTATATCATATTCAGTCAGGGCAGTCTTGAAGTATGTGCTCTGCAGTCTGATGTGCCTGTCCACATGTACACATGGCTGAATTGCCAATCTTGAATATGTTATGAATGCTATTTTGGTCCATTGCGGCTCCCTCTGATATTGTAGCAATGCCGATCATTCCATGTGGGAACCAAACTGAGTGTCTTTGAAGCACGAGAGGAGCACCATACTTTAAGGCCACTGAAACCCTCCGATTTATGATTATTTCAATGATGATAACAGTAGCAATATTGAGACTGATTGTGCAGATTACACTTGAGGAGCTAAACTCCAAGTACCTCTAAAGTCGGAGATAGCCTGCCTGCATGACAAGGGACACCAATAAAACGGTAAGAAGGCTTTCATGCAAAAATCAGTCAGAAGTGCCATCCCATGTGCCATGGCTATGCCTGAATTCATAGCGGGCGAATGCAGAAGAAGAAGAAGATGAGTAAATATAATGCAAATAATTGTCAGATTTATAGTGAAATATTGTCTCTCATGATGAAAATGTTGATGTCTGTCATGCCATTATTGTAAAGATTTCACCAAGTTGTGTAATTTTGTTCTTTATATGTTTGTTTTCAGGTTGTTATATTAAAAAATGAAATTTCTCATTGCCAAACTTCTGGAATTTTTATGAGATTGGCAGCTTCAGGACTCATTGCTGGTTTGACATTTTTTTTGTTGATGTTGTAATTGTTTCTTTGTTATCTAGGGGATTAAAGCCTTTTTAAGCTGAGGCACACCCCAGATTCAAACCCACGACCTTTGACTTACAAGGCATGGGTTAAACACATAGCCACAGGGACCCTCTGTTAGCAGCCTCTGTAGAGTATTATCTAGCGCGTCATAATCTCAATATAAAGAGATTAATAAGAACATGTACAATCTTAAAGCATTACTAACTACTCAACCTAAGGATAAACTTTGTTTTGGTTATATCAGATTGTTTAGACCAGCATTTTCCAAAGTGGGTACCGACTTCAGTGGGCACTGAGCTCTGGGGGCGATAGTGGGTTCAGAAGAATTTGGGGGTGTTCAGGCAATTAGATGTTGGTGGCTCCTTAACTCTTTGTGTCCTAGAATATTTTGGGGGTAATCACGCTCTGCCAGAACACATTTCTAGCAAATTTTTCAAACTTGAATCAATGTTTAGCCATTGCTGAATTCTCCATCATTGTCGGTGAAATCATAAACATGAAACACTGTGTGTGTTTAATTGAACTTTGGAACAAATCCATGGCTTGTTCGGCACTTAAACGACGTGAAAGGCGAAACAACATCTTGTAACTAAACTTTTCATACGAAAGTTCACTTTTTTGACAACAGAAAAAATATATTTGCGAATAAAACTATTTCTAAATAATCTAAAAGAAATTCTGCCATGCCATATAGTATATGAATGAAATTGGAGTTATCTGCCCGTTGAATTCTGTAAACAAAAACAGTGTCGGACGTAAAGTAGCTGAACAGTAAAACAAAACGTGCATGAACCCAAATTAGACGTTGGCAGCGTGTTTTGGCATAATGAGAGAACTGTTTTCACGTTGGGAGCGTGACTGACTAATGAGTTAAAGAAGAAAATAGTAATAAATATTTTAAAATAAATTATTTTTTTGATTTTGCGATTGAATAATTATTTAAAATTTGAATTCTGCATTTAAATTCATCTTATCCGCTTACACAATCCATTTTTTCATCAATTTTCTATTTCATGCATATAATCATTTGAAAATTGACCATGCATGACAGAACATAGATTAATTTTCTATGTCAAAGAAAAAATAGAGTATGTATATATATGGGAGGGGTGTATCGTTGGCAAACTGTTATAATGTGGAGGGAAGGCGTTACAAAGTTTATGTCGTGCAAAGTGGGCAGTAGGCTGAAAAAGTTTGGGAATCTATAATTTAGATTAACTCTTGCCACGCTTTTCAGCACACACTGCACCATGGTGGAAGTCTGTTGGACGCCATTAGCTGCACACTGCGCCATAGAGTTGCTTCCTTATAAGAAGTCTTTCTAGTTTTACTTCTACTGTTTTACTTCTACTACTTTTCAACCTTGTTATTCTATTGGGTTACCCAGTTTTCTTCAATTTAGTTTATAATAATATATATATATGTTTATTTATATATATAGAATGATCAAATGCTATATATATCCTATAATAATGTATGGCTCGGAAACATGGACAATGATCAAGCAGTTAGAAGACAGAATTGAAACATTTGAGATGTGGATATATAGAAGAATAGGCAGAGTTTCATGGATAGAAAAACAAACAAATAAACAAGTTTTAGAAAAACTAGGCATGAAGAAACAATTATTAAGAGAAATAAAATTCAGACAAGTAAAGTATTTTGGGCACATAAAAATACATGATACCATGATAAAACATTTACTGGAGTGAAAAGTTAAAGGGCGAAGAGCAAGAGGTAGACCGAGAGATAAGAGTGGGAGGCAAACTTTAAGAAATGGACAGGTTACAGTCTGGCAGAGTGCAACACCAAGGCGAAAGACAGAGGATGCTGGAGATTCATTTCAGCCAACCTTCGATGTGAGACGACACCTGATGATGATGATGTTTATTTATTGACGAGTAGTTAGGATTTTTTAAAAATTATGATTATTTTTTACCTCCCTTGAATTAACTGTTTAAAAATTGAGGAAATAACTCTGCATGGAAAGAGTTAACTCTTTCCACGCTTTAAGCCGCACACTGCGCCATGGCGGAAGTCCGTTGCACGCTTTAAGCCGCACACTGCGCCATAGAGTTGCTTCCTTATAAGAAGTCTTTCTAGTTTTACTTCTTCTGTTTTACTTATAGCACTTTTTAACCTTGCTATTCTGTTATGTTGTCCAGTTTACTTCAATTTAGTATATAATAATATATATGTTTATTTATTGATAAGTAGTTGGGATCGTAATTTTAATCACGCTCTGCCAGAACACATTTCTAGCAAATTTTTCAAACTTGAATCAATGTTTAGCCATTGCTGAATTCTCCATCATTGTCGGTGAAATCATAAACATGAAACACTGTGTGTGTTTAATTGAACTTTGGAACAAATCCATGGCTTGTTCGGCACTTAAACGACGTGAAAGGCGAAACAACATCTTGTAACTAAACTTTTCATACGAAAGTTCACTTTTTTGACAACAGAAAAAATATATTTGCGAATAAAACTATTTCTAAATAATCTAAAAGAAATTCTGCCATGCCATATAGTATATGAATGAAATTGGAGTTATCTGCCCGTTGAATTCTGTAAACAAAAACAGTGTCGGACGTAGAGTAGCTGAACAGTGAAACAAAACGTGCATGAACCCAAATTAGACGTTGGCAGCGTGTTTTGTCATAATGAGAGAACTGTTTTCTACGTTGGGAGCGCTCGACTGGGCGTAATGAGTTAAAGAAGAAAATAGTAATAAATATTTTAAAATAAATTATTTTTTTGATTTTGCGATTGAATAATTATTTAAAATTTGAATTCTGCATTTAAATTCATCTTATCCCGTCTTACACAATCCATTTTTTTATCAATTTTCATTTCATGCATATAATCATTTGAAAATTGACCATGCATGACAGAACATAGATTAATTTTCTATGTCAAAGAAAAAATAGAGTATGTATATATATATGGGAGGGGGTATCGTTGGCAAACTGTTATAATGTGGAGGAAGGCGTTACAAAGTTTATGTCGTGCAAAGTGGAGTAGGCTGAAAAAGTTTGGAATCTATAATTTAGATTAACTCTGCCACGCTTTTCAGCACACACTGCACCATGGTGGAAGTCTGTTGGACGCCATTAGCTGCACACTGCGCCATAGAGTTGCTTCCTTATAAGAAGTCTTTCTAGTTTTACTTCTACTGTTTTACTTCTACTACTTTTCAACCTTGTTATTCTATTGGGTTACCCAGTTTTCTTCAATTTAGTTTATAATAATATATATATATGTTTATTTATATATATAGAATGATCAAATGCTATATATATCCTATAATAATGTATGGCTCGGAAACATGGACAATGATCAAGCAGTTAGAAGACAGAATTGAAACATTTGAGATGTGGATATATAGAAGAATAGGCAGAGTTTCATGGATAGAAAACAGACAAATAAACAAGTTTTAGAAAACTAGGCATGAAGAAACAATTATTAAGAGAAATAAAATTCAGACAAGTAAAGTATTTTGGGCACATAAAAATACATGATACCATGATAAAACATTTACTGGAGTGAAAAGTTAAAGGGCGAAGAGCAAGAGGTAGACCGAGAGATAAGAGTGGGAGGCAAACTTTAAGAAATGGACAGGTTACAGTCTGGCAGAGTGCAACACCAAGGCGAAAGACAGAGGATGCTGGAGATTCATTTCAGCCAACCTTCGATGTGGAGACGACACCTGATGATGATGATGTTTATTTATTGACGAGTAGTTAGGATTTTTTAAAAATTATTATTATTTTTTACCTCCCTTGAATTAACTGTTTAAAAATTGAGGAAATAACTCTGCATGGAAAGAGTTAACTCTTTCCACGCTTTAAGCCGCACACTGCGCCATGGCGGAATCGTCTGCACGCTTTAAGCCGCACACTGCGCCATAGAGTTGCTTCCTTATAAGAAGTCTTTCTAGTTTTACTTCTACTGTTTTACTTATAGCACTTTTAACCTTGCTATTCTGTTATGTTGTCCAGTTTACTTCAATTTAGTATATAGTAATATATATATATTTATTTATTGATAAGTAGTTGGGATCGTAATTTTTTTTTTTTTTTTTACTTCCTTGAATTAACTGCTTAAAAATTGAGGAAATAAATGGGCTGGAAAGAGTTAAACAAACATGATAAAATAAGAATGAAGTTAATAATGTCTTAAGATTGTATATTGTTGGTTTGTTATGTAGAAGATTCAAGCCTCTTTAAGTCTGTGAGACATGCTCATTCAACCTAAGGACCAACCTTGTTTTGGTTATATCAGAACGTGTAGGCCAACAAGCTTGATAAATGAGAATTAATTCCTTTATGAAAATACAATTTAATAACTCCGTAAGATTGTATATGTTCTTTTAAATGTCATTTTATCTTGAGATTGTTCTGGATTTTTTTCAGTGATCACTGATCTCAATGTTGGTGAGATTGAGTTCCTAGTCCTATCAGAGACTGACAATAAAGCATATGTTCAAATTGAGCATGTAATTGTCGTGCAGTTAACCCTTGGCAGTTAAAAATCTACAAGAGTAGACTGCAAAGCACTGCCTAATCAAAATTCAGTTAACGGATTCAAATAAAACTTCTGCAAAATTTTCATCATCTTCAAAATTACATCAGAACCTTCCACAGTGCCACATAGTTTTTGCACTGCTGCTGAGATCTTCCTGTGTGAGAAAGAGATCTGAGCACACACGATTGTTTACCAAAGTGCAATTTTGAGGGTCCTATGAATCAGCCAATCAATCATATTGAATAATTGCCTAAAAATGTAACCCATAATTCCTGAATATTATGTCCAAAAATTGTTATACATTATGTCCCTCATAATGTTCCATAGTTTCCCAATATTTATCACGTATTCATCAGATATTATATCTATTGTCTATAACTGTCATATATTTTCTCCATTAATAATCATACGTTTTCTCCCATAATTGCCAAATATGATATCCCATAATTTCATATACTTAGTCTCATAATTGTCAAATATATCCAATAATTGACATATAATTAATTCCATATTTGTGCAATATTATGTCACATAATTGACATATAATTAATTCCATATTTGTGCAATATTATCTCAAATAATTGCCATATAATTAATTCCATATTTGTGCAATATTATGTCACATAATTGCCATATATTTCATTCCACAGTTGCCTAATATTATGTTAATTAATTTGTAGATATTGTGTCTTATCAATTTTAAACATTTGATTCAGGATTTTAAGATACACTGTTTCAATATTTTCAAATTTAGTTTAGCAAATTTTCAAGAGATAGTAGTTTTGTATCTGTCTCTTGCAGGTAATGACATTCATTCGAACAATGAAGCTGGAATTGACATACGTAAAAGTGCTGACCCACTTGTACAGGTAGCGCAATTCTTTCCTTGTTTCCTTTTGTTTCCTGTTAATTTGTGTAGTTTCCTTTGTGAAGTTTAGTGTACATTTTGTGTAATATTACTTTTAAATTGTATTTTGTGTCTTTATCTTTCATTTCTTTCTGCATTATTATATGAAAGTTTTTATTGCTTCCTCTGTCCTTCTAAATAAATTGTTATCATTTTGTCTGTTTCATTATGTATTGGTATTCATTGTTTTCTCTGCTTTGCTATGTATGGGTAGTTGTTACTGTTTTGTTTATGTTGCTTTGTTTCACTATTTGTTGTTTCCCAATTCTGTGTTTCTTTCTGTGTTACTTTCTTTGTTTCTTTCTGTGTTTTCTCTATATTCTTCTTCACTCTTCACCCCTAGGAAGGCATATGTCCACAACCGAGGTTTTTAATCCCTCCTGTCCAAGGCCGTTTTTCTAGATCTCTCCACTCTTTCCCCATTTTCTTGCATTCCGTTTCCAACTCCCGCCTCCAGTTGTTCTTGGTCTTCCTTACCTCTATTATCCTGATGGTTCCATCAGAGGACCTGTCTTGTGATGCTGTCAAGAGGTCTCCTCAGTGTGTGTCCTATCCATTGCCGCCCTCTGCCCTTTATCTCTTGTTCCAGCTACTGTTTATCCCGTTCTATCCCACCGTTCTTTGTTTGTAGTCCTATCATACTATCACAGATGGAGTATCCCGCACAGTGATTAATGTTTGCAACTTTTTGGTGTTCCCTTTAGTTGTTCTCCGTGTCTCTGCTCCATACAGAAGGAATGCCTTGAAATTTGAGTTAAATAGCATTATCTTTGTTTTATTCCTGATCATTCTTGAGTTTTTTTTTCTAAACATTGTTATTGTTTTCCACTCATGTTATTGTTGCTAGTTAATTCGCTATGAAGTATTTTTGACCTAGAAACAGAATTAGTTAAGCATGTACAGGCATATCTTCATTTCATTGCTTTTATTTAAAAAACATTTTGCTAATATGATGCTTGCCGATTATATTAATATTTATTGTTTTCTGCATGTTTCTTTGTCGCAATGTTTTCTTTACAGAACTTCACTTGATTCCGTTGTGTTTTCAGTTACTTTCTGTTCATATCCACGTTTTTATATTCCCTGAGTGCTTATGGACCCTCACAGCTGCTGCACAGTTCCTGCACTCCTCTTTCTAGGATGTCTCCTTCCATAATGGTCTTCTCTAAACCTTCATCAGAAAAATCTCAGAAGCAAAGAAAACTGGATGATGCTACAAATAAGAAAACTGGATGATGTTACAAATAAGAAAACTGAAGTATTTGGCACATATTGAATGACATGAAGGGTTAAAGACCACTATGGAAGGATACATCCCAGCAAAAAGGAGAATAGAAAATCATGGAGAAGATGGATTAAAGATAAGACTGTTGAGTTGAGCATGACGACAGCAGAAGCAGAGCATCTGGTCTGTAAGAGAGAAAAATTTCAAAGGATGGCGAGGTGGCAAAGTTCAAGCTCAGGACAAGCTATTCAAAGATAATGGTAGACAAAAGTCACTAATATTAGCTTGTTGTGTTTTAGAACTCAATCATAAAGTAAACAGCCTTGATACAAATAACCTTTTTTTATAATGACTTATACTTGTACAAGCGATATAACGGACATTTTTGTTTCATGTCTCTGGTAAAAGTTCAACAAAATTCATCATGGAAAGCGATCAGGAATTGTGGTACTTGGCAGTGGACATGGACAAATCATAAAAAATGATATTTATAGCAACACAGAGGCAGGCATTTATGTTCTCTATGGAGGGAAAACCTATCATCAGGTACGACCAAAAATGATACAAAATATCATCATAAATTTTGATTATTATTTGTCAATCATCATAATTTATTTGCAGATGGCCAAGTACTGATTGCAGAAAATGAAGAATTTCTTCAGAACCATTTGAGCTTAGTTAACATCAAGGAAGAGGAGTACAACATGAAAATAAATATAATAAAGACAGAGACAATAGCAATAAGTAGACAACCAGAAAACCTTACAATAAAACTCCAGAACGTAGAAATAAAACAAACAATTGAGGCCAAATACTTAGGAGCAATTTTCACAGCAGATGGAAGTATCGATAGTGAAAACAGCAATCGTTGCACAAAAGCAAACTAGGTACTGGGACAGTTAACACCACTGTTGTCACATAAAGAGATACTGCTCTCTCTCTCGCGATCCCCAAAGAGATACTGCTAAAAACTAAAGCAAATCTCATAAGAATGATTTTCTGGCCAACACTATTTTACCACTGTCATACATGGCCAATAACAGCAGCTAATGAGCGGAAAATTATATTGACAGAGATGAGGTGTCTTAGAAGAGCTGCAGGTGTGACAATAAGAGACAAAATTAGAAATGAAGAAATCAGAAGGAGACTGGATGTGAAACTAGTCATGCAATTCATAAAAGAACAACAGATTAAATGGTTTGGACACCTGACAAGAATGCGCTGGTATCACCTACCACAGAGAGCCACACAGAAAAAGTATAATGAGTACAAGGCAAGAGGAAGACCATGCAAAAGATGGAGCGACAACATCAAGAACAGGCCTACGAAAATGAATATCAGCTTACAAAGTGTCTTAAAACAAGCACACACTAGATCACTACGTTTCCTAAACCTCCCCCATCTATGTACTACACTCTGGTGGCAAAAATGTATTGTGTGATGCTTGATGTTTGGTGTGTGATGTCATGTTTGATGTGTGATTGTCTTTAGATTGGTTATTGGTTATTGGTTACTAAACTGACGTCATTGCACTCCGGCAAACCCATAGGTGCTCAGTCTCCCCCAACAGATATCGAAGAGTATGCATACTGATGGTTCCTGTGGCTCGCTGATTAAACACACCTCTCACTCTGCCTCTCAGGCATCCAGTTCGACTTGAACAAAGGGTAATTCCAAACTGCTTAAATCGCTTGATCGATTCAACATCGATTTTAGTGTCCTCATCCAACAGAGAGTCTCGAAGAGACCGAAGAATATCCCCTTATCCATCTTCAACTCCCCAACAATCGATGCTGTTGATGCAAGCCTGTCCGCTCTCTCATTACCGTAAACACCCGCATGCCCAGGACAGTATATCCACGTAAGCCGCTGGAGGTTAGAAACTTCTATAGACGACATCCACTCATCCGAAACCTGCCCTTCTGGATCTTGTGAAGCATCGACTGAGAGTCAGATACAACAACTGCCCCAGTAAATGAAGTCCCAG
Source organism: Arion vulgaris (assembly GCA_020796225.1). Lineage (NCBI taxonomy): Eukaryota > Metazoa > Mollusca > Gastropoda > Stylommatophora > Arionidae > Arion > Arion vulgaris. The sequence continues at coordinate 77,185,147 of CM036755.1, read as the reverse complement.
AAATCAATGGAGGGCAGCAGTAACGGCCTCAACCTCCATCCTCATACTAGAAGTAGTTGTCCTGTATGCCCCACTCGCCTGCAACAACCTACCATGCGCATTAGCCAAGAAACCCCAGCCGGATTTCTCACCACGTTGAACCGACCCATCGGTATATACAACAACATCATCATCCCTTGCATTATCTTCTATCAGCTGCTTAACTGCGAGATCAGCCTTCATGTTGCCCCAATCTCTACATTCTCTTCCAAGAGTAATGATAACGTTGAGATAGTTCATCATGCTTCCATCTGTTGGGATCCATTCTTCCCTTTTTGGTAGAGTCGCAACCGTAGTCACCTGGCCAATCGTTCTCTCAGCCTGGGCCATCCACGACATGCCACGCTGGATTCTCGTGCCCTTAACATCATTAGTGTTCCTGTGAAGTGGATGTCTCTTATCCGAAGTAACCAGCATATATGCCTTGGTTTGGGCGATTGCATGACGGAGCGTAGTGACAGAAGGCCAAGCATATATCTCATCTTCACAATGGGGTATCTCTAGTGCAGCCCAGAACTATACGCATACCTTCATTCTGAACCCGTTCAAGTCGTTCACATTGTGATCTTGATATCGTAAGAATTCGAGTCCGTAATCTACCACTGACATTACCAGTCGATCGAACAAAGGGCAAGTAGTCTCTGCTCAAGGTGTGCGGCCACCATAACTTTGAGAGCCGCAAGACCACGCTTGCACCATGTATCGTCTGTTCAATATGGTGTTTGAAAGATAGACTACAATCAAAGGTTATTCCAAGATAGCGAAGCCTGTCTCTGCGCTCGATGGTATGTTCATCAAAGATTACACAGGGTAGGTCAGCCTTGACGATGTGATTATTCAACGAGCACCACAACATACATGCTTTTCAGGATTGACCTGAGACGAGACTTCTACACCAACCCGAGATGGTATGCAATGTTTTCTGAATGTCATCAACCATCTCTCGTCTATCTGACCCAGTCCTATATATTAAGATATCATCTGCAAATGTCAATGTCCGACCCAATCCGGTTGGCTGAATTTTAGCTACATTTGCTGTGTAAATATTAAACAACACGGGTGATAGAGGAGAACCCTGGGGTAATCCCGGCATATACGAGCAGGATCCGATGTCCATGTTCCTAAACGGAGTGCAACGGTTCTTTCCATTAAAGAAGCAGCTATCCAGTTTACCAGCCAAGGATTCACATTGTGATCTTGATATCGTAAGAATTCCGAGTCCGTAATCTACCACTGACATTACCAGTCGATCGAACAAAAGGGTAAGTAGTCTCTGCTCAAGGTGTCGCCACCATAACTTTGAGAGCCGAAGACCACATCGCCGGCAAGAAGCTGAACAAAATACGGCGTTTTATTATTTTGTGATTTATACGTTTTCACCAATTATAATGTTACATGCTCTTTGTTTTCAGGTTTACATTGCTGTCTAATTTGTATTATATGTAATGAGCTCCAGCCGGTGCTACGGGTTCGTGCACCGTTGACTGGTCCTCCAGCAGATCAGACAAGAAAATATGCATACAAAAGAAGAGGTAGAGGAGAGAAGAGAAATGGACGTAAGAGACGAGCTGGACAGAGACGGTTTAGAAGAAAGACAGACCGACTTGCTCTGAAATATCTACGCATTGGCTACTGGAATTGTCGAAGTGCAAAACAGAGAGGACCAATTCTACAGAAGCTAGTCTATGATTGTCTTTAGAAACATAATGCAAAGAAGAGGTTTGAAACATTTAGTGCCAATGGATCAAATATAGGGAAGGGAAGGATAGATCATGGAAGACAGAGAGAAAAGATGTTGAATGGTCAGACATTGGGGTTTGACAAGACACTGCCATCAGAATTTATAACCTGCACCAGGGAGAGGGAGTTGGGGAGAGACATGAATGCCTATGCTGGAAGGCATAGCATCAGATTGATTGATTGATGTTTGTAATATTTCATCATTGCTCATCTGTTCTATGCTCTTGTGGCAACAAATTAATCAAAACATAATACATCATTTTCAGAGAGAATTACATCTATGGAGGACAAGCAGCAGGAGTAGCCATCAATGCTGGTGGAAGGGGATATATTGTGGGTCAGTTTTTGTCTTAACTCTATATGTCCAGTCGACGCTCCCAGCATAGAAAACAGTTCTCTCATTATGCCAAAACGCGCTGCCAACGACTAATTTGAGTCCATGCACGCTTTGTTTTACTGTTCAGCTACTATACGTCCGACACTGTTTTTGTTTACAGAATTCAACGGGCAGATAACTCCCATTTCATTCATATACTATACAGCATGGATGAATTTAGTTTCAATTTTAGTATATAGTTTTATTCGCAAATATATTTTTCCTGTTGTGAAAAAGTGAACTTTCGTGTGAAAAGTTTAGTTATAAGATGTTGTTTCGTCCTCCACGCGATAAAGTGCTAAGTATTAAGTCCACGTCTCACGTGATAAGTATTGATTCAAGTTTGAAAGTCATAGTAGTTACTCTGAACATGAAATACAACAATAATTTACTAAATAAATACTGATTTACATATATAACTATTTATTATCAGATTGTTCAGAATTTAATTCTGCATATTTTGATACCAACAGTATAAATCTAGCTTACAAAGAACTTAAGTTATAGGCATATTTCAAAGATCATTCCATTTTGAAAAATTTTGCTAGAAATGTGTTCTGGCAGAGCGTGATTACCCCCAAAATTTTCGTGGACATAAAGAGTTAATGTAATTTGATGCTACTCTTACCTTCCCTGGCAGAAGTCAATATTGACCTCTCTATATCAAATACCTTATCAAATTATGAACACTATCAATAAAACTACAACCAAAGCAGTGATTAATATAGGAAGAAAACAAAATAAACTAAACATTCATGTCAATGGCACTACGATCAATCAAGTGCAAGAATTTAGGAAGAATATTCACGGGAGGTGAAAGACGAGACAGAGAGATAGAGGCTAGAGTGCAAAAAGCAAATGTGAACTGCGATGTCTACGAAAAGTTACCAACAACACCAGAAAAGACAGAGTCACCAACATTAGCTTAAGAAAGAAAGTTGGGACAGAATCTTGTTTGAATTACATTGAGAAATAGAATAAGCTGGTTTGGCCACTTAACAAGAATGCAACTAAGCCCCACATTTAGAAATGTATGAGTTGCAATTTTAGTAATTATTTCATATGTTTTAATATAGTTTTTTTTAAAGTATTCATATCCTATTCCTGAAGTTACTAGAATCAATTCTGCTAGGTATGTGATCCAGTCAAAAATATGTGCCTTGGAACGAAGATGAATATAATTCTGCAAATTGTTGATGCATGTAGTGCTTCAATCCACTGAGAAACTTAGTTTAAGCTACAAACAATGTTTATATGAGCTTCAAAGAACAAAATACAAGCAATAAAAAGTTTACAAAAAAGGATGATTAGCAGTTCATCAACGAAACAGATAAGTAAAAATTACAGGAAAACATACAAGTTGAAATGTATTTAGTTATTTGATTACATATTGATTATTTTCTCTTTTGCACATGTTGTTATCAGATAATGTGATAAAGGGGAATCACTGGGCTGGCATTGATATCCGCAATGGAAGTTGCTCTCTAGTCAGTGGTAACAGTGTTATCAATGGGAACAGCGATGGCATTGTGATTGGTGTCAATGGAAAAGGCTCTATTGAAAGCAACTTAATCAATGGTTAGTGAGTGATTTTTTTTAGCAATCTAGTGAAACAAATTTTGTTTCTGTACTTCTCAGTTTTTTTGTGGAACATAGAATATCTGCTAAATGTTGTCATATTGAGCAGTATGTGCAAGTTATTGTATGTTGTCATATTGAGCAGTATGTGCAAGTTATTTTATGTTGTCATATTGAGCAGTATGTGCAAGTTATTGTATGTTGTCATATCGAGCAGTATGTGCAAGTTATTTTATGTTGTCATATTGAGCAGTATGTGCAAGTTATTTTATGTTGTCATATTGAGCAGTATGTGTAAGATATTTTAATGCTTTACGTTGGCGTAGTTTTTGTGGGTTTTTTGGGGAGAGAAGAGTTCTCTGTATATCATGGACAGAGAAGAAAACAAATAGATCTATTCAGAAAGAACTCAAGATCAAAGAAAAATGGCTAATAATACAAATAAGAATAAGAAAATTGAAGTAGTTTAGACATATAAAGAGACACAAAAGGTTGAGAACACCGTTATGGAAGGAAAGAGGAGAAGAGGAAGACCGCTGAGAAAATGGATGTAGGACTAACTGATGATTGCAGAGGCATGACATTGGGCTTGTGAGATAGAAAAATTCAGAAGGACTGTTGCGGGGGGAAGCAAAGTTTTGCTCAGGACAAGCTATTTGATGATCATAAACTACAGATCTGTACTAACAGATATCTCTGTCATCTATTTTGTTTTAGATTGTCAGAAGTAATAACAAACACTGTTTCTTAAAGAGAATAAAACAATAAGCATTATAAGGAGCTGGGTTTGAAGATTGGAGTAGCAAGAAAAGAACAGGATAACAGGTACATGAGTAGGCTCATCAATCAAAATCGAACTGGTACGGTCAGTCGCTGGACACTGTTGGAGATATTGCGAAGGAGATCGAGCACCTATGGACATGCCGGAGTGCAATGAAGATATTCCAAACTGAAACTGAAGCATTATAGATAGAATTTAAATAGAGAAATGCTTAAAAGATTAAACTTATCTTCAGGGAAACGTCTAAAATAATAAACATATAAGTTGTTTGACTGAAATCCACACGGAAAGTGGGAGAAGACTAAAGAAAATAAAGGGAAGAACAGGAGACATGAAGGAACAATCAGACTCTCGTGAATGTAGCACAAGAAGAATGTCCCCAAATTGATAAAGGTGGTGCGAAATAGTTGCAGCTCTTTTATTTAATAATAATAATCCATTTATTGACAATTTCAGGGAATGCTGGTTGTGGTATTTTAATGATGGCCACTGAGAACTTGAATATCCATGGTAACCAGATATGTAACAATGGCCACTGTGGACTAATGATGCTAGACAAAACATTGTGTATGGTAAATACATTGTGTATGGTAAATACGTTGTGTATGGTAAATATGTTGTGTATGGTAAATACGTTGTGTATGGTAAATATGTTGTGTATGGTAAATTCGTTGTGTATGGTAAATACGTTGTGTGTGGTAAATATGTTGTGTATGGTAAATACGTTGTGTATGGTAAATATGTTGTGTATGGTAAATATGTTGTGTATGGTAAATACGTTGTGTATGGTAAATATGTTGTGTATGGTAAATTCGTTGTGTATGGTAAATATGTTGTGTATGGTAAATTCGTTGTGTATGGTAAATATGTTGTGTATGGTAAAATATGTGTGTATGGTAAATACGTGTGTATGGTAAATATGTTGTGATATGGTAAATATGTTGTGTATGGTAAATACTTGTGTATGGTAAATACGTTGTGTATGGTAAATACGTTGTGTATGGTAAATATGTTGTGTATGGTAAATACGTTGTGTATGGTAAATATGTTGTGTATGGTAAATACTTTGTGTATGGTAAATACTTTGTGAATGGTAAATACTTTGTGTATGGTAAATACATTGTGTATGGTAAATACTTTGTGCATGTAAATACTGTGTATGGTAATCGTTCTTTATTGAGCCTCTCTCTTCTTTCTTCTCTCTCTAATGTGCTTGTCAACAATCGTAGGTGATTATGGACTTTCCAAAATTTTGTATTAATAGTGTTGTAAACCATTCTACCGTTGATAGTCTTTTCTCTTACAGTTACGTTGTTCATTATCTTTGTCGTACATTGTATTTGCTTCCTTTAATTCTACTTATTGTTACAACATGCTTTAATATTTCTCATTTCATTACGCAGCGATTAACTATATTCTTGCACATACAGTACTCATCATCCCTTCATTTTTATTTGATCTCTCCATGGTATTTTTTTTTCCGATCCAGAAGCACTTGAACTTTCAGCTCTTCAGCTCGGTGCCATGGACATCGTAACCCTTAGGATCGGTGCCACAAACACCATAAATCTGGAGAACCTGTGGCTTTTCTGTCAGCCACAGAATTGAACTGCATATCACAGGGGGCTTTTCACCCATCGTCCAACGCGCTACGAACACGCTTGGGCAGGTATTCGTGGACAGGAGTCAGCTGTGATTGCCTTCTATAAGTTATCAGTTAAATGAGAACTGTCATCCTAGCACTCCAGACATTTGCATTGGTGCTCTGATCCCTGCCTTAACAAATCCAGTGGCCTGCAGTGGCCCAACACGCCAGTTCAATGGTGATTAATCAATCTTTTTGGCATATTTGGTATGTCGTTCTGATTGCTGACATCAAACAATAGAAGAAAATGAGTCACAACAGAGATGAAGTGTTTACACAGAATGCTGTGAGTATCAAGAAGAGATTGGCTTAGAAATGAAGACATCAGGAAAAAAGTTGGTACAGCATCAGTACTGAACTTCATCAAGAAACAACAAATTAAATGGTTCAGCCACAGAAGCCGATTACCAACAGACACTGTAACACTGGCAACAGTAATATTGCCTCAAAGAGCAATGTTACTCCGATATAGTAGATACAAAGCAAAATGCCATCCATGCAAAATGGGGAACTCAGAGATAACAGAGCAGATGAAGAACACTGTTTATGAAGCACACACAAAAGTCCATTCTAGAAATATCATCTTATCCTGACGCTGTGAGACAAAACAGGATTCGAGAAAGAAGAAGAAAAGAGAAAACTGTTTTCAGGCTGTGCCTCTCAATCTGGTCAGCAACTGGGATTCAAACCCCCAAACTATTCTGTTCGAAAAGACTCTCTCAATCTGGTCAGCAACTGGGATTCAAACCCCCAAACTATTCTGTTCGAAAAGACTCAATGCATTAAAAATGTCATCTGTATGACTGCCTTCTGTATGAGCAATGAGATTTGACAATATGTTACAGTATATCTCAGTAGATGTGGTACTATAAAATTTGTATAAGGTTTTATTTGCACAAAGATTAGCTAATTTTGTACAATATTCACCAACAACAGCATAAGAAAGAAAAGACAGAATCACCAACATCAGCATAAGAAAGAAAAGACAGAATCACCAACATCAGCATAAGAAAGAAAGACAGAATCACCAACATCAGCATAAGAAAGAAAAGACAGAATCACCAACATCAGCATAAGAAAGAAAAGACAGAATCACCAACATCAGCATAAGAAAGAAAAGACAGAATCACCAACATCAGCATAAGAAAGAAAGTTGGCACAAAACCGTGCTTGAATTACATAGAGAAACAAAGAATGAAGTGGTTTGGCTACTTAATAAGAATGCATCCAAACTCCACAGTATACAGAGTCTTCTACAACAGAACATTGGGAAAGAAGACAAGAGGAAGACCACGGAAAAGATGGTTAGATGGCGTAGCAGAATTCTGTGAAAGAGCAAAAATAACAATCACACAAGCCACCAAAACAGCGCAAAACAAAAACAGAAAACCTCGACACTGGGCAACAACCCGGTAGCAGTGTGACGACAAAAGAAGAAGAAGAAGAAGTACAATATTCTATAAGGTTATTGGTAACTGGAGTACGCTAACAAACCAAAGCTATCAAAATTACTTAGTTACAGAAACTTCAATGAAAAATTGACATTGTGTTAGGAATAATTTCATCGCTGTATTTCTTTACGAATGCTGAATGAAAAAACTTGTATAAATATTAGTAATAAGTTGCAGACCCATGTTTCTTTGCAAATGGAAAGGAATAAAAGAGAGAGAGGTAGAGAGATATTAGGTATTTTGTAATAATGATAGCCATCCATTGCTAGGAATGATAACAACAGCCTCATACATGTGTTGTTGCAACTCTCTGGTGTGAACGTAGGTGATTATAGAGACCAATTCTGAAACAAAGTCACCTCCCACAGGTGGGACATAAATGATCACAGTTGAAACATGTGTCTTCTGTGTTCTGTCTTTTTTACGCAGCTCACTTTCTCTGTGTCTCAACACTACAATGATTTTCATCGATGTGAGTTCCTCTTGTGTTACTACAGCACCACATTTAGCTATCATGCGCAAGGAATTTCCAGCTTGAGGTGTCTATATCGAAGTTTGGGGTGTCTATATCAGAGCATTTTAGAAACACTTTTAGAGTATAGTTAAACCTTTTTCTGTCCACCATATGATTGTCTCCCCCTTCAAGCTCGCCATACATGAACTGTTTTAGGATACATTTATCAGACATCCGAGCAAAGTAACCGGCTCATCTCACCTGGGCCTTCTGCAACAGGGTGTTGATGTAAAGTGGTTTAGTACTGTAATAGTCCTCAGTAAACAAACATATCAGTGTCTTTGTCGCCCGAGTGGTTACCGGGGCCCAAATTTGGGTGTAAAGAATGGAACCACTGTTACCTGCCACGCATGTCGTAAGAGGCGACTAAGGAGGTTGGGCTGAAATCGGATGCACATGTCCTAAACATGTAGAAGTCTATGCGTTTAGGGGCCTACCAAACCAATGTGCAACGTATACATGTTCTTGGCAAAGATCAGACATATCACAAAGAGTGATTAAAATTGGTTGTAAGAACGAACGCAAAGAAGAAGAAGTGTCTTTGTCTTTCAGTGATTTGCATGTATTATTAAGCTTCTTCTTCGAATGCTCCATATCGACCACTTGTTAACCACTCTTTGTGATTTGTATATGATCTGAATCTAAAAGCAAGTGTACATTGTGCCAGTTATATGCCTACAAGTAGGCTAGCACATCCGATTTCTACAGCGCTTTTTATTTACTAGGGTAGCTTCCCCAGGCTCATACCTCAGTTACCTCTTACGACATGCCTTGTTGGTCATAGTGTTACTATTCTTTGCTCCCCTTGCGAGCCCGACAACACACGGGCGATTAAGCTTCGGAATGTTCGAAGCTGAAAGTGCTTTAAAATTGTGAAAGAGCATTAGACAAGGAACAAATAAGTGAGAAAAAGATTAATAACACTAATGTGATTAAATATTCACAGCAGTAGTTATTTCAGACAATGTACTTCTGAGTCTGAAATTCTTGATACCAATAAGAGTTGATGTTTTTAAATAACTCAGAACAATGATTATTATAAAAAACAGGGTTTTTTGGTAGTTGGATTAATATTTTGTGTATTGATTTATTGACACTCAGGATCAACTTCTAGCAGACGTAAGTCACAGAACATTTTCTCAATGTAGTGAAAGAATACCATTTCTTGAACCAAGCAATAAGTTTGCTCTCCTACAGTACAACGATATCTACAATAATAAAGGTATGAAAAATTCATCTAATTTTTGTACTAGCACTTTTGAAGCATTTTAGGAGTGATATTAAGCACTTCATCCTTGTGAGTCAAGAAGTTGGCTCTCTGTATTAGTTAAGTTGGCACAAAGCCAGTATACTGGCTAATTAACTATAAATTGCAATATAAATCGGGAAGTAAAACTAAATTATGGAGTTAATGGGTTAATCTTCTGGTTTTAGTCTGATATTTTGGGCACATAAAAAGACATGACACCATGATAAAACATTTACTAGAGGGAAAGTTGAGGGGAGAAGAGCAAGAGGAAGACCGAGAGATAAGTGGGAGGAAACTTTAAGAAATGGACAGGTTACAGTCTGGCAGTGTGCAACACCAAGGTGAAAGACAGAGGATGCTGGAGATTCATTGCAGCCAACCTTCGATGTGGAGACAGCACCTGATGATGATGATGCACACTATGCAATCTGAGCAGGCTTCGTTCTGTGCATGTGATGATTGAGCTTACAATGTCCTATTCTGAGGCTCTCTGTATTAGTTAAGTTGGCACAAAGCCAGTATACTGGCTAATTAACTATAAATTGCAATATAAATCGGGAAGTAAAACTAAATTATGGAGTTAATGGGTTAATCTTCTGGTTTTAGTCTGATATTTTGGGCACATAAAAAGACATGACACCATGATAAAACATTTACTAGAGGAAAGTTGAGGGGAAGAGCAAGAAGAAGACCGAGAGATAAGTGGGAGGAAACTTTAAGAAATGGACAGGTTACAGTCTGGCAGTTTCAACACAAGGCGAAAGACAGAGGATGCTGGAGATTCATTGCAGCCAACCTTCGATGTGGAGACAGCACCTGATGATGATGATGCACACTATGCAATCTGAGCAGGCTTCGTTCTGTGCATGTGATGATTGAGCTTACAATGTCCTATTCTGAGGCAAAATATTGTTGTGTGCTGTTTTCTGTTTAGTATGATGATGTGATATTGTTGTGTGCTGTTTTCTGTTTAGTATGATGATGTGATATTGTTGTTGCTGTTTTCTGTTTAGTATGATGATGTGATATTGTTGTGTGCTGTTTTCTGTTTAGTATGATGATGTGATATTGTTGTGTGTTGTTTTCTGTTTAGTATGATGATGTGATATGTGTGCTGTTTTCTGTTTAGTATGATGATGTGATATGTGTGCTGTTTTCTGTTTAGTATGATGATGTGATATTGTTGTGTGCTGTTTTCTGTTTAGTATGATGATGTGATATTGTTGTGTGCTGTTTTCTGTTTAGTATGATGATGTGATATTGTTGTGTGCTGTTTTTTGTTTAGTATGAGGATGTGATATGTGTACTGTTTTCTGTTTAGTATGATGATGTGATATTGTTGTGTGCTGTTTTCTGTTTAGTATGATGATGTGATATTGTTGTGTGCTGTTTTCTGTTTAGTATGAGGATGTGATATGTGTACTGTTTTCTGTTTAGTATGATGATGTGATATTGTTGTGTGCTGTTTTCTGTTTAGTATGATGATGTGATATTGTTGTTTTCTGTTTAGTATGTTGATGTGATATTGTTGTGTGCTGTTTTCTGTTTAGTATGATGATGTGATATTGTTGTGTGCAGTTTTTTGTTTAGTATGAGGATGTGATATGTGTGCTGTTTTCTGTTTAGTATGATGATGTGATATGTGTGCTGTTTTCTGTTTAGTATGATGATGTGATATTGTTGTGTGCTGTTTTCTGTTTAGTATGATGATGTGATATTGTTGGTGTTTGCTGTGGGTTTGTTGCCTACACCTCTTATATTTTTGTTTGAAATGTGTCTCGATCTCTGGTAGTGACACTAGGTGTTTGTGTTGTATTAATTTTGTTCCCTCCTTTGCGAGCTTGTCTGCTCTCACATTTCCTGATATGCCACAGTGAGCTGGTATCCACTGGTAGCTCATTAAATAGATGACACCTCAGACTGTTGTGACATATGTTGCTTGTGAAGATGACTAATGTTGAAAGACGTATGACATTCTCCTAATATTTTAAAATACTTTCTTTCAGGTGATGGCATTTTTGTAGAAATTAATCAAGAAGTAAGAGTATTATACAACACTGTGCATGCAAATTACAAGAATGGAATACATATGGCTCACAATGCACCATCGATTATTGAAGCCAACAGTATCACAAATAACAGAGGCAGTGGAATAGTTACTTCCACTTTTCATAAGGTCAGACCACATGTAAAGCCTATTCTATAAGTCTAATTTGTGTATGTAAATATTTTCAGTAAATTCTATCATGGAAATAGCATTATTTCTTTATACAGTTCTTTCTTTCTGTCTTTATTAGTTTTCTGTTTTCTGCTAAGTTATTAATGATTCTCTACAGTAGTCGTAGTTTACCAGCTAGCCCCATTGTTAAGGCACCCAAAATTTCACAGGCAGCTAAGCAACAGATGATCGATAGCATTTTTATACCTACTTTGTGTTACCAGAGCCAAACATGGACAATGAGCAAAGTGCAGTCTCAGTCACAAAAAATAACTACATGTGAAATGCGTTGCCTGCGAAAAGTTACCAACAACACCAGAAAAGACAGAGTCACCAATATCAGCATAAGAAAAAAGTTGACACAGAACCTTGCTTGAATTACATTGAGAAACAAAGAATGAAGTGGTTTGGCCACTTAATAAGAATACATCCAAACTCCACAGTATACAGAGTCTTCTACAACAGAACATCGGAAAGAAGGCAAGAGGAAGACCACGGAAAAGATGGTTAGATGGCGCAGCAGAATCCAGTGAAACAGCAAAAATAACAATCACCCAAGCCACCAGAACAGCTCAAGACAAAAACAGAAAATCACAACACTGGGCAACAAGCCGGTAGCAGTGTGACGACACTGAGCAACAACCCGGTAGCAGTGTGGCGACACTAGGCAACAACCCGGTAGCAGTGTGACGACACTGAGCAACAACCCGGTAGCAGTGTGACGACACTGGAAACAACCCGGTAGCAGTGTGACGACACTGGGAAACAACCCAGTAGCAGTGTGATGACACTGAGCAACAACCCGGTAGCAGTGTGACGACACTGGGCAACAACCCTGTAGCAGTGTGACGACACTGAGCAACAACCCGGTAGCAGTGTGATGACACTGAGCAACAACCCGGTAGCAGTGTGACAACACTGAGCAACAACCTGGTAGCAGTGTGACGACACTGAGCAACAACCCGGTAGCAGTGTGACTACAAAGAAGAAGAAGAAGAAGAAGTCATAGTTTTGCTGTTATTATGAACCACTTTTTCTAAAATACTGTTTAATTATTGATATAAGGAAAGACTGCAGTTCTTGTGCTCCATAATATATGTGTATATGTTAAATTTATATACGTTTTGTATATATTTAAGTATTATTGTTTTTGTTTTTTTCCATTACTAGTTCTTCACATTTATTTTGTTTTTAGTCACATATTTTTGGTACTTTGATACAATTTCACCCAAATACTTGAGTATTCGACTTGACCTAGGTTGAAAAACGTTACTAGATCAATGTTACTACTTCCGCTCACCTAAAAGTGAGTTTCTTGTCTTTGTCAACATTGATTAGCGACAAAATTAGTAGTGTTGTTTATCTGCAAGACCATGGGATTTTACATTTTCCCGTTGTCTATTCTTCTCAATCCTTTTTAGGACTACACAACGAAATAAAACGTAACACTTTTTATTGAAACCCAAATCTTATTATTACACGCAAGGGTTGGCCTTTGAACCCCGGTCGCCTATCCTTTGGCTTATACCGATCTAGTAATATTACTTGACCTAGGTCAAGTCGAATACTCGAGTATTTGGGTGAGATTGTATCAAAGTACCATATTTTCATTTTAATACAGATGGGAATGTATTGTCATGTTGTATATATGCTACATCTGCCCTATATGAAGTCTGAATTACTGTGCGTCTGCTGTATACTTTGCTTGATAAAAGCTTTTTGGTCAAAACATCACTGTATATTATTTTTGTACTTTGTGAAACTACAGTACTTTGTTTTTACATTTTTCACCATATTTATTTATTATATACACAAGATTACTGCACTTGATAAAATTAGTTTCTGATATGTGTTTATTTATAGATGTGACCATGTGATGGAATTTTATTTTGCGTTATATACAGTTGTTTTGCATAATTTGTTGAATTTATATATACAAAATAGTTGGTAATATATATAACATTGTTGCCTGTGTGTTGCCTGGGCCCTCAATGGTAGCAAAGAATATTAACACTGTGACCCACAAGGCATGTCCTAAGAGACGATTGAGGTGAGGGCCTAGGACAGCTACACTAGTAAATAAAAAGCGTTGCAGAAATCGGATGTGCATTCCTACTTGTAGGCGTATAACGGGCACAATGTATAATTGCTCTTAGGCTCAGATCACATACAAATCACAAAGAGTGGTCGATATGGAATGTTTGAAGAAGAAAAAGTAATATTGCTTGTGATTGTTATCTGTAAGGGCTGTAGAGCTTGTATTTAATTTTCTAGCTTTAGTAATAGATTACTGGTGTATGTGTATTTCTTATATCATCATCAATGTGCATTTTCTTTATAGGATGGTGCTCTCTTTGCAGCGCATCTGAAATTCACTCTGTCTCTAGCCAGTTCACCCACTTCTAGCATCAATAATACAATACTTCTTGTATGTGTATTTCTTATCATACTATTTTTTAAATGAGGATTAATTTTTGTGATGTAAAACGTCAAAATCAGGTCAAAACTTGGTTTGGAGAAAATCGTTAAACATATTTTTATTGGTTGATAATATTATTGAGATATTGGTTAAAAAAATATTCTGTTTAAGTTACTTTACATATTGTTCCCTGTGGAACATAAGGTTACCACTTTTTTTTTTTTTTTGCTTTGAAAAACAAATTTTCAGTACTTTCTTTACTTACGCATTTATTATGATTTTTGTTGTTACAGTCTACTCTCATTGGAAATGGCATTTATGATAATGAAAAACATGGAGTGATATGTCGGAATAATTGTGTTCTTGATAATAATGATATTGTTGGACATCCACTGTGTGCTGTGCTGGTTCAAGGAAAAGATCCTGTTCAGGTATGTACATTTGTTTTTTACAACTAACTATATTTGGGTGTATATATGTATATATAAAATAGAAAATCTGGCCAGCAATGTCGGGATGCGGGAGGGCCATTCAGAATCAGGACTGTTGCTGTTGCTTTTGTGGCGTACAGCTGTTTCATTCTGGAATTAGTTCACCCAGGAGACAGTTGTTAGCATTTTGTGTGATTTTTGTTGGCACAGGAACGGAGCAATTATGGGGTGACCTGTTGCAGTGAGGTTGGAACCGTACATATGAACAATGAACTATACATAAAATAAGTTGAGTTTATTTGAAAATAGATGTCTGCAAAAAATAATAAACATAAAAAGGGGACAAATTCAGGAGAAGTTATTAAATCTGAGAAATAGTTTGTCAACTACCAGTAACAACTGCTATAAGAATGGAAGATGGAGGTATATCAAGCATACTCTGAGAATAAATAACCAAAGATCACAAAGCAGGCATTGAAATGAGAGACTAAAGGGTTACAAAAATAAGGACGATATTGGAAAACTCTGACACAAGCTTTACTGAGAGAGGAAAGTAATATCAGGCTCAATACCATAGACTATATTGAACGAGTTGCCCAGGACAGAGCCACATGGAGAAATTACTTGCAGGTCCTATGTAACGTATAACAGTACAAAATAAATATATATATATATATATATATAAAACACTACAGTAATAATTTATGCTTCCTTATAATCTTTGCCACTGTTCTCACTTTTTTCATAGCTTACCCATAACAGACTGAGCTCATCAAATATGGCTGCAGTTAAAGGAGAGGAACTCTGTATCATCACTGCAGAAAACAACAAGATCTGTAATGCAGGAGGTGGGGATTTCAACTGCAGTGGTAACTTGATTGTCACTGAGAATATCCTAATCACACTGAATTTGGCCTCAAGGTGAGCTGATAAAATTTCTTGTGACCTTTTTTAAAGTTTTTGTTTTTTAAATAATAATAATAAAAATTATAATAAAAACTCATAGACCACTAGGGTTGTAGGGGTGCTGGTACTGAATTTTAGTACCTTGCAGGTATGCTGCTGTAAAGTGCAGGTGAGCAATGGACCAGTCTGATATTCTGAACTTTCTAAGGAAGAAAGAAAGTGTAAATAAATCAAGTAATTGGTAGTAAATCTACAACCCTAATCAGACTGCAAAAATTCCAAGTCAAATGTGGTGCAGCTAGACAAGAGCACTATACTGGTAGCCCAAAAAAAAGTAAACCGACAAAGAACTGGTGTCTTTAGTTTCTATATGCTGCGAAATATCCTGAGGTGATCAGAGCACTTATGGACTAATTGATACGATGTGCAGTGATGATAATCCAACGACTAAACTTCTGCTTTCTTCTTCTTCAAACACTTCATATCGACCACTTGTTAACCACTATTTGTGATTTGTATGTGATCTGAGCCTAAGAGCGATTGTACATTGTGCCAGTTATGCGCCTACATGTAGGCCAGCACATCTGATTTCTACAACACTTTTTATTTACTAGGGTAGCTTCCCTGGGCCCTACCTCAGTCGCCTCTTACGACATATCTTGTAGGTAGCAGTGTTACTATTCTTTGCTCTCCTTGAGAGCCCCAGTAACACATGAGTGCGACGACTAAACTAAATCACTCGGTTCAATAGTCAATACAATATTTTAATGTTCTTTTTGTATTCTTCTTCTTCTTCTTTT
The DNA here is from genome assembly GCA_020796225.1 of Arion vulgaris. Classification (NCBI taxonomy): domain Eukaryota; kingdom Metazoa; phylum Mollusca; class Gastropoda; order Stylommatophora; family Arionidae; genus Arion; species Arion vulgaris. The sequence continues at coordinate 77,169,000 of CM036755.1, read as the reverse complement.
GTCGTCACACTGCTACCGGGTTGTTGCCCAATGTCATGGTTTTCTGTTTTTGTCTTGCGCTGTTCTGGTGGCTTGTGTTATTGTTATTTTTTCTCTTTCACAGGATTCTGCTACGCCATCTAACCATCTTTTCCATGGTCTTCCTTTTGCCTTCTTTCCCGATGTTCTGTTGTAGAAGACTGTATACTGTGGAGTTTGGATGCATTCTTATTAAGTGGCCAAACCACTTCATTCTTTGTTTCTCTATGTAATTCAAGCATGGTTTTGTGCCAACTTTCTTTCTTATGCTGATGTTGGTGATTCTGTCTTTTCTTGTGTTGTTGGTAACTTTTTGCAGGCAACGCATTTTTGTCTTTTGTATTATTGACTCAAAATGTGTACATGTTGAGAAATGTTTTTAGCAATGTGTTTCTTGAGCAACTTAAAATGATAATAATATAACATGCTCTAATTGACAACATTCTCTGTCTAGAAAACCTAGCAAGATTGAATTCAACAAGACAAACTTCCTAACTGATCCACCACAGCGTCCACACATTCCACAACCACCACAGCCAACACTTATCCCAACTCATCAAGTTGCCCTGGTAACTAAAGTATCAGCAACCCCTAGTGACACCTGTGAACAGGGGAGCAAATTGTGTACCATTTTGTGAGAATAAAAAAGGTTTCTAAATATATTCATTTCAATCATATTTTGAACAAATACACATTTAATTTAATTTAAACAGTGTCTTAGAGGTGTAGTGATATATAAATATATATATTCAAGGTGGGCCAAAAAAATGAGAACATCGTAAAAAGTAATATAATTACATCAAAATTGTTTTAACTGTATCCATAATAGCTTAAATTATTTACTCATTTACTTACTTATCTATTTAGCTATATGATGTTTTTATTTGACAATTTCCGGCACAATCTTTAGTTTTAATGTCAATTGTTTACATCTGCAGGTTTAAATTTGTTACCAAAAATGACAAAATAACTCGAAGGCCGTATTCTGATTAAACTAGTGGTGTCGATGCTTAGAAAAATTAAACATGATTTCTGACTAGCTAAATATTTGGCAAACAAAATTACATGAAACAATATAATGAAATTAAATAACATTTCTAAATACAGTATGTTACGCAATGTTCTCATTTTTTGGCCCACCCTGTATATACGACTGCTGAAAACTATGGAGTGTCCTAACTTAATATATATATATACAACTGCTGAAAACTATGAAGTGTCCTGACTTAATCACAATTGTTATCAGCATCATTATTTGCTGTACGTTGTGTGGCTCCTGGTAAAATGGTGTCCAACCCAAAGCCACATAGTGTGGCGTTTGGTCCACAAAGGAGTTCATATATTCCTCTAATTTATGAATTTATGCATAGAGACATTTCTCTAATTTATGAATTTATGCATAGAGACATTTCTCTAATTTATATATGGAGACATTTCTCTAATTTATGCATTACTACATTCCTCTAATTTATGCATGGAGACTTTTCTCTAATATATGCATGGAGACATTCCTCTAATTTATGCATAGATACATTTCTCTAATTTATGTATGGAGACATTTCTCTAATTTATGCATGGAGACATTTCTCTAATTTATATGTGGAGACATTTCTATAATTTATGTGTGGAGACATTTCTCTAATTTATGCGTGGAGACATTTCTCTAATTTATGCGTGGAGACATTTCTCTAATTTATGCGTAGAGACATTTCTCTAATTTCTGCGTGGAGACATTTCTCTAATTTCTGCGTGGAGACATTTCTCTAATTTATGTGTGGAGACATTTCTCTAATTTATGCATGGAGACATTTCTCTAATTTATGCGTGGAGACATTTCTCTAATTTATGCATGGAGACATTCCTCTAATTTATGCATGGAGATATTTCTATAATTTATGTATTTAAACATCAATCTAATTTACTATGCATTCCTCTAATTTACTATGCATTCCTCTACTTTTTGATGCACATGACACATATCTCTAATTTGTGATGCATGGATACATTCCTCAAGGTTTTGGGGGTATCTGTGGAGTGGAGGTAAGGTGCTCGTCTCTCGCTCTAAAAGTACTTTGTAAGTTCCTAGCATGGAGCGATCAGGAAGTTTTTCTAGAGATCTCTAATCTCAATGTAGGTGAGATCAAGTTCCTAGTCCTATCAGAGGACAATAACACGTAGGTCAAGTTGAGCAGGTTATAAAAAAAAAATTTAAAAAGTTGCCACCACTAGTATACACTAAGATTTTTCACTCATTATTACTGTCCATCATTACTTTCTGTCCTTTATTTTGCAATTTCCTTTTATGATCCTTGATGAATATTTTTTCAAGGTCATAAGATCTAGTAAGATTTCCATTAGTTTTAAAATGTTTAACATAATTCATTAACATAATGAAGGACATGCCCGATGAAGATGAACAATGATATATATAAATATATATATGTTTTTTTAATGTATCTCAAATATTTGGGGATTTCTGTTTCCTTTCATTTAATTAATTAATTCCCTTTTATTTGCATATGCAACCTGCAATCATTTTTACATATTGACAGCGTGATTTTTTTCGTGATGGAACAAGCTTTATTATTTATTAATTATTCTTCGTTACTCTTTTCTGTGGCTGAACAAGACGTATTAATTATTAAATATTCTTAATTACCTTTTTCTGTCACTGAAAAGCTGCAGACACGTCACCATGAACACACCGAAAAAGCAGTGTTCAACACACTCTCCCCACAATATGTTGTCAGTGCCATACCTGGATGTTGATATCAAATGAGAGAAGAAAACTAATCACGACAGAGATGAAGTGTCTGTGCAGAATGCTGGGAGTAACAAAAAGAGACCGGTTGAGAAATGGAGATATCAGGAAGAAAGGGGTACAACATCAGTACTGAACTTCATCAAGAAACAACAAGTTAAATGATTCTGTCACACAAGTAGTTTACCAAAAGACAGTGCACTTCAAAGAGCAATGTTACTCCGATACAATGCATACAAAGCAAAAGACCGGCCACGCAAAAGGATTTAACAGAGGTGACGAAAGACACTATTTATGAAGGGTGCATTCTAGAAATCTCTTCTTACCTTAATGCTGTGAGGCAAAACAGAATTGGAGAAAGAAAGACAGAACAAACTGTATTAATTATTCAATATTCCTCATTACTTTTTCTGTAAGAAATGATGACATTTAATATTCAATGTATTAATCCTTTTTGTTTATGTCAAATAAAATTTGTACTTAATTGATGGGTTTGTACTGTGTGTAGAGAAATCTGGTTGGGTATTCAAGGAGGACAACTGTGCTTTTGCTGTAACTACAGTAGCCTGACAATGGAGATTAGATTGGTAACTATGGCTCTGAAGTAGTTGATCAGGCAGATGTTTACACATGTATGTTTAGTTTAGTCGTCAGATCATCATCACTGCACACAAAACTAATCAGTCCGTAAGTGCTCCGATCTACTCATCAGTATGTCTCTCAGTTTAGTTTAGTTTAGTCGTTGGATCACCATAACTGCACATCAAACCAATTAGTCTATAAGTGCTCCGATCTCCTCCTCAGTATGTCTCTCAGTTTAGTTTAGTCATTGGATCACCATCACTGCACATCAAACCAATTAGTCTGTAAGTGCTCCGATCTCCTCGGTACTTTGTCTGTGTGGCTCTCTCTGGTAGACGATACCAGGGCATTCATGTCATGTGTCCAAACCATTTAATTTGTTGTTCTTTTATGAATTGCTTGACTGGTTTCACATCCAGTCATAAATATATATATATAAAATTTATAAAAGTAACATGTCAACACAACAAAACAATTGGCAAAAAAACTGTTTAATAACACTGCAGACAACTGTTAGTTTGTATACAAAGAAGCACACAGTTACACTGGTGAAGATAACAGCATAATAGTTATAGAGGACATATGATTAATATGTTATCCGTCTCATTCGATTCACATGAACTGAATCCACAAATAAATCTGAATTTGCTGAAAAGTGTGCATGTACAGAAATGCACACAAAAAAGTGGTAGATCTGATGGATATTTATTTTTTATTTTTATTTTTCAGATCCAGAAGCACTTGAGCTTATTAGCTCTTCGGCTCGGTGCCATGGACATCGTAACCTTCGGTTCGGTGCCACGAACACCGTAAATCTGGGGAATCTGTGGCTTTTCTGCCATCCCGAAATTGAACCCGCAACACAGAGGATAGTCACCCGTAGTCCAAGCGCTACGAACACGCTGGGCAGACGGGCATGGATATTTATTAAATCACTGCTCAGACCTGTCAATAAACAAACACAATTATTTCTAATTAACTTATTCATTACAAAATTTTCAGTCTTAAATGATTATTTAAAAAAATAGAAAAAACAAAGTTAATAAAAAAAAATGTTTAAACTATTGTTACTGCCAGTAGTACTGCTTTTTTAGTGTGGTGTGGGACAAGAGCATAAGAAATTTAATGGCCGCATGACTAGTGCAGTTGCCATGAAGCTGTTCAGGTAAGAATTTTTCATTTTTGCCAACAAAAGAAAAAATCCTTGGCCTTACCGAACATGGGTCTCCTGCATGGGAGCTGCAGTCTAATTCATTCGGCCCGACGCTCCTCTTCACACAAAGTTAATTTAAAAAAATGGATTAATTCATTGATTTAAAAGTGATTATTAAGAAATGTACATAAAGAAACTCTATCCAAAAAGATCTACCCAGAACTGTCTTTACTGCCTGTGTTACTACTTTTTAGGGTTGTGTAGGACGAGGGGGAAGACATGAGCCTGAGGAATTTAATGGTCACATAAGCAGTCACAGCGAAACTGTTCAGGGTGAGAATTTTTTAATGCCAGACAGAAAAAAAACTCATTGGCCTGGCAGTGGATCGAAGCCGGGTCTCATGAATGGGAGCCTGCAATTTAATCCATTCGGCTACACACTTCTTCAGTAAGAATCTATCCAGAAAGAACTAACAAATTAAAATAAACTGGCTGATGAGCCGCTGTAGCGTAGTTGTTAGTGAACTCACTTCGCAAGGCTGGTGGTCTGGGTTCAGCTCCTGCAATGCGCGTGGGGTTTTCCCGACCAAGCGGCTCTCAGGTTGACCCAGCCTCAACTGGGTACCAGACATGCTCTGGGAAAGTAAAGGCGGCCGGCGTGATGCTGACCACATCACCCATCGTGTGCCGATGGTCAATGAAAAATACAGGCCTAACACTGTATTGACCTATATACCATGAGGTATGAAAGGGTTCCTTTACTATTTTTTTTTTTTTTTAAACTGGCTGATGGTACAAATAAGAATAAGAAAATTGAAGTATTTTGGACAAAGAGGAAGATCACGGAGATGATGGAATCAGGATGTAACTTATTTTTTTTAGCATGATGGTCATAAAGGCGGACATCTGGCATATGAGAGAGAGAAATTCCAAAGTATTGTTAGAGTGACAAAGTTCTGCTCAAGACAAGCTATTTGATAATAATGACTTTAAAAAACACATGATAAAATAACTAGGTATTCCTAAATGATAACGCAGACCTGGACAAACAGAAAAATAGTTAAATAATTCATTTCAAATGTGATACAATAAATTGGAATTCAAGCAATAATTTAGACCAGTACAAAATGATAAACACTTAATTGTAAAAATGATAAATTAACTGAGTATTCTCAAAGTATTCTTCATACATGTACATATAAATAAACATTTGATTATTCAAAGTCATCGAAAGAAATTGATAAATGAATTAGGTATCTCTAAATAATACTTCAAATAGATTTTGTTTGTTTCGTTCATTCTTCTCTGTTATTTTGATTATTCTTATTGTGAAATATAAACAGCCTTTACCGAGAACGGTTAGAACGTTGTGCCCTGTTAAGCCCCTACTAGTGTAGGACAAGCGCATCCGGTGTGTTTCCGCGTTTTCATAGAGATAAAACAATAACATGATTAATTACCTTTACAACTGTACATATTGACCAACAAAATGATCGATACAACAAAGTTATACATTAACCCAGTGGCGGCTCGTGATCATGTTTGTTGGTGGGGCCAGACAGAAATTGTCTAAAAAATCATGGTTTCGGTTAGGTTATATTTTAATGTATAAAGTAATAAATACACATTACACCTTATTTTTGGTAGGGCCCGGCCCCACTGGCCCTTAATGACGAGCCGCCACTGCATTAACCCCTTCACTCCTCTGATCTGATATACTGGCTCATATTATTTTATAAGATGAAGCAAAGCCAATATACTGGCTAATACAGTATACATTGTAATATAAATGCGTCAGAGAAAAAATAGCAGGAGTGAAAAGGTTAATGATTATAATTTGTTAAAATGATGTGACATAGTATTCCAAAACACACTTCAACACTTCAATAACACAAATGCTTCATTATTAGTCACAGATTTTCATTTTTGCTCTTGGAATCTCTGTGGTAGTCTAAATGTAGTGTACTGTGAAATTCGTCACTCCTGTTGTATCGTTTGCTTGATAAAGGCCTTTTGGTCGAAACGTGTATAACGCTGTATATTGTCATTGTGTTTGTATTTGTAAAACTACAGTACTTTGTGATTACGTGTTTCGCCAATAACAAATAACCAAATTGAGAAAACTGACAAGCGAAGTTGAAACCAAATTTTTTAAACATGTACATAAGAACAATTAATCTTTATTTTACTGCCTCTGTAATACCGCTTTATAGGGCGGTGTCCGATGGGGAGGGAGACAGGAGCAATTTAATCGCTGCATCACTAGAGCAGTCACCGTAAAACTGTTCAGGTTTGGATTTTTCTTTACACCCGACAAAAAATACTCCTTGGCTCTACTGGGGATCGAACACGGGTCTCCTGAATGGGTGCCCACATTTTAATCCATTCAGCCAGACGCTCCTTGTTTAACAATTAGTTGCTAATTAGAATGGGGGTATTTCCGCTGTGATTCTTCACCATCATTATATATACCAATACCGTTTCCTCTTCTTCAAAGTTTTCTACAAGTTTTATGAAGATCATTTGTTTGTACATCATTTTTGTATTCTGTAAAACAATATTATGCTTGTTTATTACATAATTGTGAGATGTGTCTTGTGGAATTGGTAATGTCAGATATCTTGTTGGCAGCAACAACAGCAAGCAGTTTCTGGTTTTGACATATGGCTGACTGAACAATAGGAATGGCTTTGTAATACATATATTGCAGACTCATTGATAGGAACCATTTTGTGATAAATATAGATATATAGATATATGGCGATGTACAGAAATCTACAAATCTGGGATGGTCAGACCAGATCAAATCAGTTCTGGAGAAAACCTTGGGGAGGCTGCAGTAATACTGAATAAATAGGCGATATGGATAAAAACAGATATATACAGTATTACATAAATTAAGAAAAATAAATTATTAAATGTTATTTTTCCTAACTGATGTAATACTCTACATACCTGTCTGAAGATACAGTGTTACTGTCAACATCACAAAAAGGGATTGAGAAATTATTAGGCGAAGTGAAAGATAAAAGCGAAAAACAAAATCTATATCTCAATGTGGCAAAACAAAAATAATGACAACTGATAAAACGAACATGACAAAAGATATTTTTATCAACGGAGAGAAAGTAGAAAATGTGAACAGTTTTGAATATCTTAGTTCACTGCTACCAACAAATAGAAATGAGATGAAGGAAATTAAAAGAAGAACAAATATGACTTTACAAAAAATTAAACAACTAAAAACGGTATGGAACTGAACTGATAAGAAAACAAAAATCAGAATACTAAGAGCATGCATATTCCCAGTAGCAACGTATGGGTGTGAAGCATGGACATTTAATTAACTGATTCAGTCCCGTGGAACACTGTAGTGGACATATTTCTTATCTGCGTGGCCCAAGCGTCGTTTAAAAGATGGCTACTATTTCGTTGAGTTTTTATTCATTTTCACTCCGATTGTAGTTTTATATCAACCGGAAACTAAGTAGAAAGGAAGTACTAACGATAACCAAATCACAACATCGTGGTTTTGACTAGAATCAGAAGTGAAACCAAGTTTAATTTTCGTTTTCAAGTTACCCTGTGATTAAAAATAATGTCTAACAATTCAGAGTCTAGAAATGGTTTGTTATCAGCTCGTTCTGCACGTTTTACAGCTGCAGAAGCGCGAGATTGTTGCATGAAGATAGTGAAGCTTCTGATTCTGATGACACAGAAGTTTGTGATTTAAATACGTCGATTATTAATAATTTAAATAATACTAGTAGTGTTTCCCAACCAGCTGCGAGAGGAGCGTTGCCCCAGTCAGGTTCCAGTAGGATTGCAACAAAAAGAAGGATTCAGACAGAACCTACACAGTCTACTTGGAGAGAAGTTATATAGTTGCTATGTTAGGACTATTATTCATATACTTTAGTTCTTTATTCCTGTAAATATTGCTATAATTTCCACTGTATGTGATTATATATTATGAGATATGAATGTTTAGTATGTGAAATCTTCAATTTGACAATTTTTAATGGAAATTTCTTCAAAGATGGTCGTGTTGCTAATTTGCAAACAGTTAGTAAACCATATATTCCGTCAATATTTTCTTAATTTTTGTGTATTCATAAATGGATTACTTATATAAAGAGAGCAGTTACACTGACTTATTCACCATATTGTTCCTCAAGGCCCTTGGTAAGTTGGATTTTTGTTCTCACAATTTCAATTAATTTTTTTTTATTACATGCTAATATTTGTCATGCACAGTCAACACAACATTATATTTTCGCATACAATAAATATTTTATGAAAGTACAATCATTTATCTTTAATTTGATATATAATAAGTTCAACTTTAAATCATATTTAGAAACAATATTTTAATTTAACTAAAGTATGTGTGCAATATTTTTGAAGCTAAAAAATAATTCCGTCCAGAGGTGAAAAAAACCTGGTACTGAATCAGTTAATAAAGCAGTGAAAAACATATATGTGCTTTTGAATATAAGTGTTACAGTAGAGTCCTCCGTATATATTGGACAGAGAGAACAAATAAATCTATCCAGAAAGAACTCAAAATCAAAGAAAACTGGATGATGCTACAAATAAGAAAGAGAAAATTGAGATATTTTGGACATAAAAAACATGAAGGGCTGGAGAAGACCATAATGAAAGGAGGCATACCGGCAAGAGAAGAAGAGGAAGACCACGAGGAAGATAGATTCAGGATGTAACTGATGGTTTGAACATGACAGCTGCAGAGGCAGGACGTCTGGCCTATGAGAGAGAGATATTCTGGAGGACTGTTGGGGTGGCAAAGTTCTGTTCAGGACAAGCTATTTGATGATGATGACATACCTGTCTTTATCCATACCACTGGTAAATATGTATCTGACTCAATAATGGGAATTACTATGTAATAGATGTCTGACTCAATAATGGGAATTACTATATAATAGATGTCAGAGTCACTCAATAATGGGAATTACTATGCAATAGATGTCAGAGTCACTCAATAATGGGAATTACTATGCAATAGATGTCAGAGTCACTCAATAATGGGAATTACTATGCAATAGATGTCCGACTGACCCAATAATGGGAATTATGTGATAAATATCCAACTGACTCTATAATATCAATGGTTTTTCTAGATATACATTGTTATTTCAATGACTGTGTGTGTCTGTGAGGTACATCATGCTGACTGAATAAACAAACAAAAGCACTTGTAAGAATTATCTTGCCGACTCATTCCAAAATGATTTAGTCATAGTATTTCTGCTTTATAACTGCTTCACTGGAGGATGAAACATGCATGGGATCGTCCAAAGACATTCCAAAATGATTTAGTCATAGTATTTCTGCTTCATAACTGCTTCACCGGAGGATGAAACATGCATGGGATCATCCAAAGACATTCCCTCTGATTCTGAAGGTTGTGAGTTCAAATCCGGACCGAGTCACATGTGCAATTTTTTTCAGGAGATCCTAGGATTGTTGATAGAGATATGGGGTTTGTGCTTTGTTCAACAATCTTGGCAGGTGGTGTACCATCTCTGCAGACATACACAGAGCCATTTGAGGGAACCTAGTGCAATGAAGTCAATCCTTCGCATTTGGGGGAACCTAGTGCAATGAAGTCAATCCTTCACATTTGGGGGAACCTAGTGCAATGAAGTCAATCCTTTGCATTTGGGGAAACCTAGTGCAATGAAGTCAATCCTTCACATTTGGGGAAACCTAGTGCAATGAAGTCAATCCTTCACATTTGGGGAAACCTAGTGCAATGAAGTCAATCCTTCACATTTGGGGAAACCTAGTGCAATGAAGTCAATCCTTCACATTTGGGGAAACCTAGTGCAATGAAGTCAATCCTTCACATTTGGGGAAACCTAGTGCAATGAAGTCAATCCTTTACATTTGGGGAAACCTAGTGCAATGAAGTCAATCCTTCACATTTGGGGAAACCTAGTGCAATGAAGTCAATCCTTCACATTTGGGGAAACCTAGTGCAATGAAGTCAATCCTTCACATTTGGGGAAACCTAGTGCAATGAAGTCAATCCTTCACATTTGGGGAAACCTAGTGCAATGAAGTCAATCCTTCACATTTGGGGAAACCTAGTGCAATGAAGTCAATCCTTCACATTTGGGGAAACCTAGTGCAATGAAGTCAATCCTTCACATTTGGGGAAACCTAGTGCAATGAAGTCAATCCTTCACATTTGGGGAAACCTAGTGCAATGAAGTCAATCCTTCACATTTGGGGAAACCTAGTGCAATGAAGTCAATCCTTTACATTTGGGGAAACCTAGTGCAATGAAGTCAATCCTTCACATTTGGGGAAACCTAGTGCAATGAAGTCAATCCTTTACATTTGGGGAAACCTAGTGCAATGAAGTCAATCCTTCACATTTGGGGAAACCTAGTGCAATGAAGTCAATCCTTCGCATTTGGGGAAACCTAGTGCAATGAAGTCAATCCTTCGCATTTGGGGAAACCTAGTGCAATGAAGTCAATCCTTTACATTTGGGGAAACCTAGTGCAATGAAGTCAATCCTTCACATTTGGTCCCTTTCTTCTTCTTCTTCTTTCGTTGTTCTTACGACCAATTTTAATCACTCTTTGTGATATGTTTGATCTTTGCCAAGAACGTGTATACATTGTACATTGGTTTAGTAGGCCCTAAACGCATAGACTTCTACACGTTTAGGACATGTGCACCGATTTCAGCCAAACCTTCTTAGTCACCTCTTACGACATGCGTGGCAGGTAACAATGGTTCTATTCTTTACACCCCAAATATGGGCCCCTGTAACCACTCAGGCGTTTGGTCCCTTTATTTCTCTTAGTCTACGACCATAATTCCCCCACCACTTTCTTCTTCTTTCTTTGTCCTTCTCTGCTTTTTTGCCGCTTAGGGGTGCAGGTTTAACTGATGATCGGTTTCGAGATAATGCACGCTGGTCGCTTGATATGGTGTGGTATTGTGGAGTTTTAAGATGTTTGTAACTCCATCAACCCATCTTTTCTTGGTCTGCCCTTTCCTCTTGATGATTCCATTTTCAGGTTGTACGCTCTTGCAACTGGTGTATTCGGGTTCATTCTGACCAAGTGGCCAAACCATTTGAGTCTCTGTTTTTCAATAAATCTAATAGCAGGTGTTGTTCCGACTGTTCTTCTAATTTCCTCATTTCTTATATGGTCTCTTCTTGTTTTATTTACTGCTTTCCTCAAGTATCTCATTTCGCATGTGGTAATTTTCCTTTCTTGTTCTTTTGTCAGTGCCCATGTTTGGCTCTGGTAGCACAGTGTTGGTATAAAGATTGAATTTATAATCTGTCTTTAGTCACTACTGGAATAGCTGGGTGTTTCAAAATTGGGGTAAGCTGGTATGTAATGTTGTTGGCTTGCTGGATTCTAGTTTCGATCTCTCTGTCCAGTCTACTATCAGATGTGAAGATACTTCCAAGGTATTTGAATTCTCTCACCTGCTTTAGCGTTTGGTCATTTATTTTTATGTTGATATCTTTATGTTCTCTGCTTATAGTCATGACTTCTGTCTTTTGAATATTGATCTTCATGTTGTATTTGAGGCAGCTATTGTTGAGTAAGTTTATGTGTTCTTGAAGCTGTTCAATATTATTATGGAATATACACTGGTCGTCAGCAAAGAGCAGTTCATTTTGTTGATCTGCGTTGAGTGATGCTTCATCTATTTTGGTGATACTATCCATGTATATAATAAAGGGGAGAGGTGATAAAACACATCCTTGCCGTACTCTGATGTTACTGGAAACCAATTTGTGAGTCCGGCGCTTGTTCGTATGGCACTTTCACTTTCCATATATATGGCTCTAACACAGTCTAGCAGTGTTCCTTTTATTCCGTAGTTTTGAGAACATCCCATAATATGTCTCTGTTAACCCTATCAAATGCCTTCTCTTGGTCTATGAAGGCTATATTCATTTGATTTTTGTGTTCTATAGTCTTTTCACTAATTTGTCTTAGGGCAAATATTGCATCTGTGCACCCTTTTCCTTTTCTAAACCCAAACTGTTGTGGGCTGAGTGCTGGCTCCACAATTGGTCTTATTCGTTGCTCCAGAACTCTTGCAAACATTTTTCCCACATGGCTTAGGAGGAAGATGCCTCTATATGTACTACAGTCTTGTTTTTTACCTTTTTCTTCCATATTGGTACTATAATAGCTTTTGCCAATCTGAAGGGACAGTTCTTTCTTCCCATGCCTTCTTGAAGATGTAATGTACCCAGGTTACTCCAATCTCTCCACTCGTCTTTATTGCTTCTGCTGTTATTCTATCAATTACCGCAGCCTTGTTCTTTGGGCTTCTCTTAATAGCTTCTCTTACCTCACTTACTAGTATTTCAGGTTCTTCCCCCACCACTCAATAATTATAAATTGCAGGTTCTTATCTGGTTATAGTATATGACAGTACACAGTGAGTGAGTGAGTGAGTGAGTGAGTGAGTGAGTGAGTGAGTGAGTGAGTGAGTGAGTGAGTGAGTGAGTGAGCATGGTGTGTGTGTGTGTGTGAATGAGTCGAATTATCATGACGATACATTATATATAATATTAAAGATCAATTAATCAAGGACCATGCTTGCCGACGTAGGCGATCATGTCTCTCCACAACTCTCTCTGCTTGGTGCATGTAATCAGTTCTGACGTCGATATTTTGTCTAACCATTCTGTCATGCCATCCAACATCTTCTCCCTCTGTCTTCCACGATCTCTCCTTCCTGAATTTTACCTGTTGTCACCAAATGTTCTAAACCTTCTCTTCGAATTATCTGCCCGAAGAACCTTGATTGTCGGATTCTTATTCTTTTGATAAGGTTTCTTTGTGTGCAGGCCTGATTTAAAACCTCGTTTGTTTTCTTCGCTGTCCATGGAATTTTCAGCATTTTTCTGTAAAACCATATCTCTGTGGCTTCTAATGATTGTTTATTCATTGTCCATGATTTGCTGCCATACAGAAGTATTGGATCAATATAGCACTGGAGTATTCGTTTTCACAGTGTCATTGGTAGTGAATTCACGCATAGTGTGTTTTTCATTTTCATAAAAGATGCTTTCGCTTGAGCTATTCTACTTCTAATCTCTGTTTTACACCTGCCATCTGATGTCAGGAATATTTCCAGATACTTGAATCGATGGACTTGCTTCAGTGTTGTGTTAATTATTTTGATATTACATATTTGTGTTTCCTGTTTCTTGGAGACAACCATAACCTCTGTTTTCTTTATATTCATGCTTAATCCTTTCTTTTCACTTTCTCTCACTAATATGTCTATCAAGTCTTGTAGATCTTGTTCATTTGTAGCCATGAGAATTGTGTCATCAGCGTATCTTAGATTGTTCATGTTTTGTCCGCAACTGTTATTCCTGCCATATGAAAGATAAGAATTTTAAACAAGCAAAGCTTATGGCACAGATTTAAACAATCCCAACATTATACAAACATAGCACACGCCCATCGTATGGTGCTGGGGCCCACAAGGGAAGCAAAGAATAGTACCACTGCGATCTACAAGGCGTGTAGTAAGAGGCGACTAATGTAGGACCTAGGGAAGCTACCCTAGTAAATAAAAGCATTGCAGAAATCGGATGTGCTGGCCTACTTGTAGGCACATAACTGGCACAATGTACAATTGTTCTTAGGCTCAGATCACATACAAATCACACAGAGTGGTTAACAAGTGGTCGATATAGAGCATTCCAAGAAGAAGAAGACCATAGCACATAATAAATACAATATAAATAGCAGATTATAGAAGCAATCATGTGTCAGAAGCTGTAAGCAAAGTTCAAATTTATGGATTGATTAATTGATAAGTTCAAATTGATGGATTGATTGATTGATAAGTTCAAATTGATGGATTGATTGATTGATAAGTTCAAATTGTTTTAATACTTAATGTCTGGCAGAAATTTAGGGAAGAGATTGAAATGTTAACAGTAAACAAAAAATACAATACAATAAGAGTAATTCCCATATCATTGGATTATAAAATATCATCAGTTTATAAAATGCTGGAGATCTCACAGTACTAGAATTTATAAAATAAACTTTGGCGAAACATGTAAAAACAAAGTATTAAAGTTATTCTATTGGTCCCAGCAAATGGGAAAAAATGGCTGATGATCAAGATATATGGAAAACAACATTGCGCAAAGGTGCAGAACCTTTTGAAGAGAGACTTAGGGATGAGCTGAAAGACAAGAGAGACAAGCGATAGAAGTTGTCCCAGTGAAACACTCACCAATTGACCGTCTGTCTTTCTTTCTTCTTTTGTCCTTCACTGCTTTTTTGCCGCTAGGCGTAGCAGGTTTAACTGATGATCGGTTTCTGAGATAATGCACGCTCGGTCGCTTGATATGGTGTGGTAATGTGGAGTTTTAAGATGTCTGTAACTCCATCAACCCATCTTTTCTTGGTCTGCCCCTTCCTCTTGATGATTCCATTTTCAGGTTGAACGCTCTTGCAACTGGTGTATTCGGGTTCATTCTGACCAAGTGGCCAAACCATTTGAGTCTCTGTTTTTCAATAAATCTAATAGCAGGTGTTGTTCCGACTGTTCTTCTAATTTCCTCATTTCTTATATGGTCTCTTCTTGTTTTATTTACTGCTTTCCTCAGGCATCTCATTTCGCATGTGGTAATTTTCCTTTCTTGTTCTTTTGTCAGTGCCCATGTTTGGCTCTGGTAGCACAGTGTTGGTATAAAGATTGAATTTATAATCTGTCTTTTAGTCACTACTGGAATAGCTGGGTGTTTCAAAATTGGGTAAGCTGGTATGTAATGTTGTTGGCTTGCTGGATTCTAGTTTCGATCTCTCTGTCCAGTCTACTATCAGATGTGAAGATACTTCCAGGTATTTGAATTCTCTCACCTGCTTTAGCGTTTGGTCATTTATTTTATGTTGATATCTTTATGTTCTCTGCTTATAGTCATGACTTCTGTCTTTTAATGTTGATCTTCATGTTGTATTTGAGGCAGCTATTGTTGAGTAAGTTTATGTGTTCTTGAAGCTGTTCAATATTATTATGGAATATACACTGGTCGTCAGCAAAGAGCAGTTCATTTTGTTGGTCTGCGTTGAGTGATGCTTCATCTATTTTGGTGATACTATCCATGTATATAATAAAGAGGAGAGGTGATAAAACACATCCTTGCCGTACTCCTGATGTTACTGGAAACCAATTTGTGAGTCCAGCGCTTGTTCGTATGGCACTTTCACTTTCTATATATATGGCTCTAACACAGTCTAGCAGTGTTCCTTTTATTCTGTAGTTTTCGAGAACATCCCATAATATGTCTCTGTTAACCCTATCAAATGCCTTCTCTTGGTCTATGAAGGCTATATTCATTTGATTTTTGTGTTCTATAGTCTTTTCACTAATTTGTCTTAGGGCAAATATTGCATCTGTGCACCCTTTTCCTTTTCTAAATCCAAACTGTTGTGGGCTGAGTGCTGGCTCCACAATTGGTCTTATTCGTTGCTCCAGAACTCTTGCAAACATTTTTCCCACATGGCTTAGGAGGGAGATGCCTCTATATGTACTACAGTCTTGTTTTTACCTTTTTTCTTCCATATTGGTACTATAATAGCTTTTTGCCAATCTGAAGGGACAGTTCTTTCTTCCCATGACCGTCTGTAAAGACGAAAAAAGGCCATACAGACAATAAATCTGATTTTATATGTTCTGTGCCGTGTAAGAAGTGAATTTCTTGACTCCTGTTGCATCCTTCACTTCATAAAGGCCTTTTGATCGAAACATTGCTGTGTATAGTTATTGTTTTTGTATTTTGTAAAACTACAGTACTTTGTTTTTACGTGTCTCGCCATTGC
Source organism: Arion vulgaris (assembly GCA_020796225.1). NCBI lineage: Eukaryota > Metazoa > Mollusca > Gastropoda > Stylommatophora > Arionidae > Arion > Arion vulgaris. The sequence goes on along the minus strand of CM036755.1, from coordinate 77,152,619 downwards.
TACATAGTTTTACTGCAGTCGTCTCTTATATCGACAACAAACTTTAAATAAAAGTCATATTCTGCAAATCATGCTGATGACATGTACAGTTGAGCTGTTGGTAACAAATAGTTAGTCTGTACATTAATGCCACACTTCGAACATAAATCATTTTAACCATTGTTACACTCTGAACATTAACACATATTAAACAATAATGTTACACTAAACATTAATAACAATTGGTCTGAGTTAATTTCACAAGTGGGCGTGGAATATTTTCTGATTGTAACGGCTCTCAGGTCGACCCAGCCTCAAATGTATAACAGGAAAAACACTGGGAAGTAAAGGTGGCCAGCGTGATGTTGACCACAAAACCCATCGTGTGCTGGCGGTATATTAAAAATACAGGTCTAACACCGTATTACTCTATATACCTCAAGGTATGAAAAAGGTACCTTTCCTTTTTTTTACTGAACATTGATTTCACACTCCAAACATTAAAAATATATTGTAAACTTTAGTGCAACACTCTGAACATTAATAATACCTTTCACAAATTAATGTCGTAAATGGGGGTCTCTGTGGCTAAGTGGTTACGCTCTTTGTCTTGTGAGTCGAAGGTCGTGGGTTCGAGTCCGGACCTCGCCATTCTGTACACAAGTGCAGTTTTTTCAGAGACCCCTAGGATTGTTGCTGGAGATACGGAGTTCGTGCTTTGTGCAATACTCGGCAGGTGGCGTGCCATTTCTGCGGAGAGGGACCAAGCCATATGGGGTAAAACCCGGTGCAATGAAGTCAATCCTTCGACTTTAAAACCCTTTAATGTCGTAGATAAAACATGAATACAATTGTCAACATTAGTGCCACACTCTGAACATTTTTAACATATTTAAAACATCAATGCCAAACATTAATAGCACATTTTTTTAAAATTAATGTTACACTCCAAACATTAATACCCCATTTTAAAAATGAATATCACACTCCAAAAATTAATAACAAATTTTTGCAATTAATCTCGCACTCCAAACATTAAAATCACAATTTATTATCAGAAACCACATATATTTTAACAAGCTATGCAACACAGAAGAGCACTTGACAGAGTGGTTAGAAAACTGGTTTCTCAATCATGAGATTGATTGACTGATTAAGTGACATCTCCACAATAAAGATTAGCAATGGATGTCTATAATTTCCTGTTTGCTTTCTATGGTAGTCCATTATGATAATTTCCTCCTAATGTTGTTTGGTTTGTGTTTGTTCTTATCAACCAGTTTAATCATTCTTTGTGATATTTTTGGTTTGTGCCAAAAACAAGAATATATTGCACCTCCATTCCTAGGCTCCTACGCATGTACAACACGCACATCCACAATTTTTGGCCCAAGGAAATGTTTGAGTTTATCTATCCTGACGATCCCTTCGTTTTTGGGTTTTTTGCATCTTATGTTCAACACTCTATTGATCATTTTTGTAGCCATTTATTTGAGCTTGTGTGTGACCTATGCCAAAGAGCTTTGCAACTTTTCTCGCACATGTGTTGGAGCAAAGAATAGTAATACTGCGACCTACAAGGCATGTCGTAAGAATGGACTGAGGTAGAGGTCTAGGGAAGCTACCCTAGTAAATAAAAGCGTTGCAGAAATCAGATATACTGGCCTACTTGTAGGTGCATAACTGTCCCAATGTTAAAACACTTTTAGCCTCAGATCATAAAAAGATAATAAAGAGTGATTAACAAGTGGTCGATATGGAGCGTTCGAAGAAGAATCAACTTTTCTGACTAAGTGTGGTCGTTCCAGATTAGGAACATTCACAACCTCTTTTGTAGGCTTTATAGCTGTCTCCTTTCTGTTATCTACTATATCCTCTCTTCTTCTTCTTTGCCTTTTACCTCACATGAAGTGTTAGAAGAAAATGTATCAGGATATTTTGTGTACTTTATCTTGAGAACTGATGTTCATTACTTTAAGGTTGGTCTTGATGTCATCGCTCCATCTTTTACTTGGTCTTCATTTTGCTCTATAGTCATTATATTTTTTCAGTGTGTCTCGCCGCAGCAGACGATACCAGAGCATTCTTGTTAGATGTCCAAACTGATCGTTTGTTCTTTAATGAATTCATAACTGATTTCAACTCTAGTCTTCTTTATTTCTCAAACATGCAGCTCTTTTATGACACCTTGACTCCTAGTTACTTATACAGCTCTTCTAAGACACCTTAACTCCCATTTACTCATGCAGCTCTTTTAAGACACCTTGACTCCCAGTTACTCGTACAGCTCTTTTAAGACACCTCTACTCCCAGTTACTCGTACAGCTCTTTTAAGACACCTCTACTCCCAGTTACTCATGCAGCTCTTTTAAGACACCTCTACTCCCAGTTACTCATGCAGCTCTTTTAAGACACCTTGACTCAGTTGGTATGAAGTTGTTATCTCTCAAGAACCCAAGTGTCAACACCCTCAGAAGGCTCACTTGAGACTGACCGTTCAATTTGCTCGGAAGCCTGAGAAATGCATCCCAAAACAGTTGATGTATGGTGAGCTCGAAGGGGACAGACGATTGGTTGGTGGACTGAGGTGAAGTGTCTCTAAAATGATTTCATCTGGATACTACAAGCTGAGAATCCCTTACGTAAGATCGCTAAATGTAGCGCTGTAGCAACACAACAAGAACTCGCATCGCCAAATGTAGCGCTGTAGCAACACAAGAACTCGCATCGCCAAATGTAGCGCTGTAGCAACACAAGAACTTGCATCACCAAATGTAGCACTGTAGAAACAACAAGAACTCGCATCGCCAAATGTAGTGCTGTAGCAGCACAACAAGAACTCGCATCGCCAAATGTAGTGCTGTAGCAACACAACAAGAACTCGCATTGCCAAATGTAGCGCTGTAGCAACACAACAAGAACTCGCATCGCCAAATGTAGTGCTGTAGCAGCACAACAAGAACTCGCATCGCCAAATGTAGTGCTGTAGCAACACAACAAGAACCCGCATCGCCAAATGTAGCGCTGTAGCAACACAAGAACTTGCATCGCCAAATGTAGCGCTGTAGCAACACAACAAGAACTTGCATTGCCAAATGTAGCGCTGTAGCAACACAAGAACTCACATCGCCAAATGTAGTGCTGTAGCAACACAACAAGAACCCGCATCGCCAAATGTAGCGCTGTAACAACACAACAAGAACTCGCATCGCCAAATGTAGCGCTGTAGCAACACACCAAGAACTCACATCGCCAAATGTAGCACTGTAGCAACACAAGAACTCGATCGCAAATGTGCGCTGTAGCAACACAAGAACTCGCATCGCAAATGTAGCGCTGTAGCAACACAACAAGAACTCGCATCGTCAAATGTAGCGCTGTAGCAACACAAGAACTCACATCGCCAAATGTAGCGCTGTAGCAACACAAGAACTTGCATCGCCAAATGTAGCACTGTAGCAACACAACAAGAACCCGCATCACCAAATATAGCGCTGTAGAAACACAAGAACTCGATCGCTAAATGTAGCGCTGTAGCAACACAACAAGAACTCACATCGCCAAATGTAGCGCTGTAGCAACACAAGAACCCGACGCCAAATGTAGCACTGTAGCAACACAACAACAACTCGCATCGCCAAATGTAGCGCTGTAGCAACACAAGAACTCACATCGCCAAATGTAGCGCTGTAGCAACACAACAAGAACTCGATCGCAAATGTAGCGCTGTAGCAACACAACAAGAACTCGCATAGCTGGGAATCATGGTACTGTTGAGGTACAGAGAAAGATAGCTGTACGAAAAGACAGACACATAACACCTACATGTCCAGCCTTGATATCTGTATGCCCCACCTGTGGTAATGGATTGTGTTCAAGGATTGGACTCTACAGTCATCTCTAAACACACCAGAGAAATGCAACAACACACGTCCGAGGCTGTTGTCATCATTGTTAGCAATGTACGGTTATTATCACCACTCTATCATATATAAAAGATTTCACATCTTATGTCATCATCATCAAGTAGCTTGTCTCTTCCGGAACTTGGTTCCCATGACAGCAGTCCTGAAAAACTCTCTGTTCTGTGCAAATTGACTGGCGTCAGCAGCAGACATCCTAGACTCACCACCGTCTTCTAGGTCTTCCTCTCATTCTTCTTCTCAGGCACCATTCCCTCCAAAATTATCTTTTCTAGGCACTCATGTTGTTGGATATGTCCGAAATATTTAATTTTCCTTGATGTTATGCTCTTTAATATCAAACTGTTGCAGAACTTGTTTGCAATTTGTCTATTATATTGTACACCCTTCTCCTTAGTCTTCCCCTATTTCTCTTTCTGGTATATACCCTTCCAGGATCGTCTTATCCAAGATGTCATGCTTTGTATGACCACAATACTTCATTTTTCTTTCATCATTGCTATTATTTTTTAGATAGTCAACCATCTTAAATGTTTCCTTCTTCTATTATGTACACAAACCTTTGATTTTTGAGAGCATGAATTTTGTCCATAGTAACATGCCTATCTATATCTTCTTCGTGTCCCGATTGACAAATAAGGCTTCTACAAGAGACCTCCACTGTTGCCATTTTGCTGCCTTTCTACCAACCGTCTCCCACATCAGGCCACACTCCTTCAACTTTCTCTCCACCGTTCTCCATGTTTCCTTTGGACATCCAGGCCTTTTCTTCCCATCCACTGTCCATCTGAGAGCTGTCCTAGCCAATGCCCCCACTGGCATACAACATATATAGTAACATGTGGCAGCAGCGTAGTTGTTAGTGAACTCACTTCTCAGGCAAGTGGTCTTGGTTTAATTCCACAGTGGGTGTGGAATATTTTCCTTCCGTAACAGCTCTCAGGTCGACCCAGCATCAAATAGGTACCAGGAAAAGACTGGAAAGTAAAAGGCGACCAGAATGATATTGCTCCCTTCACCAATCGTGGGTAAAAATACGAGCCCCAATATGCCTCCTGGTATGAAAGAAGGGCTGTTTTACTATTTTTTACTTTCTGTTTCCATGATATTCTCAGACATCTTTTATGGCATTTATTTTTCCAAGTTACTGAAGTGTTTTTCAGCTAATTTGAAGTACTCTTGCAGCTCTTCTAAGACACCTTGACTCCTATTCAGCTAATTTGACAAGTGTCAAAGTCTCACAGACATGTAGAACAAATGAACACCCTTAAAATTCCAATTCTTATAGTTGCTGTCTCTCTCACCCTAGTTTCTTAAACTTCTGAAGACAACATACCAGACCAATAACACTGCAGACTGCTAAACAAATAATAATAAGTAACAAAAAGGAGAAGTGGCTGAATGAATGGGCAACAGACAGAACAGGCAGAACCCTCGTTAAACACATGACCACTCCAAATCCAAAAGATGTCATAAATCACCTTACACAACAAGAACAAGTCATTATTTTCTGCCTTAGGACACAACATGTGCCCCTGAATGCTCACCTTAATCGCATCCAACCAAAGATTGCCCCACAATGTCAACTGTGTGACTATTCACAAGAAACTGTCCTACACAATTTCTTCCAGTGCCCTGCACTCAGTGACTTACGCCACAAGTACCTACCCCCATACCCAGATATTGAAAACACTCTCTATGCTAACACACAACTCAAGACAGACCTGTAAATTCACTGCCATGGCCTCAAGTCAAAGGGCAAATGCTCACATGACTGCTGGATTGGACAAGTAAATTAAACTTGTAAAGACTGGTAAATGTTCTCCTTTTAATCTTCACCGTTATGTCTCCATTATTAGTTAGTAATAGACCCGAGATATTCAAAGCTATATAGTACATACAATTTCTCCTCATTGATAATATATACATTTTTTTTTTTTCACCTTAGTAGTTTTATCTGCATACATTACTTTTATTTTTACTACTTTTTTTTTTATTGATAGGACCATCATCATTGCACTTCGGTGAGTAACCATGTGTGCTCTGATCTCTTTCTTACATAGGAAGATTTCAGCTGCAGTGTGCGAACCTTGTAGCACCGCGAGGTCCCGATGTAGTTTTGAAGAGGGTGAAAATTTTCTAATGAATTTTGCCAGGGCAGCAACTTTCCAGCCTGCTCTTCTCAATTTTGAACTGCCAAGGGTTCTTTTACGTGCTCAAATTGAACACAAAATCTATGTTGTATCGTCCGTCTCCGATAGGACCTCGATCTCACCGACACTGAGGATCTCTGAAAAATATCCAGATGGCTCCACGAGGTAGCGAACCTGGTACCTTTGGCACGAGAAACTAGTACCTAACCTCTACGCCACAGACCCCAAACAAATCTTCAACTTAACACAACACAGTTTATTTAGACAACAATTCTCCAACTTACACAACACGGTTTATTTAGACAACAATTCTCCAACTTACACAACACGGTTTATTTAGACAACAATTCTCCAACTTACACAACACAGTTTATTTAGACAACAATTCTCCAACTTAACACAACACAGTTTATTTAGACAACAATTCTCCAACTTAACACAACACGGTTTATTTAGACAACAATTCTCCAACTTAACACAACACAGTTTATCCAGACAGCAATCCTCAAAGTTTCAGATCACAACTAATTGAAAAACAGAAGCCAAAATTGAATTATCACACCAAACAGGAACTGTAATAAAAGGATTATTGAAACCAATGATTCTGTGTTCTTTAATCTCCCATGATATATATGTTGTCAATGTTGTTGACTTTACTAATGGTTTCACTTAATTAATCAAAAAATGTGGTTCTTTCTTCTTCACTATATGAGTCATTGCATGGTGCATAAATCTGTATGTATGTTACTTTCATCTAACCTTGAACTGTTCTGATATGGATGATTCTTTCTGATGTGTACTCTATTTCTAATATATATTTTGCTGCAGCAGGGGCAAGGGCAACCCGACACCATGCTTGTTGGTTTCGCCTGGTTGTGTTCCTTGCCATGTAGATACGAAATCTTGATGTATTTTCTTGATCCCCCGTCATTTTCTTCTAGTGTCAGCTACTCCCATGATTGTGATTTTATGTGTGATCATATATTCTACTATCTCTGTTGTTTTATCTCCTAATCCACAAATATTCCACAACGCTATCCTAAACTCTTGATGTTTTACGTATTGCTGTGTTCTGTGTTGTTGCTACTTCAGCCCGCTTTGTTATTGTGTGTTGTCACACATACTATAATAATATATTCACACACATACACTATAATAATATATTCACTCCCTGCCCAGCGTGTTCGTAGTGCGTTGGACGATGGTGACAAGCGCGGTTAAATTCCGCGGGCTGGCAGAAAAGCCACGGGTTCTCCAGACTTATGGTGTTCGTGGCACCGAACCAAAGGGTTACGATGTCCATAGAACCAAGCCGAAGAGCTGAGAGTTCAAGTGCTTCTGGATTTTAAAAAAATATTCACTCCTATCTTTTCTTCTGAATTTGCCAGCTATAGCATTTCTGACTTATTTTTGAGTGAAGGCCTGCTTTTCTTATTGTCAACATCTCCCGCCATAGAGGTGTGCTTTCACAGACTTCAGACATGCCTTTTATTTTAGATCCTCAAGTTATGATCTGACTCACTATATTAACATATATATTCCCGTATTGAGAACATATTAACACTTTGGTTGCCACCGACGACAAAAGTCGGCGAAATACCAAGACCGTTTCGCTGCCATTGTCGACCGGGAGATACATCTTTTTAAAACATGGAGTTTTGCTAGCGAAACGGTGTCCATTTCGCACTACTTCTGTATTGTTCAGAAGAGCTCTCCAAAATGGCGGATCCAGCGTACTCACTGTAAACATATCATAAGTCCGATTTTGAACGATGTTTGCTGCGATTTTCATAAGTAAACAAAGATTTTTAAAATGGGCATCATAGCTGATCAATAGTGATGTCCAAAATGACTTTTATTCTGACTTTTTAGCCAGTGATAGTGTTAAAACGGACTCTGTGATATAAATTTGAACTTTGATTCACATGACGATGTTTATAGATCAATAGCAGATGTTCCCAGGGGTACAGTAGTAGGTGATGGACACCCATCTCGAAAACGGGAGCATATTACACTGTGGATAGGTATTGGAAGCAATGCCAATATCAGTTACAGCAATAGCTTGTGGATTAAGAAGAATATACTCTACATATAGAAAGGTCAGTAGGTCCCATGATACATGAACATTAATACATGAACATTATCTCAAAGTTCCAAGTTTAATTTTTATGATTTTTTGAAATTATCACCCTGAAAACTAATCATGCCCAAAAAATAGTGTGGCAGTGAAGCCAGACTTGGTTAAAAAATGGGTGGCAGCGAAAGTGTTAATGGTCGCATTACTATATCAACTTGTTATACTAAGTCCCATTCTTTAACTAACTCTCATTATAATAAGTCCATCCATAACAACAGCCGACCCATGATGCAAACAGATAACAGCAGACCCATGAAGCAAACAGATAACAGCAGACCCATGATGCAAACAGATAACAGCCGGCCCATGATGCAAACAGATAACAGCCGGCCCATGATGAAAACAGATAATAACAGCCGACTCATGATGCAAACAGATAACAAAGCCGGTCCATGATGCAAACAGATAACAGAAGCACAAAATATTGGTAAAAAATAATCTATAAATATATAGAAGGATGGCAAGATATTCAAAGCCAGTAAACTGCCATAAACAATAAAAAAAACTTACCATCACTCTTTAACAAAAACACTACTACATACAAGTAGTATCAAATTTTTTAAAAACTCATTTATAAATGCTGTTTTTATGTTGAAATTGGTTTACAAATGTTATACACCAATAATAAAGTAGAGATTCCATTCTCATAGCATGCAATATAATGTCATAGAGTACTGTGTTAGACTCACAAATTTCTTTGACCAACACTATAATATTGATAATGTGATCAACATCTTCCTGATCATCTTTACTTCCTAGAGTTGTTCTGATACCCAATCTGTAAGGCTGTGACGATAGAGTCGTTTGCAGTCTAGAGAATCTACCTGAGGATCAAACTAAGACTACACAATCCATAACGCCGTTTCAATTTTATGGCCGTCTTTACTTCTCGGGTCGATTTATGGCCATCTTTATTTCCTCTGGGTAAATTTTAGAGCCGTTTGCGGTCTACAGAATCTACCTGAAGAGCAAACCAAGACCACTCATCAAAGAAGCAAATGCACTATACCACCAATGCTCTCAAGTGAACAAGAACACACTAATAAATGTATTAAATCAATGTACATTTACAAATATTGTTTTTGTACCACAGCATATTTACAAATGGTGTACCAACTCAAAGCACATTTACAAATTGTGTACCAACTCAAAGCATATTTACAAATGGTGTAACAAATTAAAATGTATTTACAAATATTGTACCAAATAGTGTACATATATAGCAACAACAAAATAAATTAATACAAAAATAACGCATTTGATTTCAATATCATATTCAGAAAGTTCCAAAAACAGATGAAAGTGTTCCTAATCTGGAACAACCTTACGCAGTCTGAAAGGTTTGCAAAGTGTAAACACACTCTTTGGCGCAGATCATACACAAGCCAAAATATACAGTGTAAAAATGATCATTAAAGGTTGCTGAACACACGATGCACAAGGAAAGCGTAAGGGACTCATGCGAGAGACACAAACATTTCAGTAGGCTGAAAATTTCAGATACGCCTGCCCTACAGGTGTAGGGGCCTACTGCCGGAGGTGCAATGTTTAGTTGTTCATGGCAAAGACCAAACATATCACAAAAAGTGATTCAAATGGTTGATAAGAATGAACACAAACAGACATATTCAGAAAGTGTAAATCCCAGGGTAATGTGGTACAAACTGCAGCAAATTGGGTACATTTAAGAGTGGTTTTAACCTTTTTTTCTAACCCTGTGTGTCCTTTTCAGCACATGTCATAATTTTCCCCCCTTTTCCCAAAATTGTCTGCAGAATTGTAGAGATCAATATTCCAACAGTTTAACTTGTGGTTTCAAATAATAATAATAGCCGTTCATCGCAAGCGATGATGACAACGTCTCAGACGTGTGTTGCTGCACCTCTCTGGTGTGTGTGAAGTTGACAGTAAAGTTCCAAGCCTCAAACACAATTCCCTACCACAGATGGAGCATACATGATCGAGGTTAGACATGCAAGTGTTGTGTGTTTTGTCTTTTCCGACAGCTCATTTTCTCAACAGTACAACAATTCTCAGCTATGTGAGTTTCTCTTGTGTTGTTATAATGCCATATTTGGTGATCTTACTAAAGGGATTCCCAGCATGTGGTGTCTATATTCAAGCATTTTAGAGTACGCTTTAAAATACACTGTCCCCATCCGACGTTCTAAACAATATCATTCTGGTAGGAATTCATCCCTAGATAAAAACCTCTTATTAAAAACTGAAAAGTAATCAAATGTTATAACATAGCTGCAACAAATTGCATCCTTCAAGTCAAAATAAATGCATTAAATGTCGTAAATTAACAAGAGTGGATCAGGCTAAGCATGTTCTTAACCTTGAAGAAAAACAAAAGCACATATTAAAATGTATCACATTATGTTTACATTGAATACACATGTGTAACAAACATTGGCACATGTGTAATATTTATATACAACATACATACTTTCAGTATGAGAATGAAGGCTGAGGTTGTTAGAGCATTGGCTAAAAATTGGGAAATTAGTTTAGTCATCAGATCATCATCACTGTACATCGAAGCAATTAGTACATAAGTGCTCCAATCTTATCCACAGAATGTCTCTCAGTGTGTGTGGCAACTAATGATTCCAGTACTTTGTTAGTTTACTATTCTTCTTTGGCTACCAGCATAGTGCTCTTGTCTAGCTACACCACATTTGACTTGATATTCTTGCAGTTTAGTTATGATTGTAGATTCACCACTATTACGTGAATCATTTACACAGCCTCTCTCGCTTAGGGAATTTAGAACATCAGCCTAGTTATCAGTCTAATCCATTGCTCGCTTGCTTTTTACAGCATCCATAACGGCAAGTCTAATACGGCACATTCCTTTCCCCTTACCCCTGCATGCCCTGGCACAAAAATAAAACATTTTTTTTAAATCTAGACCTTTATAATGACTCAAACCATTGTCTCCAAGCACAGCTCAACACAGGTTTAACAAAACAAACAGAGTAAGTACTTCCTTTACAATTAGCAAACTGACAAAATGTATGATAGATTAGTATTTCTAATTTTGATTCATTACTGAACAAGCAAATATATTATAGAATATATAAATGCATGTACATGTCCAAATGCATGCATGTGTGAAATGCATGTGTGAAATTGTAATGCATGTATGAAATGCATCACATAACTATTTACATATTTGACTAGGTTGGATTAAACAAAATTAATTAAAAATGGTATTTACTGCTATGTTACCACTTTTAGGGAGTGTAGGACTTTGAATGGCTGCATTGGTAGTGCAGTCACCGCAAAACTGTTCAGGCTAGGATTTTCTCTTTATGCCTCTAACAGAAAAAACTCTGGCAGTACCGGGAATAGAGCGCAGGCTCCCATTTGGGAGAATCAGGTTTGAACCAGGTTCTCCCAAATGAAAGCGAATGCTCTATTCCATTTGACCAGACTCACCTCAACTAGGTTGGTTCATAATATATCCAATATTGTTGGTTATATAAGATAAAGTCAACTTATATGTTGTATATAAACATAAATAACAATCTTGACTAGAATAGAACAACTAGAACAATATGGTTTAAATGCTGTCACTGTACCAATGTTTTACGGGTACACATTCCCACAGTTAACCCTCAGAACACAGGATTCCAATATTTTGGTATAGAATGTAAATATTGCATATCCCAAATTTCCCGAAATATCGGTCTGAGAAGATTCCATCATTATTGGTCGATAATTGAAGATAAATTGTGTACAAATGTGACATCACACACCCTATGTGTTCTACATGGATTAGCAAGATTTGGATGCTGATATTTTTGTGTACTGATTAGGTAATTGGTTAAGTATTTTAATGATGAAAATTTGTGCTGAAAATTTAGGAAATGGTCACTCTAAAATGATAACAACAGTTAAGATGTTGAACTTGTTTTGAATGAATCTATATTAGACTGTAATTATTCTGTTAAGAATATTAAAAGTTAGTGAGACAATCATTTAGACCACGAATTGTTTTAATAGATATTCCAGTCATATATGTTCAATCTGGAGAACAAGCTACATTACCTGGAAGTATATAGGGTATGACCCACATAATATATCAAGTAAATTTTAACCCTTTTGCTGCTACATACTTTTCGAGGGCTGAGCTAAAATAGCTACTCTTTGTTTCTAGGTCACAAAAGTGAATGTGTGCCTATAGCAGTGACAGCAGCAATGTATAACGTGTTAACACGTCTTTAGGCCACAGAGGAGAGACAATAACAGACATGTTAATGCGTCTTTAGAAGTGAATGGGTAAAACGTATATATACGTCTTTAGCAGCTAAAGGGTTAAATAATTTAGTATTCTGCAAATATATAATAAGCAGGAATAACGGAGAAGATGGGGTAAGTCAATAACAAATTATAGAACATTAAATTGTGCTAAATTATCGTGTTTTTAATATTACTGATAAGTGCTGTTTTTGCTCAGAAGCTCAGGGTTTTTTTTTAAGGGTACAGGTGGTCAGGGTTCAAAGGGTTAATCAAGTTTTTCTGTATGAGAATCAAGGAACTAACCTAGATGGTGACCTCACCAGTGTCTTGCTGGGGCCCTCAGGGGAAGTAAAGAATAATAACACTGTGACCAAAGGCATGTCATAAGAGGTGACTACGGTAAATTGCTCTTAGGCTCAGATTACATACAAATTACAAAGAGTGGTTTAACAAGTGGTTGATATGGAACGTTCAACAGAGAAGAAGATGGTGACCTAATATGTGCTGCAAAGACAACGTTAAACAATCTATGAAGAACAGAGAACTAGTTTGGAACCAGGCAAAAGAAAACAAACTGATAGAGCAGTGTGGCCTTCTCTCAGGTTAAACACTAAACAAGGAGTAAGAGTTGCTAATGGTCTCATTAAAAAAAATATGAGAAGTGTATGCTAGCAAGGCAACTGAACAGTCTTGAATGGTTCAATTTTTGGATCTGGTGATTCATTTTAAGTAACATGGCTGCTCTGGCAAATATCTGGCACCAAAAACACTAGTCTGCTTAATTGTCTCCGCTCCACATAGAACATAAACATTTGTCTAGAACTATCCAGTCCAGGCTAATTTCTTCTTGGCTTCCCAGGGTAATCTTTTAGTTCCTCAGGAAGACTCCATCTCCAGGTCTGTTTGGACATCCCCTTTTACATTTTCCTTGTGGATTCCACTAAAGTGCTTATCTAGTGACATTCAACTGTGTCTTCTGCAGTGTGGGCTCGACCTGCCACTTTCTCCTCCTGAGCTGGGTTATCATGGGTTCTTGCTCTAAACTTATACACAGGTTAGTATTTGCCACTCTATCATACCATCTCAGTTTGAGAATCGGCCAAAGATATTTGTTAATAAAGGTCTGAATCTTATTTGTATTTAGCTAAACTCCAGACTATGAGTAAGGTAACCATACGGAAATCCCAGAGCAAATCTTCCAAACTACAACTTAATATTGGCCTACTTTCGTTTGTATACATCCAGATAACCATCAAGATTTGTGTGGGGATCCAACCAGCTACAATAAAAGACACAACTTATGCTTGGATACGTCCAGATAGATATCAAGATTTGTGTGGGGATCCAACTTTGGCTACAATAAAAGACACAACTTATGCTTGGATACATCCAGATAACTATCAAGATTTGTGTGGAGATCCAACTTCAGCTACAAAAAAAGTCAGCAACTCTTCAAACATTATATATCTTGTAGGCGGTGTTAGGATGTGCAAGAATATGGATAGGAACTTCCCTCACAGAAGATAAAACATATCAGACCTAATAGTTGTGGAAACACAACAATCGAAATACGAAGTGTACGCATCAAACAGTTAATAACTATTCCTAGATATCTGACATCTTATAGTTGGATACTTGAGGGGCAGAGATAGGAGTGTGTTTAACGTTTAACCTGTGAGTCACAGGAACTATCAGTATGCATACCCTTCGACATCTGTTGGGGAGCCTGAGCACCTATGGGTCTGCCTGAAGTGCTATAACGTCAGTTCATACACGAATCTTAATTTCTCAATATTGCACATATTACTTTTTCAATATTGCACATATTACTTTTTCAATATTGTACATCATATTTTTTCAATATTGCACTTTTTTTCAATATTGTATACCGTATGTTCTCAATATTGTACATTTGACTTGCTATATCTTGGGTGGCTAAACTTATAAGATGATTGTATTCTCTCAATATTGCTGCATCTTGGCTATTGCTACATCTTGGGTGGCTAAACTTATAAGATGATCGTATGTTCTCAATATTGCTGCATCTTGGCTATTGCTACATCTTGGGTGGCTAAACTTATAAGATGATCGTATGTTCTCAATATTGCTGCATCTTGGCTATTGCTATATCTTGGGTGGCTAAACTTATAAGATGATCGTATTCTCTCAATATTGCTGCATCTTGGCTATTGCTACATCTTGGGTGGCTAAACTTATAAGATGATCGTATTCTCTCAATATTGCTGCATTTTGGCTATTGCTATATCTTGGGTGGCTAAACGTATAAGATGATCGTATTCTCTCAATATTGTACATCTTGGCTATTGCTATATCTTGGGTGGCTAAACTTATAAGATGATCGTATTCTCTCAATATTGCTGCATTTTGGCTATTGCTACATCTTGGGTGGCTAAACTTATAAGATGATCGTATTCTCTCAATATTGCTGTATCTTGGCTATTGCTATATCTTGGGTGGCTAAACTTATAAGATGATTAATGAAGACTTCTATCATAGTCAATAAGTTGAACAAGTCTTGTGATCATGTGGCTCAGTGGTTTGCCAAAAAGGTGGGGTCAACAGTTGACAGCTTGGCCGATAAGAATGAATGAATGCAGTAGATAAGGGTCTGAAGGTCTGCGCACTCAATCACCTGAGGATGACAGAGGAACAAGAAAAATACTGAATGAGAAGACAAGATTAAATAAGCTTTCCACTTCCTATTCCATCCAAACAATTGTTTTACATCTCCTTTCAACCTGTTCTCCGGCATGTTTACATTCTCCATTCTAGCAATACTGATATGTAGTACTATTAATACGTTATCTAGCATGTTTACATTCTCCATTCTAGCATTACTGATACGTAGTACTATTAATACGTTCTCTAGCATGTTTACATTCTCCATTCTAGCAATACTGATATGTAGTACTATTAATACGTTCTCCATTCTAGCATTACTGATATGTAGTACTATTAATACGTTCTCTAGCATGTTTACATTCTCCATTCTAGCAATACTGATATGTAGTACTATTAATACATTCTCCATTCTAGCATTACTGATATGTAGTACTATTAATAAGTTCTCTAGCATGTTTACATTCTCCATTCTAGCAATACTGATATGTAGTACTATTAATATGTTCTCTAGCATGTTTACATTCTCCATTCTAGCAATACTGATATGTAGTACTATTAATACATTCTCCATTCTAGCATTACTGATACGTAGTACTATTAATAAGTTCTCTAGCATGTTTACATTCTCCATTCTAGCAATACTGATATGTAGTACTATTAATACATTCTCCATTCTAGCATTACTGATATGTAGTACTATTAATAAGTTCTCTAGCATGTTTACATTCTCCATTCTAGCAATACTGATATGTAGTACTATTAATACGTTCTCTAGCATGTTTACATTCTCCATTCTAGCAATACTGATATGTAGTACTATTAATACATTCTCCATTCTAGCATTACTGATACGTAGTACTATTAATAAGTTCTCTAGCATGTTTACATTCTCCATTCTAGCAATACTGATATGTAGTACTATTAATACATTCTCTAGCATGTTTACATTCTCCATTCTAGCAATACTGATAGTAGTAACTATTAATACGTCTCTAGCATGTTTACATTCTCCATTCTAGCAATACTGATACGTAGTACTATTAATACGTTCTCTAGCATGTTTACATTCTCCATTCTAGCAATACTGATACGTAGTTCTATTAATATGTTCTCTAGCATGTTTACATTCTCCATTCTAGCAATACTGATATGTAGTACTATTAATACGTTCTCTAGCATGTTTACATTCTCCATTCTAGCATTACTGATATGTAGTACTATTAATACGTTCTCTAGCCTGTTTACATTCTCCATTCTAGCAATACTGATATGTAGTACTATTAATACGTTCTCTAGCATGTTTACATTGTCCATTCTAGCATTACTGATATGTAGTACTATTAATACGTTCTCTAGCATGTTTACATTCTCCATTCTAGCAATACTGATATGTAGTACTATTAATACGTTCTCTAGCATGTTTACATTCTCCATTCTAGCAATACTGATATGTAGTACTATTAATACGTTCTCTAGCATGTTTACATTCTCCATTCTAGCAATACTGATACATAGTTCTATTAATACATTCTTGGGCATGTTATGCTAAAAGTGGTAGGATAGCATCTTTTCATAACTCTTCTGTCAGTCATCAAAACACACTACTCTATGGGTGGGTATACTGCCCTATGGGTAGGCACACTACTTTATGGTGAGCACACTACTCTATGGATGGATGCACTGCCCTATGGTGAGCGCACTGCCCTATGGTGGGCACACTACCTTATGGTGAGTGCACTATCTTATGGTGGGCGCACTACTCTATGGGTGGGCGCACTGCCCTATGGTGAGCGCACTATCTTATGGTGGGCAAACTACTCTATGGTGGGCGCACTACTTATGGTGGCACTACCTTATGGTGAGCGCACTATCTTATGGTGGGCACACTACTCTATGGTGGGCGCACTACCTTATGGTGAGCGCACTATCTTATGGTGGGCACACTACTCTATGGGTGGACGCACTGCCCTATGGTGGGCACCTCTTCATAGGCATCAAATTTCACATGTAGTTACATTTTGCGACTGTGCTTTGCTCATTGTCCATGTTTGGCTCTGGTAGCACAGAGTAGGTATGAAAATGATGTTGATCATCTGTTGTTTAGCTGTCAGTGAGATGTTTGTATGCCTTAACAATGGAGCTAGCTGGTAGGTTACAGCATTTAGATTTACACTGTTTTTATATGGATGAATATACCTGAGAAGAAACTTACCTGAGTTTCCAACTGCTTTGAAGTATCACTCTGAAAATTCAATGTCAGCTTAGACTGGCCATCGTCAGATGAACTTTTCAACTGTGCAAATCTATAACTCCATAATATACTCTACAGATGAACAGGTGGGACAAATGTAAATACAACTGAATTAAGAACATTACAAAACAACATTTGAACTGGCAGATTACTTCAATAGTTATTTTGATTACTTTATTTATTGTTCCTGTAATGTAACATAAACATTTAAAGATGATTTTAATAGTTATTTTAGCCACTTAATATGTTGTCCCTTCTTCTTCTTCTCTTTCACCATTGACTTCTTTATAGAAGTGTTGGGGTGAAATGTAGTGATCTTGTGTGTGCTTGATTTTCTTCTTCTCTTTAACCATTGACTTCTTTATAGAAGTGTTGGGGGTGAAATGTAGTGATCTTGTGTGTGCTTGATTTTCTTCTTCTCTTTAACCATTGACTTCTTTATAGAAGTGTTGGGGTGAAATGTAGTGATCTTGTGTGTGCTTGATTTTCTTCTTCTCTTTCACCATTGACTTCTTTATAGAAGTGTTGGGGGTGAAATGTAGTGATCTTGTGTGTGCTTGATCTTCTTCTTCTCTTTAACCATTTCTTTATAGAAGTGTTGGGGGTGAAATGTAGTGATCTTGTGTGTGTGATTTTCTTCTTCTCTTTAACCATTTCTTTATAGAAGTGTTGGGGGAAATTACCTGATTTCCAACTGCTTTGAAGTGAAAATTCTTGTGTGTGCTTGATTTTCTTCTTCTCTTTAACCATTTCTTTATAGAAGTGTTGGGGGTGAAATGTAGTGATCTTTGTGTGCTTGATCTTCTTCTTCTCTTTAACCATTTCTTTATAGAAGTGTTGGGGGTGAAATGTAGTGATCTTGTGTGTGCTTGATCTTCTTCTTCTCTTTAACCATTTCTTTATAGAAGTGTTGGGGGTGAAATGTAGTGATCTTGTGTGTGCTTGATCTTCTTCTTCTCTTTAACCATTTCTTTATAGAAGTGTTGGGGGTGAAATGTAGTGATCTTGTGTGTGCTTGATCTTCTTCTTCTCTTTAACCATTTCTTTATAGAAGTGTTGGGGTGAAATGTAGTGATCTTGTGTGTGCTTGATTTTCTTCTTCTCTTTAACCATTTCTTTATAGAAGTGTTGGGGGTGAAATGTAGTGATCTTGTGTGTGCTTGATCTTCTTCTTCTCTTTAACCATTTCTTTATAGAAGTGTTGGGGGTGAAACGTAGTGATCTTGTGTGTGCTTGATCTTCTTCTTCTTTAACCATGACTTCTTTATAGAAGTGTTGGGGTGAAATGTAGTGATCTTGTGTGTGCTTGATTTTCTTCTTCTCTTTAACCATTGACTTCTTTATAGAAGTGTTGGGGGTGAAATGTAGTGATCTTGTGTGTGCTGATTTCTTCTTCTTTAACCATTGACTTCTTTATAGAAGTGTTGGGGTGAAATGTAGTGATCTTGTGTGTGCTTGATTTTCTTCTTCTCTTTAACCATTGACTTCTTTATAGAAGTGTTGGGGTGAAATGTAGTGATCTTGTGTGTGCTTGATTTTCTTCTTCTCTTTAACCATTGACTTCTTTATAGAAGTGTTGGGGGTGAAATGTAGTGATCTTGTGTGTGCTGATTTCTTCTTCTTTTAACCATTTCTTTATAGAAGTGTTGGGGGTGAAATGTAGTGATCTTGTGTGTGCTTGATTTCTTCTTCTCTTTAACCATTGACTTCTTTATAGAAGTGTTGGGTGAAATCGTAGTGATCCTGTGTGTGCTTGTTTTAAGGCACTTTGTAAGCTGATATTCATTTTCGTAAGACTGTTCTTGATGCCGTCATTTCATCTTTTGCGTGGTCTTCCTCTTGCCTTGTACTCATTATACTTTTTCTGTGTGGCTCTCTGTGGTAGGCAATACCAGGGCATTCTTGTCAGGTGTCCAAACCATTTAATCTGTTGTTCTTTTATGAATTGCATGACTGGTTTCACATTCAGTCTTCTTCCGATTTCTTCATTTCTAATTTTGTCTCTTATTGTCACCACCTGCAGCTCTTTTAAGACACCTGCTGCAAAGTTGTCCCTGCAACGTAAAAATTAAACCAGAGCATGACTTTAACTGATTCACTACCAGGTTTTTCGCCTCTGGACAGAACTATTTTTTTTAGCTTCAAAATATTGCACACATACTTTATCTAAACTAAAATATTGTTTCTAAATATGATTTAAAGTTGAACTTATTCTATATATCAAATTAAAGATAAATGAATGTACTTTCACAAACTATTTATTGTATCTGAAAATATAATGTGTTGACTGTGCATGGAAAATATTAGCATGTATTAAAAAACTAATTAAAATTGTGAGAACAAAAATCCAACTTGCCATGGGCCTTGATGAACAATATGTTGAATAAATCAGTCATAACTACTCTCTTCATAGAGGTAATACATTTATGAAAACAGAAACATTACGAAAATATTGAAGGAATGTATGGTTTATGGTTCACAAACTAGCATCCTGACCATTCATAAAAATTGCTAGTTTTTTATGGTCACAGGGTATCCTAGAATGGATGATAAACTCTGTTTCACTTCTACTTCTAGCATAAGCTGCAATGATATGTATTCATTATCATTTATACTTCACTTTTATGTAGTGTTTGGTTAATATAAAGCCCCAATTGGAACGAAAAGCAATAAAAACTAGATGACTTTTATGTAGTGTTTTGGTTAATATAAAGCCCCAATTGGACGAAAGCAATAAAAATTAGACGGAATGGTAACCGTCTTCTGGGTGACGCATGGTCCTTGCGATAAAATATATTGACAATTGAGCATTGCATGGTACGGAATCAGTTAATAGCTATTTTAGCAAGTCGTCCTGCAAAGTAAAAATTCAATTGGAGCATGCCTTTAACATGAGCTTCTGTAGCTCAAGCGGTAGTGAGCTCGATCACCACCCAAACATACCCGGTTCAAACTCCGCGGCAGGCAGTTTGGAAGCAAATCGTTTCCGCTGAATTTTTTAAGCAAGGTAAAAATAGACCTCACCATTCAGAAAACAACGGAAACTACTGAACGTAGAAGTGGTTCCTAGAATATCAATGACTTGTTTACTGTGGTTGATGGCTGCATCATGTAAAGGATATGTCACAATTTTCACTTTCATGGCTTTCAGTTATTTTATGGGGTTTTTATTGCGAAGTGGTTAAGATGTTTCCTGTCGTTGAAGGTAGAGTTCGAGTCTAACCGAGTCCATGTGCAATTTTTCTGAGATCGCTAAATTTTGTGAGCACGTTGCAACACTGCAGATGGTTGCCATTTCTGTTGAAGAGACAAAACCATTGGAGGTCAAACCTGGTAATGAATGAATTCTTCTTTAACACATTAGACCTTTATTTATTTTAGCCACTTCATATGTTGTTCTGTAAAGTAACATTTAAACCGTAGCATGACTTTAATAGCTATTTTAGCCACTTCATATGTTGTCCTGCTAGCAACATTTAAACCGTAGCATGGCTTTAAAGCTATTTTAGCAAGTTCATATGTTGTCCTGCTAAGTAACATTTAAACCAGAGCATGACTTTAATAGCTATTTTAGCCACTTCATATGTTGTCCTGCTAGCAACATTTAAACCGTAGCATGGCTTTGAAAGCTATTTTAGCAAGTTCATATGTTGTCCTGCAAAGTAACATTTAAACCGGAGCATGGCTTTAATAGTTCTTTTGGTTACTTAGTTACTAAATTACTGATGATCAACAGCATTTTCATGCCTACTCTGTGTTACCAGAGCCAAATACGGTGCTAGGCCCATATTTTTCTTTGACCAGCGACACAAGATAGGTGATATGTCAACATCACTGCTGCCGCCTTTTTTCCCCCGATATTTTTGGTACCCAATTGAGACTCCAGGAACACCTGGAGACGGGAGCTGGAGACAGAATGCAAGAAAATGGGGAGAGAGTGGAGAGATCTTGAAAAGATGGCCTTGGATAGAGTGGACTTGGAAGGCATTGGTTGAGGACCTATACTTCCCTGGATGGGGGTGGGGGAAGAATTGAGACTTTGTTGACATGGAAGCAGCTAGTTTTTAAAAATCCCTCACAATGTGGAATAGATCTCAGGACAACTTGCCTTCTCAGCATGTGCACTAGCCACTACACTATCGCAACAATTCTATGGTTAAGGTTGTTACAGATTTATCTAAAGATCTTTACCTTAGTCTGATGGTCATATAGAGAAAAACCTTGATCCAAATCTAGTATCAAGCCAGAAAGATGTTCCTGCCACATGCAACCAAATGTCTTACTCTGTGTATGAGAAGATATAATAAACATATCGGTGCATAAACAGGAACACATTTGCAGGAACATACTATCTTTTCACATTCTTCTACTTCACCTTTCAACTCCCAACGCAGCACAGGTCTTCAACAAGCTTCTTCCAGTCCTCTCTCTTACCATCACATCCAATTTTTTCCACTTCTTGTCTATCCTTTTAATATCCATCTCTTCTTCTTCTGGTATTTCTAGGCTTTCCCCTACTCCTCATTCCCTGTGGGTTCCAAAACAGTGCATGTCTTTGTAATCCTTTTGGTCTGTCTTCTCAATGTGTGTCCTATTCATCACCAGAGTCTCTTCCTTAGCTATTTTTCCACTGGTATCTGCTTAGTTCTTTCTCTGAGTTCATCGTTCGTAATCTTATCATACCATCTCAGTCCATCTTCTTCTTCACCTTTCAACACCCAATGGAGCACAGGTCTTCAACAAACTTCTTCCAGCTCTTCCTCTCTTCTGCCATCCCTTCCAATTCTTTCCATGTTTTGCCTATTTCTTATAGTTGTGCTTTCCATGTTTGTTGAAGATGTTGGCTAATTTTTTCTACAGGGTGAGGTAGCCAGCCCTCCCCAATCATCCTTAGTCGCTCTTTGACAAGCCCTGTAGGGCAGTGTTATAATTCTTTGCTTCCCTTGCAGGCCCCAGCAAAACACAGGCGACCTCAGTTCCTCTATTCTATGTAAACATCCATATATAAAGGTCTGCAGTTTTCTGTTATCTTTTCACATTAGAATAACATTAAGTTAAATGTCAGAGTACACAAGTGGTTACCCAGTTCAGTGAGTTGGGAAGTGAACACTATGTCTTTCAATAATAGGTCACTAGTGCAGTGTGTTATCAACTCGGCTATTGACAACCCCACAAGAGATAATAAAGATAACCTGGTGTAAAATATTGGAGATGGAGATACCCAATGTAGGTCTGATCTGGGCACCTTGTGAAGAATGGTCATGGATCAAGCACGTACAAGAGATTTTGTTGTGTTTTTTCAAGTGCTAGCAATGTCACTGACAGCTTTTTGGGTCTTTGTCCAAAGAAGAGGCAGAGGATTAGTTTGTGTTATCCCTGCGAACATTCCTAGCTGGTCCTCCATGTTTTAGCTGGTCCCTCCATGAGCTGGTCCTCATGAGCTGGTCCCTCATTAGCTGGTCCCCATGTAGCTGGTCCTCCATGTAGCTGGTCCTCATGTAGCTGGTCCTCCATAGCTGGTCCCATCCATGTAGCTGGTCCCTCCATGTAGCTGGTCCCTCATGTAGCTGGTCCCATCATGTAGCTGGTCCTCATGTAGCTGGTCCCTCCATGTAGCTGGTCCCATCATGTAGCTGGTCCCTCCATGTAGCTGGTCCCTCCATGTAGCTGGTCCCATCATGCTGCTGGCTGGCTGTCCTCCATGTAGCTGGTCCCATTCCCCATGTAGCTGGTCCCACAATGTAGCTGGTCCCTCCATGTAGCTGGTCCCTCCATGTAGCTGGTCCCTCCATGTATGCCTCCATGTGCTGGTCCCTCCATGTAGCTGGTCCTTCATGTAGCTGGCCCTCCATGTAGCTGGTCCCTCCATGTAGCATGGTCCCTCCATGTAGCTGGTCCCATCATGTAGCTGGTCCCTCCATGTAGCTGGTCCCTCCATGTAGCTGGTCCCTCCATGTAGCTGGTCCCATCATGTAGCTGGTCCCTCCATGTAGCTGGTCCTCCATGTAGCTAGGTCCCATCATGTAGCTGGTCCCATCATGTAGCTGGTCCCTCCATGTAGCTGGTCCCTCCATGGCTGGTCCCATCATGTAGCTGGTCCTCCATGTGTGATCCTCCATGTAGCTGGTCCCATCATAGCTGGTCTCCATGGCTGGTCCTCCATAGCTGGTCCTCCATGTAGCTGGTCCTCCAGGCTGGTCCCATCATGTAGCTGGTCCCTCCATAGCTGGTCCTCATGTGCTGGTCCTCCATAGCTGGTCCCACAATGGCTGGTTCCTTCATGAGATGGTCCTCCATGGCTGGCCCTCCATGTAGCTGGTCCCATCATGTAGCTGGCCCCACATGAGCTGGCCTCCATGTAGCTGGTCCCATCATGAGCTGGTCCTCCATGGCTGGTCCACAATGTGGTCCTCCATGAGCTGGTCCATCATGTGCTGGCCCTCCATGTAGCTTGATTCAGAACTTAAGAATGAAGTCAAGCTGTTGTATTAATCAACATCTTTATATCATATCAAAGTTTCAAACTTTGGGGGTTTCAATGGTGAGGAGCTTCTGGCCAAATGATTAGAGTGCAGGCTCCTATTTGGGATATCTGGGTTCAATCCCTGGTAAGGTCAAGGAGTTTTTTTCTGTCGGGGCATAAAGAAATAATCTTAATCTGAACACTTCTCTGTGACTGCACTAGCCATGTTCCTCAGGTTCATGTCCTTCTGTTCTACACCACACTAAAAGGTAGTAACACAAGCAGTAAAGACATATTTTTTATGGTGAAGTGGTTACGGTGTTTGCATGTTGTTCTGATAGTTGTAGGTTTGAATCCAAACCAAGTAACACGTGCAATTTTATCATGAGATCCCTAGGATTGTTGCTGGAGCTACGAACTTTGTGCAATATCTAACAGATTTTGTCTACAGGGATGGATCCATATAGGGAAATACAGTGAAATGAAGTCAGACCTTCACAGCTAGACCCTAAACAAAAAGGTTTCAAACTTAATAACACCTATCGCCTGAGTGGTTACCGGGACCCAAATATAGGGTGTAAAGAATAGAACCACTGTTACTTGCCATGCATGTCGTAAGAGGCGACTAAGGAGGTTTGGCTGAAATCGGATGCACATGTCCTAAACGTGTAGAAGTCTATGCGTTTAGGGGCCTACCAAACCAATGGCAAAGATCAAACATATCACAAAGAGTGTTTAAAATTGGTCATAAAGAACGAACGCAAAGAAGAATAACACCTGCATACAGAACCTCAAACTTACCGCTAATCTCTTGACAGACAAATTACTTGTTCTGTACCAAGACTTTTCAGGATTAGAACTCTGCTCGACTATCCAAGCTAAGACAGATTACCTCCTTTGAGCCAGTCTGTACATTACAACAATGCTGACGACTATCTGGTATTTCATTGTCCTAAAGAAAGGAAAAACCAATTTTCACACTATGTTAGTTTTCAGTCTGATTATTTGACAGTGGGTGTGGTGATGTCAACTCTAATGACATGTAACATTGTTCCTTTGAGAATCAGCTTCATCGGACATGTCCATAATTGCTCCAATCTCCTCCTAAGTATGTATTTCAGTATTTGGACCAGTGGTTCTCAAAGGGTGTACCCGGTGACAAATCTAGGGAATCCCAAATATGGGATCGATAACGAGGTGCCTGCGGGCACCAGGGTAAAAAATCGGTGCGACACATCAGGCCCATGCTTCTCATAGGCAGAAATTAAATGATGAATAAAGGTACATAGCATTTTCCAATTATTTCTGTATTTCTTTTTTGTATCTTATTTATTAGGTTTTTGTGTATAGTACGCCTACGATTTTTTGATAGGACTTCAAGTGTGTCCCAACTTTAACCCTTTTGCTGCTACATACTTTCTGAAGGCTGAGCTAAAAATATCTACTCGTTGTTTCTAGGTCACAAACGTGAATAACGCCTATAGCAGTGACAGTAGCAATGTATAACGTGTTAACACGTCTTTAGCCCACAGAGGAGAGATAATAACAGACCTGTTAATGCGTCTTTAGAAGTGAATGGGAAAAACGTATATATACGTCCTTAGCAGCTAAAGGGTTAAAAAGTTTGAGAACCACTGGTTTAAACTAACAACTCTTATCGCACATGTCAGATCAATTGCTCCGATCTCCTCCCAAGCATGTATTTCAGTGTGTTTAGACTAACAACTCGTGTTCTGTGTTGGTTGATGTATCTACTTTGATTTCTCTCATGGTTATCCCATCTTGCAGCACCTATCGGTATGCATAACTTGTGCAACTGAGATAGAGAATATCATTGATTGTCATTGAAATCTTCAGCATGTTTATTTTCTCTTCAAACATTGATGATGTCGCTTTTGTCCAAAGAAGGCCCATTATTGATTACAGCATTCTCACCAGTAACATTTAACAGTACAATTAAGACTGACGTCAGAAATGACAGTAAAAGACTCTATGTTCAACCTGTATTTTGTTTTGCTTACATAAAAAAAAAATTGAAGGAATCAGTTTCATCTAATTCTTTTAACGATAAGTCCTTCTCATTATCTTCTTCTAAAAATCTATAAACATTACTTTCTGTAAAAACATCACATTTTTGCTTGCTACCAGAGGCTGAAATAATGACAAAACAGCTGACTAAAGCAGAGACATGTCTGTGGGGTGGTCTGGAATGCTTTGACACGTCACTGGTGCAAAAACATCTTTAAAAAAGAGTGATACTTCAAAGCAAAAATGGTGCTCATGGTAACAGTGTCGATTGTTTTGAGTCGCTATTGTCTATTGTCTTTCCCCAGGTAGATGATCGAATTGATTTTCCACTCTTGCCGCTAAGCGTAGGGGTGGGAGCTTTAATTTGCGTTTCAGGGCCATGCGAGTCTGCCTTGTTGTGTTGTATCCGCGTTTATTTAGTGTGGTCTTGATATTGTCTATCCATCTTTCTCTTGGTATTCCCTTGGCTCTAGTACCTGATCTCTTTTTTTTGTATGCTGTTATTGGTGGTTGGTTGTATTCCACTCTCATTAAATGTCCAAGCAACTGCATTTGTTGTCTTTCAATGTATTTGGTGCATGTTGTTATGCCCACTGCTTCTGATGTCCTCATTTCGTAGGCCTATCTTTCCTGGTGACCCCCATCGCCTTCCTCAAGCTATGAGTCGTGATACCCAGGAGATATTCAACAGAGAAAACTCATGCAGTAACACTACACTACCACTTAGAAAATGACGGCACCGGAGATGACCTCCAATCAAAGTGCATTCCCCTTATCAATCTTTAACTACTTGACATTTGGTGTTTCCAATATGTCTGCCAACTCTGATAATAATAACAGCTGTCCATCACAAGTGATGATGACAACAGTCTCAGATGTGTGTTGCTGCAACTCTCTGGTGTGTGCTGAGGTGGCCGTAAAGTTCAATCCTCGAAGAAAATCCCCCACCATAGGTGGGGCATACATGATTGAGGGCAGACATGTGGGTGTTGTGTGTTCTGTGGATCACAGTACTACTCTGATTATACAAATATAACAACAAATGCAGAGTACATCACTGTAAGAACTTACCTTAAGTATCTTGAACATACACTCGTAAACTTTGTACTTCATCTCACAGTTTACCCAGTCACTTGAGTGCATCTGAGGATTGATGTTCAGTCATATAGATTAATCATCACACACATATATATATCAAATAGTGTATCTTCTTCTTTGCGTTCATTCTTTATGACCAATTTTAACCACTCTTTGTGATATGTTTGACCTTTACCAAGAACATGTATACGTTGCACATTGGTTTGGTAGGCCCTAAACGCATAGACTTCTATACATTTAGGACACGTGCACCCGATTTCAGCCAAACCTCCTTAGTTGCCTCTTACGACATGCGTGGCGGTAACAGTGGTTCTATTCTTTACACCCCAAATTTGGGCCCTGGTAATCACTTGGGCGAAATAGTGTATGACTTTTTGCATCTTTACAAAAAACTTTCTCTATGTATTGTCTATTCCCAGGTGGAAGATGTATTGGCTGTCCACTCTTGCTGTTAGCGTAGGGATGGGAGCTTTAATTTGCGTTCTAGGGACAGATGAGTCGCCCTTGTTGTGTTATATCCGTGTTTATGTAGTGTGGTCTTGATATTGTCTATCCATCTTTTCCTTGGTCTTCCTTTAGCTCTAGTACCTGATCTCTTTTTATTGTATGCTGTTATTGGTGGTTGGTTGTATTTCAGTCTCATTAAATGTCCAAACCACTGCATTTGTTGTCTTTCGATGTATTCTTCTTCTTCTACGTTCTCACTAGATTGGGATTTCAGATTCTCTAATAAAGGCAGCCGTCTGCCTCAGATTATCAGCCACGCCATACAGTTTGTCTTGGACGCTAGTGTAAGTGGGCCACCTCTTTCTTCTCAAGTCAGCATACTGGGGCAGTTCTGTAGGATATACTTCCTATGACTACTGCTTCCCTGTTTGTGCCGACCTCTTCCCGCAGTAAGCTTTGGCCACCCTTCTGAGTGGAAGGTCTGACGTTCTTACTGCTTGGTTAAATCTCCAAAGCAGATTGGCGACCGTCGAATCCGTTATCCAATTTCACATTGTGAGGGGTAGTTGCATCATGTTATGCATCTTACGACATGGTGCATCCGTTTTCTGCAAGCATTTGTTTCAGGTTAGCATTCTCTATTTCGATGTATTCGATGCATGAAGTTATGCCCACTCTGCTTCTGATGTCCTCATTTCGTAGTCTGTCTTTCCTGGTGACCCCCACTGCCTGGTAAAAAACTTTTGTCACTGCCTGTAGTACCACTTTTTAGAGCGGTGTAGGACAGGTGGGACGAAAGCCTGGAATTTAATTTGGGCTGCATAGCTAGTGCAGTTGCCAGAAGCTGTTCAGGTTAGGATTTTCATTTATGCCCACAACAGAAAAAATCCTTGGCCAGTACGTAAATTGAACATGGGTCTTCCCATGTGGAGCTGCGATCAAATCCATTCGGCCATACTTTTGTCTTTACAGGCGGTCAATTGGCAAGTTTTTACTGTGATAACCTCTGAGTTTGCACCTGTACCTCTTGCCTTTCAGTTCACCCCTAAGTCTCTTCTCAAAAGATTCTGCACCTTTGTGCAATGTTTTCCCACATAATTCGGTCATCAGCTAATTTTTCCCATTTGTTGGGGTCGATAGAAAAATTCTTAAATGAGATCTCGCCCAATTGGTTACCGAAGCCCAGATTGGGGTGTAAAGAATAGAACCACTGTTACCTGCCATGCATGTCAAGAAGCGACTAAGAAAGTTGGACGTGGGCTAGCTACCCCACACCGTAAAAAAACACTAGATGGCTACAGAGCGGATAGCGAACCGAGTAAACACAGGCTGAAACCGGACACATCGCCAAAGGATAAGCACCAGAGCTCCAAATGGTGCTGAAGATGTGACGTAAACCCACCAATGCTAAGGCTGCATGAATCAAATTTCCACATGAATAGAATTTATGGGGAGATCTGGTGCATCGGTCTGGGCGGTGATCGAGAGAGAGAGAAATGAGACCTTATATCTGAGCAGTTGTCTGCCTTGGAGTCTCTTCCCTCCTGAAAGTTCACAAAACACTTGTTGTGGTATGTGGATATTGTCCATTCTTTTCACATATCCTAGCCATCTTAGTCTTCTACTGCTGAACATGATACATATATATAAAATTACCTAAAGCATATAATACACATTTAAAAAATTTGCATATATAAAATTACATAAAGCATATAATACACAAAATTCAGAGACTCAACATTATGAAGAACATATGGAACAAAAACAAGGAAACAGAAAGTAAAACGTTTGAGAACATACATTTTTCCATTGGTAAAATAAGGATGTGAATCATGGGTCAATACATCAGCATCATCTAATAGCTTGTCCTGAGCAAAACTTTGCTACCCTAACAGTCCTTTGGAATTTCTCTCTCATAGGGCAGATGTCGCTCCCACATCTGAAGCAGTCATGCTCAAATCATCAGACACATCCTGAATCCATCTTCTCAATGGCCTTACCTTTGTTGTAGGGGGACCCTTAGTCCTTCTCCCAACTTGATTAGAGGATGATCAGGTAGCATTTCATGTTCCGGAGTGATAGATCTTTGTGGTTGATGTTTTCTAACATGAGCCTGGGTTTATAAAATAATCTCAGATTCCTCCCTTGTCATCTGTATGGTCAGGGCCGAGTGGTGGCTTGTTCGTGTGCTCCTCATTGTGGTTCCTACCATCATGATTTCTTCTGTTTCCTACATTGCATTCCTACCATTAGTTTCAACTTCTTTGTGTGGTCCTTACTCTTGATCCTTCTCCATTATATCCATCGCATTAACGAAGTGTAAATATATATATATAAAGTACTAGTGCGTTCCTATTTGGTTTGTAGTTGCGACAGATGTTATTCTCAGCTAATATTGACTCCTTTCTATCTTAAGGCATTCATTCGTAACTAAGATATACTCAATAACCATGTAGAGTTTACATAGGCATATTTATTGGTTGATATAAGTGTGTGAGTGGACAGATCATGCAACATGTCCATCCATCATGAATCCCTATTGTCGTCTCCTCTCTTTACTACCGTTTCTACACAACTACGTATATTAGTTTTTACTACGTCAATGTCTCGTTTTAGTGTCGCCATCTGCTTAGAGAGTGCAAACACTAAGTCTCTGCTATTAAAATATCCTACCAACTATACTATAAACTAAAGCTACTTGTCTGTTCCTCAGCTGCCACCTGGGGGTCCTGGCTATCCACTACACCTTTCTTATCTTTACCAGGATGCCTCATTCCATAATGGTAGTTTTCTTCTTTCGATTATAAAAGGTATGTATAGTTCTTTTATGCTATCTTCTGTAACATTCCGTATGGCGCTTTCAGCATATATATTAAGCAGACAAGCTGACAGAATGCAAACTTGTCTGACTCCCTTCCTTATCTCAAACCAATCTAATGTATCATCGTGCTTCTTCTTCTCTTTGCAGCAATAAACAAAAATAAAGGAACCTTTTTCATTCTCTGAGGTATAGTGGGTAAGAAGTGGTTAGGCCGGTATTTTTCATTAACCGTCGGCACATGATGGGTAAAGTGGTCAACATCCTGTCGTCCGCCTTTACTACCCAGTGCTTTTCCTGGTACCCAATTGAGGCTGGGTCAACCGTAAAAATATTGCAAGCATACTGTGGTATTGAACCAGGACCACAATTTTGGGGTGCGGTCAAACACACATATATGTATTTATATATATGATGTAAAATATCTACCAATAAGTATAAAAGCAGCAAGTTGATAAATATTGTATAAATTAGAAGTCAACATTGACAACAAGTCTACTAACATTGTCTTTCAGCAAACTAAATCATTGACTTCTATTGAAAAACTAATCAAACTAACATGCTATCAATATTTGTATGAGAGAGACAGCAGTAGTAGTTTGTTATTTTAGTTTTTCTTAGAATCCGCTAACTCAGTGAATTCCATCTCTGAAACTAATTTATCAAAATCTGTTTCCTTTCACAATGCAGCAAGGAACTTTCATTCTACACTGGCATCATTGCTCATGTACTGTGAATATTCTCTACAGAGATTCTCCAATCAGAGTAACTGCATTTATATCATCTGAGTAAGACCAGGACTGACAAAAGCTGACAGAGTTCGACATACTTGCTCTCAATTGCTGTAGGCGATGCTACTATCAACTAAATTAGGCAGTGCTACAGTAGTAGTGAGAACATAGAAATATAGTAAGAAAATAGCACGTGGAACATCAAACAAGTATACATCTGCTGCTTTCAAGCCAGAACTTCTCCTTCCACACTGGATTATTCTCATCTGTGGATATTCTTAGACCCCACATCAACTGAATCTGTATAATATACATAAGAAGACATTGGACGCACATATTTTGAATTCTTGTTGTGATCAACAATGGAGCTACACAGGAAGTTAGATGGAGACTCTAGCTCCTAGTAAATAAAGCAGAAATCAGATTTGCCCACTTGTAGGCAACTCAACGATAATGCCTAGACTCAGATCACATTAATCGATTGACAGGTATCAAGATAACAGAAGTGAAGAATTTCACTTTTCCAGTAATACATTGAATATATTCTATTATGTGCTGCATCCTTTTCTTGATAAATACCTTTTGGTCGAAACTCTGTTTATTGTCACTGTTTTTGTAAAACTACAGTACTTTTTTTTTAAGCATTTTGCTATTGCTACATAGTTTTACTGCAGTCTTCCCTTATATCGATAACACTTTGCTATCAGCAACCTCATTACTCTATGTGTACTCAGACACTTCTATTCATTGCCAGAGCTCCCTTACATATTTGGGGGGTCTCAATGGCAAAGTCATGTGCTGCCTGTCGCACTGAAGGTTGTGGTTTGAATCGACCAAGAAACATGTAATTTTTTCATGAGATCCTAGGATAGTTGCTGTTGCCGGGAGCTACGGAGTTTGTGCTTTGTGTAATGCTCTTGTGTCATCTCTGCTGACAGGGACGGAGCCATATGGGGAAACCAATGGCAAAGTCATGTGCTGCCTGTCGCACTGAAGGTTGTGGGTTTGAATCTGACCAAGACACATGTAATTTTTCATGAGATCCCTAGGATTGTTGCTGTTGCCGGAGCTATGGAGTTTGTGCTTTGTGTAATGCTCTTGTGTCATCTCTGCTGACAGGGACGGAGCCATATGGGGAAACCTGGTGCAATGAAGTCAATCCTTGACCTTTGGACGTACATATTTTTAGATTATGATAATAATACAAAATAATAATTAAAAAATGGAAGTCATAAAGAATACAAGTTCAAGGAACACTTACATGGTCATCTTTTGTCATCAATTTATTGGTCATCTGAATCTGACAGAGACAAAAAGAGACAATAAACTGTCAAGATGAAATCAATATTGGAGTTGTCTCTAATAAGCAAACAAATACAATCTAATTACCAAAAAACAAAATTTTTGTCATGAAATATTATTTCAACAAAAAAACTCTTTACTTGGAGGTATATTTATAAGCAGTTTGGGTTTTGTCTGTTTCTGTAAATGTTTGCGCTTTTTTTTATACAGTGTGGGATTCCTGGCCCTATGCACAAGCCCTCTTATTCGCATATTACGACATGCGTTGAGAGGAGACAGTGATTATTGTAATACAAATATATTTTATTGCAGTATTTTCTAAAGACAATTAGCAAGAAAATAGCCGCTCTAGTCTCCTAATCTACAAGGTAACTAGTATGCTTAAAGAAACAGAAATATCTCCTACGTATTTTCGAAATGTCCTGACTGGATCTGTCTTGAGTAGAAAGAACCACTTAATATCCTGACTGGATCTGTCTTGAGTAGAAAGAACTGCTTAATGTCCTGATTGGATCTGTCTTGAGTAGAAAGAACCACTTAATGTCCTTACTGGATCTGTCTTGAGTAGAAAGAACTGCTTAATGTCCTGATTGGATCTGTCTTGAGTAGAAAGAACCACTTAATGTCCTTACTGGATCTGTCTTGAGTAGAAAGAACCGCTTAATGTCCTGACTGGATGTCTTGAGTAGAAAGAACTGCTTAATGTACTGACTGGATGTCTTGAGTAGAAAGAACTGCTTAATGTACAGACTGGATGTCTTGAGTAGAAAGAACTGCTTAATGTACTGACTGGATGTCTTGAGTAGAAAGAACTGCTTAATGTACTGACTGGATGTCTTGAGTAGAAAGAACTGCTTAATGTCCTGACTGGATCTGTCTTGAGTAGAAAGAACCGCTTAATGTCCTGACTGGATCTGTCTTGAGTAGAAAGAGCCGCTTAATGTCCTGATCGAATCTGTCTTGAGTAGAAAGAACCTACAAGGGTCTCCGTGGCTAAGAGATTAGCTTTTGCCCAGCGCTCCGAAGGTCTTGGGTTTGATTCCGAACCACACTGTTCTGTTCATGATGCACATTTTTTTCCCAAAGACTCCTAGGATTGTTGCGGGAGCTACAGAGTTTGTGTTTTATGCACTACTCTCTGCAGATAGCGTGTCATTTCTGTAGAGATGGACCGAGCCATATGGGGTAAAACCAGGTACAATGAAATCAATTCTTCAGTTTTAGGCACTTTTCTTTAAAGAAAGAGCATGAGATGACACTAAGTGACATATCCTAAATAACATGACACCCTCGTCCCATACCATTTGAGCTAGGAGACTCTGAATCTTTGTAGCAATCTTCTGAAGCCAAGAGTTCATGGTTGGTTTGTCCCCAAAGTAAATGGTACCCGACTTTGATCCATCGACACCCAGAACATCAAATGAGTCTTCCCTTTCATAAAAGAAAAATAACTGCTAAAAGAAATGAAATAACAAATGAATATTTTTTTAATGAACAATTTATCTAAAGGTGAGAGAAGATGAAAAATAAAAGGCTTCAAAAATTAATAATATCTGCAGTGCTGAGAGCAGATGAGAAGACAAAAACAGGTTAACAATTAGCACTTTCTGTCGGATAAGTCTGAGAGCAGATGAGAAGACAAAAAGGTTAAAAATTAGCACTTTCTGCATAGTCGAGAGCAGATGAGAAGACAAAAAGGTTAAAAATTAGCACTTTCTGCATAGTCGAGAACAGATGAGAAGACAAAAAATGTTAAAAATTAGCACTTTCTGCATAGTCTAGAGCAGATGAGAAGACAAAAAAAGGTTAAAAATTAGCACTTTCTGCATAGTCGAGAGCAGACGAGATGGCAAATGACTTACAAAAACAATATTCCAGAAAGATATTGAAGTTTAATTTTTTATGAGATATGTTTTAATTGTACATAAATATCCAGGAATAAAGGTTTCTGGGCCAGATTAGCGCACAGAGTTAGCATTTGCATACTGACGTGTACTCAAGAAGGTTATGAGTTCAATCCCACACTGCTCTTCACACGTGAGGAAAGAAACTGGCCCTCCTACCTCATGCAGACAAGGGACTAGAAATATGAAGTGACAGGCACTTCATACTCTAAGGTCTGAAAAGGCTACAGTAAATATTATATTCTTTCTCCTTACCTTCCACTATTTTACTTCTTTATAGAAGTTGGGCGGGGTAGCGATCTTGTGTGTGCTTATTCTAATGCATGTTGTAAGATGGTATTAATTTTCTTAAGGCTGTTCTTGATGCTGTCGCCAGATCTTTTGTGTGGTCTTCCTCTTGCTCTGTGCTCGTTATACTTTCTCATTGTGGCTCTCTGTGGTAGTCGATACCAGGGCATTCTTGTCAGATGTCCAAACCATTTAATCTGTTGTTCTTTTATTTCTTCATTTTTAATTTTGTCTTTTATTGTCACACATGCAGCTCTTCTAATGTACCTTATCTCCATCGTTATGATTGTCCGCTAATTAGTTGCCGTATTGCCATATTTGTCACACCTGCAGCTCTTCTAAAGGGACCTTATCGCCATCGACGATCTTCGCTAATTAGCTGCCATTATTGGTCATATTTGTCACACCTGCAGCTCTTCTAAGGCACCTTATCTCCGTCGTTATGATTTTCCGCTTATTAGCTGCAGTTATTGGCCATGTTTGTTACACCTGCAGCTCTTCTAAGGCACCTAATCTCCGTCATTATGATTTTCCGCTCATTAGCTGCTGTTATTGGCCATGTTTGGTACTGGTGGAAATATTGATTTCAGAAAAGTTCAGTTTTCCAGGGAGATAAGATTAGATTGTAAAACAGTTTACCTGTCTGCAATGTGACCTACCTCAATGTGTCTGTGCCACTAACATATGCTGATATTCTTGCGTACAGCAGAGGTATTGTGATAGCTGTCAACCATTCCTTCTCCAGTCTAGGTAAACTTGCTAATGGGACGTTCTCCTGAAAAATACAAATATCATTTTATCACTATGACTTAGTCTCAGAGATAAGATGTCCTGCCTCTGCAGTGGTCATGCTCAAATCATCAGTTACATTCTTAACCCATCTTCTCTGTGGTCTTTTTCTTTGCTGGGGTGTCTCCTTTCATAATGGACTTCTTCAACCCTTCATGTCTATATGTCCAATATATTTCAATTTTTCCAGATATATCTGCAGTTTTATGCAGTGTTTTAAGAAGATTGGACTTACAAGTTATGTAAGAGGTACTGAAACAACTGAGGCTGACAGAGACGAGGAGTGTGTTTAACTATTTCCATACATGAATGTTGCAGTTCTGACCACACAAGTTATGTAAGAGGTACTGGACAACTGGGGGCAGAACGAGGAGTATGTTTAAATATTTCCATACCATGAATGTTGCACAGTTCTGACTACAACTGTTTTATTACACCAGCATTTTATCTCAACAAAAAGTTGTGTGTTTATCTTCTTTAGCGGTATCACAATATATATCTATATATATATATATATATATATATATATATATATAGGATGCTGTCATCAATCACAGTAAATGAGATGTTGGTTTTCTAGGCACCACTTATAAGCTCAGTAGTTTGTAATTTCTTTCTTAGAGGTAATGTCTATTTTTACAGTTCGTAAAAATTCACGGGAACAAATTTCTTCCAAACTGCCCTCTGTGGAATTTGAACCAAGCGTTCTTGGGTTTATATATATATATATTATTATTTATAGCTACAATAAATATGTGGAAGGTTTAGTACGAAGAGAAAGAAAGTTCTCTATGTGAAAAGCCACTACAGTGTCCTGTAGTTGGCTCACATTTGTTTGTCACATTAGTGTTACATGGTATGGATTGAGTTAACTAGGAAGCCACGAGAACCATCAGCATGTATATCTTTCAAGATATATGGGGGAGAATGAGCATCTATTGGTCTTCTCAGAGCGCTATGATGTCAGTTTATACGTGGGGTCCACTTCTTTCTTTCCACAACTCTACAAGTATCAATTTGAATCACACACTAACAACATAACACAAACATTCAAGGACATAATTGAATATGTTGAAACATGGGTGCTACAGAAAAGTTCTTTGAACATCATGGACAGAGAAGAGAAAAAACAAAGACCTGCATATTGAGGAGCATTGACTCAAAATAACATCATGTCCTTGAAGATGAAATATTTTGATAAAGTTAAATGTCACAGTGGTTTGGAGAGAAATGTAATGGAAGGTACCTGGAGTACGAGGTAAGGGACCACCAAGACTAAGGTGGCAGCAGGACATCATAGTGACCATGAACTTTAGTTTTCAAAAATATGTCATTGCATTGCCATGGAAACAATAAAAAATGGCAGCCAAACACAAAATGTTAAATCCCTAAGGCTCTGAAAGTAATGAATATAAATGAATTATGTTTTCACTCTAAGGTGAGCAATTGTAATATCTAAACAATTACACATGATTTTTAGGATATATTAGATATTACATTTTTAATGAATTTTCTGTAAACACACCCCCTCCTAAAAAACCAACTTTTGACCAAATTTTGAGGGAATTTTGATCCAAAAATTTATTTAAAATTAAATATTTCATATATCCTAAAATCATGTGTAATATTTTAGATATTACAATTTCGCACCTTAGAGTTCAAACAGAATTCATTTACATTCATTAGATTCAGAGCCATAGGGATTTGAAATTTTGTTTTCGGCCATTTTGTATTGTTTCCATGGCAACGCTTTGACATTTATTTTTTTACTAATTTTTTCTACTATTCTAAGTCATAATCTTTCAAAATGGTTATACAAATTTTACATTAACATGAAAACAACGAAAATAGCTTCTTGATCCCCACACTACTGAATCCCCCCTTAAACTTCATACACCATACTCTTGTGTGAATAACAACAGCTACCATGACAGACATCAAACTTCATACAGCATACTCTTGTCTGAATAACAACAGCTGTCATGGCAGACATTAAACTCCATACACCATACTCTTGTCTGAATAACAACAGCTGCCATGGCAGACATCAAACTTCATACACCATACTCTTGTGTGAATAACAACAGCTGCCATGACAGACATCAAACTTCATACACCATACTCTTGTGTGAATAACAATAGCTGTCATGGCAGACATCAAACTTCATACACCATACTCTTGTGTGAATAACAACAGCTGTCATGGAAGACATCAAACTTCATACACCATACTCTTGTGTGAATAACAACAGCTACCATGACAGACATCAAACTTCATACATCATACTCTTGTGTGAATAACAACAGCTGCATGAAGACATAAACTTCATACACATACTCTTGTGTGAATAACAACAGCTTTTATGGCAGACATCAAACTTCATACATCATACTCTTGTGTGAATAACAACAGCTGCCATGACAGACATTCAAACTTCTTATACACTCATATCTCTTGTGTGAATAACAACAGCTGCCATGACAGACATCAAACTTCATACTCTCGTGTGAATAACAACAGCTGCAATGACAGACATCAAACTTCATACACCATACTCTTGTGTGAATAACAACAGCTGCATGGCAGACATCAAACTTCATACACCATACATTTGTGTGAATAACAACAGCTCATGACAGACATCAAACTTCATACACCATACTCTTGTGTGAATAACAACAGCTGTCATGGAAGACATCAAACTTCATACACCATACTCTTGTGTGAATAACAACAGCTGTCATGACAGACATTAAACTTCATACACCATACTCTTGTGTGAATAACAACAGCTGCCATGACAGACATCAAACTTCATACACCATACTCTTGTGTGATTAACAACAGCTGTCATGACAGACATCAAACTTCATACACCATACTCTTGTGTGATTAACAACAGCTGTCATGACAGACATCAAACTTCATACACCATACTCTTGTGTGATTAACAACAGCTGCCATGACAGACATCAAACTTCATACACCATACTCTTGTGTGACTAACAACAGCTGCCATGACAGACATCAAACTTCATACTCTCGTGTGAATAACAACAGCTGCAATGACAGACATCAAACTTCATACACCATACTCTTGTGTGACTAACAACAGCTGCCATGACAGACATTAAACTTCATACACCATACTCTTGTGTGAATAACAACAGCTGCCATGACAGACATCAAACTTCATACACCATACACTTGTGTGAATAACAACAGCTGCAATGACAGACATCAAACTTCATACACCATACACTTGTGTGAATAACAACAACTGTCATGGTAGACATCAAACTTCATACACCATACTCTTGTGTGAATAACAGCTGCGTAATACTCTAAACTATATTGATCCATCTCTTGTTTCATTTCCTGCATAAGCAAACATTAACAAATAGGAATCAAAACAGCTGTCAGGATTTTTTTAATGAAAAAGAAAGAATTGAGAAAAACATAAATAAAACAAAAACTGAGCACTACAAAAGGGTCTAAATGTGAGGATTGACTTCATTGCACGAGGTTTCCCCATAGCGTTCCGTCACTGTCTGCAAAGAGGGCATATCATCTGCTGAGAGTACTACACAAATCAGAACACTGTAGCTCCGGCATCAATCCTAGTGATCTCATGAAAAATTGCAAATGTGACTTGATCAGGATTCGAACCCTCAATCTTCAGAAAGACATGTAAACATCTTAAGCACTTTGCCATAGAGATCCCCAAACTAAGCACATACTCCTACATAACTTTCAGACATGGAATATGAATGATAATACTGTTTACATATAGCACTCTCAGGACATAATATTAAATATATTCAGGTATCATGTCCTTTGCAAAATCTGTTGCTCACATTAGAGTACATCTTAAAGACTCTCAATCTCTAGCCAGTTTTTCCAGCTGACTTCATTGTCATGGTCTAGGTTTCCTTAATATCCTGTTTCCCCCACTGTCTTCGTCATCCCCTGTCGCATCTTCCAGGAACAATGTTTTCAATGTTTTTCATTCTCTAAACCACTGTGAAGTAGTAATACAGACAATAAGTGTGTTGTTCAAGTGAAAGAAAAGTACCATATCTCTCTTGTGTCTTTATTTGTTTATTTTATGTCACATATGACCAGCATTTAATGTATACTGCTACGGAAAAGCAGAATATTTAATGGGTATTGTCAGGGACATCTCCATATCAACCACTCTTTGTGATTTGAGCCTAAGAGTGATTGTACATGGTGTCAGTTATGTGCCTACAAGTAGGCCAGCACATCCAAGTTCTGTGACACTTTTATTTGCTAGGTAGCTTCCTGAGTGCCTACCTCAGTTGCCTCTTACGACATGCCTTGTAGGACTCAGTGTTACTATTATTTGCTTCCCTTGCAGGCCCAGCAACACACGGGCGCAGCATGAGTTCAATTTGTTACCTTTATTTAGAAAATAAGATGCTGGTCTGAAATGCCTAACAGAGAGGGAGACAGAGTCTTCTTTGACATCCTTCAGCAAACTCACAACTTCATCATGGGTACTGCTTTCTACGTTGACTCCATTGACCTGAAAATAAGGCATATTGTATTTATTTAGTTTATAATGAATTACTTTTATCAAGTCCAGCACAGTGCACTTGATATCAATATGCATTTTTGACAGGTATCTGCTTGCTAGCTTTTGACTTTCCCCAGTCTGCCTATCTACTGTTTGTTTTTTCCTCATTCGCCTGCTACAATTCAGATGCAGTTATAGTGCTTAATATGGCGCATCTGACTGATTTTTGCGTGAAAGCTTGCTTTCCTTATCATTAGTGTTCCTTGCTGTTCAGGTGAGCCTTAGTCCGATCTCAGAGGCACTTGTAATTTTATCCCTGGTAAAAGATCAGTCCAACTACAGTCCAACCGTGTATCATGTGCACAATGATAATTTTTGTTTGGCCACAAACATCCACGGTGGAGTAGCTGACCGAATGGATTAGAGCATGACTCCAATGCGGGAGACCCGGGTTCAATCCGCTGTAAGGCAGGGAGCTTAATCCTGTCAAGGGCATAAAAAAAAACATCCTAATCTGTTTTGTGGCGACTGCACTAGTCATGCTGCCATTAAATTCCACAGGCTCATGTCCATCATGTCTGAGAGGCAGAGTGAGAGGTGTGTTTAATCAGCGAGCCACAGGAACTATCAGTATGCATACTCTTCGATATCTGTTGGGGAGACTGAGCACTTATGGGTCTGCCATTAAATTCCACAGGCTCATGTCCATCATGTCTGAGAGGCAGAGTGAGAGGTGTGTTTAATCAGCGAGCCACAGTAACTATCAGTATGCATACTCTTCGATATCTGTTGGGGAGACTGAGCACTTATGGGTCTGCCCGAGTGCAATAACGTCAGTTTAGTAACCAATAACCAATAAATTCTGCTCTATAACTAAGACATCTCATCTTTGACAGATCAGCTTCTGTTTTTCTGTCTGGGTTGTCTCACATTGTTCATTTGAGGATCATCTTCATCGTACATGTCCATAATTGCTCCAATCTCCTCCTTAGAATTTATTTCAGCGTGTCTGAACTCCCATTCTGTGTTGGCTGATGTATCTACTTGGAGTTCTCTCATGGTTTTTTCATCTTGTCACAAATATCGGTATGCATAACATGTGCAACAGAAATAGAGAATATCCTTTATCAAAATCTTCAGAACGTACGTTTTCTCTTAGAATATTGATGATGCTGCTTTTGTCCATACAAGGCTCATTCTCAATTGCAGTATTGCTCGCCAGTGCATCCGCTCTCTCACTGCCCTTCACTCCTGAATGAACTGGGACAAAGATGAAGGCATTGTGTATTAATTGCATCCACTGCCATCATACATAACCGGTCTTGATCTTCTGTATCATGCTCATAAAGTCACTGAGCATGCATGCATGTTTGCGTCTTTAGCCACTACAGGGATTTTGTCATCGCCATGACCTCCATACTCATTAGGAAAGCCAGACAAGCCTTTTATCCCTCACACAGTGTGGAAATTCAATGCCATCTCCACGAAAATAAAGCTCAGGATATTTAGCTCAAATGTGAAATTTGTGTTGCTGTATGGCTCAGAAACGTGGCGAGTCACCAAGTTAAATACAAATAAGATTCAGACTATTATCAGCGGATATCTTCGGCGGATTCTCACACTGAGATGGTATGACAGAGTTGCAAACACAGACCTGTGGATAAGAACCGAATAGGAACCTATGATGACCCAGGTTAAAAGGTGAAAATGGCATGGGTCGGGCATACCCTATGGAAGACACAGTCGAGTGTCACTAGGCAAGCACTTGAGTGGAACCCGCAAGGAAAGCAAAAAGAGGACGCCCTAAACAGACCTGGAGACAAGTCTTCTTGAGGACCTGAGGAGTACTCGACTATACTGTGAAACCATAAAAAAACAGCCAGAGACTGAGAAAAGTGGCGAACAACTGTTGAGGCCCTATGCTCCATGAGGAGCGGAGAGGAATAAGTAAGTATGACCTCCATAGCCATGATGCTGGTCTCACATACCCAATTCATCTTCCGATAGTGACAGTAAGGCAGCTAGTTTCTTTGTTTATCTAGATTTTTTTCCAAATGGCTAGAACTTATAAGGACTCTTGCTATCTTTATGTTAATATAATTTGTTACATATGGAGTACTTCAGTTACTGCACCAGTATCACAGCCTGTCTTGTTGAGAAATTACTGCTGCTTGGTATGTGCTTGCCTTTCTCTTGACGAGGAAATCAACGCTCGTATAGGGAGTGCCGCTACTACATTCGGCAAACTATCAAAGCGAGCGTGGGACAACAAAAATTGACATTGCAGACGAAGACTCAAATATATCGAGCCTGTGTAATTAGTTCTTTACTATATGGCTCAGAAACATGGACAGCCTACTCAAGACACGAGAGGAGACTTAACATCTTTCACCTTCGATGTCTCCGCAAGATTATGAACATCAGGTGGTACGACAAGATAACCAATACTGAAGTACTACAACGTGCAAATCTGCCTTCCATCATGGGCATGCTCAGCAGTAGACGACTAGGATGGTTGGGACATGTGAGAAGAATGGAAACTTATCGCATACCAAAACAAATGTTGTTCTGTGAACTTCGGAGGAAGAGGCACCAGGGTAGACCACTGCTCAGATATAAAGATGTCTGCAAAACCTCAATGAAAACTTTTCTATAGATCCCAGCACATGGGAGGGACTAGCTGATGACAGAGTTGTGTGGAAAGCCAAATTACGGAAGGGCGCAGAGTCTTTTGAGAAGAGACTTATGTACGAGCTGAACAACAAGAGAGAAAAGCGAAAACTCAGAAGTTGTCACAGTAAAACACTTGCCTATTGACCGTCTGTAAAGATGAAAAGGGCCATACATACATACATACATACATACATTTGTTCAGTATAAAACTGGCTTATATATATAGTCAGCTGGTTGGTTGGGGTACAGAAAAAAAATCTTGAAATAAAGTGTCTCTAAACTGCTTAGATATAGACACCACATGCTGGTAATCACTTGAGCAAAATCACCCAATGTGGAGTTGTAACAACACACAAGAAATTTGCACAGTTGAGAATCATCGTACTGCTGAGACATAAAGAAAACGAGCTACACAAAAAGTCAAAGCACCCACCTTTCTAGCCCTGATCGTGTGTGATCCACCTTTCATAGGGGATTGTGTTCCAGCAGGATTGAACTCTACAGTCACCTCTGCACACACCAGAGAGGTGCAACAACACATGCCTGAGGATGTTATCATCACCGCTTGCGATGCATAGCTACTATTATTATCTGTCACCATTAGGCCAGCCTGGTTATAGTCAGTTGTTATTTCTACCAAGAATAGAATCTAAACAAATTCACTTACCCGCAGGATAGCATCTCCAACAAGCAACTGACCACTGCGGTCACTAGCCTCATTTTTCACAATTCTAGAAATCAGTACAGGCAGACGATGTTCAGACCCTCCCTTGACACATAAACCAAATCCAGCACGAGGTTCTCGGGTAATGTTTACTTCTCTACCTGCAAAACCATATATATATATATATATGTGGCCTTTTCGTCTTTACAGACGGTCAATTGGCAAGTGTTCCATAACAATGTTATGAAGATGATGACAATATAAATATATATATATATATACTATATATATACTATATATATACTATATATACTATATATATATATATATATAGTATATTATTGTTAATTTCATTCACGGCATCTCACTACATGTTTGTAAATGCTTCAAATCAAAGAGAATAATTTACAGTGATTAAGTTATTGCTCTCAGAGGAACATCTGACCGAATGGATTAGAGCACTGCTCCCATGTGGTAGAAACATGTTCAATCCACAATCCACGATAAGGCCAAGAATTTTTTCTGTCAGGGTATAAAAAAATCATAACCGGAACAGTTTTGTGGCGACTGCAATAGCCGTGTGGCCATTAAATTGCACAGGCTCGTCCCTCTTGTTCTACACCACCCTAAAAGCAGTATTACAGGCAGTAACAACAGTGGTTTTTTTATTGCTCTACTATGCTAAGAACTATTAGCATGCATCCATTCACCACCTGCTAAAAGAGACTGAGAACCTATGAGTCTGTCTGGATTTCGGTGATGTTGGTTGTTAGTTTCAGTTAAAATATCTTCATTGTGCTCGGACATGTCTATAAGAGCTCAGATCTACTTTGCAATATCTCCAACAGCATCCAGGTACTGACCTATCAGTTCGATTTTGATTGATGGGTCTGCTCATATACCTGTTGTCTTGTTCTTTTCTGGCCACTCCAATCTTCAATCCCAGCTCTTGCAATTAAAAACATGTTACTGCAACATAGTACCATTCATAATATCTCACTGACCAACCACAATCGGTTTTGTTGGGCCCGCTATGAATTCAGGTATGTTATGCGATCGACGTCATGGCCCATCGGGCATTCCCATTCATGCTCTGTCTGCTGCAGCAGCCATTCCAAAGTCCATTTGCTCACCGTACCCATGAGAAGTTGATAGTATATCTTTCTCTCTACCACGAAGACGACACTGTCTGGCATGTCCAAAGTTAACTCCTAATTCTCACACTCGTTCCAGTGTTTGAGATTCACCCACATCACATAAATGAGAGCATACCGCATCGATGACATTGGCTCTGTCCATATTTCTGCTCGCTTGAGTTGGGGCATTGTTTGTTGAATTCAGGTAGGGTCATGGTATCTAATATTGGTTGAT
The DNA here is from genome assembly GCA_020796225.1 of Arion vulgaris. Lineage (NCBI taxonomy): Eukaryota > Metazoa > Mollusca > Gastropoda > Stylommatophora > Arionidae > Arion > Arion vulgaris. Next base: position 77,108,165 of record CM036755.1, on the reverse strand, counting down.
TTTTGTGTGAAGGCTTGTGTTCCTTATCACCAGTATCCAGCTTCAGGGGCACTTGTGACTTAGAAGCCATGTAAAGGATGGGAGCTCCTGCAGTACAACCATGTACACACAGAGAAATTTTGTTGAGGGAGGTCAAGATGGCCTTGAACCCCAAAATTTCCACAGCATGTGGTCACTAGCGTGGTGTTTTCAACTTTGTTATCGGTGGCCTGTAACTGTTTTATTATTCAAAATTTACCAGTTGCCCCCATTATAGCTAGTTTATCTTTCAGGATATCTCACTGACTCCCTACAAATGTTTTAGTATATATTTCATTTATCAAACAGTATTTTAGCATGTAGGAAGGTAAGTCAGTAAGTATGTTACAAATTGATAAGGGATTGATGAAAAGGTTGTTTCTAAAGGTGTGAATAGGTAGCATAAACATTGAATTTGGTGGTTAGTTCACGTAACAGATGTTAGATAATGCAGGCGTCTATGCTTGTGCAGACGAAAGTGTCTAGACCTACAGGCTAAAGAAGTACCGCCCCTTCATGATAATTCTAGACCACATACAGCTCCTAGTCTTAGAGAAAAAAAATTCACTTTCTAATATCTAGTTTTTTTACTTTGTTAGTCGCTACCATTCAGGCAAAGTCATAGCGTCTATCACTGATTTTTCGCGCAGCTATGCTTTTCTTATCATCAGTGTCCTTCACCTTAAGGCAAGCCTTACTCTGACTTAAGAGGTACTTGTAATTTAGATTCCCAAAGTAATTCTCACCATGTTCTGCTGCACATGAAGCTTCAACAAGGAATATCTATGCTACCTTGTCTATAGCAGTGTTTCATGATCAAGATTCTCACTACGTTTCTACTTCCATCATTCATCTTCAAGTTTCTCCTTGTCTTCCTTTTTTTATTCTGGTCTTTTTATTGATGGCCGTTCTCACGGAAATGATGGAAATTTATGACTATCTATACTGTAACTGAAGGAATTTGGAATCCAATGCTGTATGAATAAGTCTGGACAAATGAGAGTTAGAAGAAGGGGTATATCTTACCAGCTTACATACACTTCTACATCTGCCATTGGAGACTGAGCACCTATGGGTAAGTCTGAAGTGCTAGAGGTCAGTTCACCAATGACCGAAACAATAATTCAACATACCATATTGAGAAATACCTCATCCTCTTGGTCCAGTTGAACACTAACCCACTCTTGTTTCTGCACTAGGAGTGCATCACTGTACAGCATAAGTCTGATTGGTATAGGTTTGCTATCACTATCATGCAGTGATGCCTCTACAACTGCAGGCTGAAATATAAATTATTCATGTGAAATAATGGAATTGAAAGGGGATACATCAGATGGAGGAAATTTTGAATATGATAGTGAAACTCTTAGGAAAGCTATCATGCGAGCTAAGTTCTGTAAAGAATATATGCTATCTATAATCTATTCCTCTCCTCTTTGTGTAGAGAATAATGCCTCACCAGTTGCTTGTCACGTTTCCTGGCCTATGGCTTTCTTTATGGATTTCCAGAATAGTAATGAATAATTATAATAATGATAAACTTAAATTAAAGGGGTTCATTCATCTGCTGAAAAGCGACAGAGAGTGCCACATTTTGTGTGTGAATCGATTATTCAATTGTCCATCATTATTTTTTAGTGTGACATTATTTTTTAGTGTGAACCAATCTGTGACGGCTATCTTCTTGATAAAAGAAAAAATAGACTCACCTGAGTCATATTTCGGATGATATACGATAGTGTATACGTATACTGTATAATATATAAAAAGTATATTATTAATTATATAATATAGGATGTTGATACATAAATAATATCTTGCACAGCAGCTCATCGTAATTATGTATTATGGTCTTTGATGAGATGGTGTTGTTTGTAGTGTCTGATTTATTCTAACACCAACAAATACTAGTGAGTGACTCAGGTGTGAACATCATTTAGTTGATTACTCAGTCAATTACTCACTCAGACACACTGACCTCAGAGCTCAAATGCATCAATCACACTCATCATTGTAATGTTAAGTAAAAGTGCTGGAACCGACGACTCACTCCTCAGACTGACTTCATAATTCGATATTTGACCTATAAAGATACATATGAATTACATGATTGTATGTTATTGTCTTATAATTACCTCCTCAGTACGCTCCATTGCAAGCAGTTCAAGTAGCTAAAGTATCCTGGAAAGCGCATTAAGAACACAAGCTGTATTTACAAACATTTCTTCAGCTTTATCGGTTGTGAGCGAAATCACAGACTTGCTTATACCGGAAATGCAAATTGAGTTACCTAAAAAAGTACGGATTTGAAATGTTTGTGTAATATTCCAATCCAATAATATTAATATTATCATCAGCTGTTCAAATTATTTTAATTACAAAATATTATGCCAGAGCTCGTTTCAATTTTTAAAAGAACGCTTCAGTTGCAAACATTTGGAAAGTTGTCCTTCTATGAGTAGTGAAGGGTAATGATTTTTTTTTTAAAGTAAACTTCTGAAAGTGTATACGTATGCGAGACGAGAGCTCTGAATCGAGCATAGCAACGTTTCGTTGCGCAACTGTGTGTACTCACACTCACAGCTGATTCTTCGCCTATAGACGTCTTAAGATATAGGAAATTGTAAAAACGAATGTGAAAATGGAGGGTTTACCATTTCTACCTGGAAATACTTTTCGAGATCCCACAGTTTGTGTCTATTTGTATTTTTAAAAACGTGTTTGTTCTATATAAGAAAGCTTCAGCCTTTAAAAAGGGTTTAACCATAACTGAGTCGTTTTCGTTTTTGGATACATCAGGGTGTGTTGTCTATACAAAGAAGAAAAATAAGAATTAACTTTTAGCGGAGAATTCAGGTTATAATTTATATTTTGTTTGAATTATTGCGTGGCATCTTGATTCATGTAGTGCGACTCTTGACTGGATGTTTCCGACTTCAGGACTTAGTTTCTGGGACAGATTGTGGTCTTACTTGAAGGACGTGGGGTGGAGAAGCGTGAATATGGGAATGTTAGCAGAATTGTTTCAGTCTCACTCATGTAGTTTAACCAGTCAGTCAAGATTGTGGAATGGGATGTGACATGCGAAATGATGCATCAGCTAGGTGAGATGCAGACCACGTAGACTATTGGTTACTGAATTGACGTCATAACACTCCAGACAGGCCCAAAGATGCCCAGTCGCCAGCAGCAAATGTTGAAGAGCTGATAGTTCACATGACTCGCTGGTTAACACACTCTTTCTTTGCCCCTCAGATGTCTAGTTCTGTTTAATCAATGTGTAATTCCAAGCTTCTTAAATCACGGAATAGATTATGTATCACTTTTAAGGCCTTCATCCAACAGGCGGTCACTGAGAAACCAAAAGTGTACCCCCTATCAGTTTTCAATTCTCTAACCGTCGCTGCTATTATGATACAAGCTATTGTGATACAAGCCTGTTCACTCTTTCATTGCTGCAAGCATTTGCATGTTCAGGATAGTAGATCTATGTAAGCCTCTGGAGGTTGAAAACCTCTAGTCGGCATCCAGTCATACCGCAGCCTGCACTTTTGGACCTTCAAAAGCATTGACTGAGAGTCTTAACAACAAAATTACTAGAAAACCACTGGAGGGCAGCAATAATGACCCTAACCTCCATCCTTATACTGGAAGAAGCTGTCTTATATGATCCATTATATTCTGCAATGACTCTACCATGCACACTAGCTAGGAAGCCATGGCCTAACTTTATACCACGATACACAGACCCATCAATATATACAATAACACTATCATCACTTGAGTTATATGCTATGAGCTGCTTAATTGCGAGTTCAGCCTTCATGTTGCCCCAAACTCTACATTCCCTTTCAAAACTACATTGCAGAAGTTGGCCATGCTACCATCTATGGGATCCATTCTTTCCTATTTGGTGTCATAGCAGTGGTCACCTGGCTAATTGTTATCTCAGCCTGTGTTATCCACAACATATCACACTTGATTCTCATGCCCTTAAAATCATTAGTACTTTTGTGCAGTGAGTGTCTCTGTTCCCCAGTAACCCGCAATTAGGCTGTGGTTTGGGTGATAGTATGATGTGAACTTAGTATCAGAATATCATACATATCTCTCATTTTTATAATGGGATTATCTCTAGTGCAACAAAGAACTATTTGTGTGCCTTTCTTCTGAATATGTTCAAATCTCTTCCATTGTGATCAATATTGTAAGGATGCCAGTTAAAGAATCTACCATGAAGATAACCAGTTGATGGAACAGGGAGAAATGTAGTTGATGCTAAAGGTATGTGGCTACCATAACCTTGAGAGCTTCAAGACCAAGCTTGCAATGCTGTGTTGTCTCTTCAACATGATGTTTGAAAGACAGACTGCAATCAAAGGTTATCTCAAGATAGTGTAGTCAGACATAAAAGAAGGCTTAAAGCTTGTAGTGACAAGCGTAGTCAGACATAAAAGAAGGCTTAAAGCATGTAGTGACAAGCTCAGTCAGACATAAAAGAAGGCTTAAAGCATGTAGGTAGTGACAAGTGCAATCAGACATAAAAGTAGGCTTAAAGCATATGGTGACTAGCACAGTCAGACATAAAGTAGGTTTAAAGCATGTAATGACAAGCGCAGTCAGACATAAAAGAAGGCTTAAAGCATGTAGTGACAAGCTCAGTCAGACATAAAAGAAGGCTTAAAGCATGTAGTGACAAGCTCAGTAAGACATAAAAGAAGGCTTAAAGCATGTAGGTAGTGACAAGTGCAATCAGACATAAAAGTAGGCTTAAAGCATATGGTGACTAGCACAGTCAGACATAAAGTAGGTTTAAAGCATGTAATGACAAGTGCAGTCAGACATAAAAGAAGGCTTAAAGCATGTAGTAACAAGCGCAGTCAGACATAAAAGAAGGCTTAAAGCATGTAATGACAAGTGCAGTCAGACATAAAAGAAGGCTTAAAGCATGTAATGACAAGTGTAGTCAGACATAAAAGAAGGCTTAAAGCATGTAATGACAAGTGCAGTCAGACATAAAGTAGGCTTAAAGCATATAGTGACAAGCGCAGTCAGACATAAAAGAAGATTTAAAGCATGTAGTGACAAGCTCAGTCAGACATAAAAGAAGATTTAAAGCATGTAGTGACAAGCGCAGTCAGACATAAAAGTAGGTTTAAAGCATGTAGTGGCAAGTGTAGTCAGACATAAAAGTAGGTTTAAAGCATGTAATGACAAGCACAGTCAGACATAAAAGAAGGCTTAAAGCATGTAGTGACAAGCTCAGTCAGACATAAAAGAAGATTTAAAGCATGTAGTGACAAGCGCAGTCAGACATAAAGTAGGTTTAAAGCATGTAGTGACAAGCTCAGTCAGACATAAAAGAAGGCTTAAAGCACGTAGTGACAATCAGCAAACTCAATGAAAGATGAGACAACAGAGAGAGAAAATTCAGGACAGCTGAGCCTCATGACATGGAAAAGTGTCATCATCTGAATTGATTGTCATTATTCAGGACATATGTTTGTGGAGATCCATGAGTGCCTTTGCCATGGCATATCTTCTTCTTCGCGTTCTTCTTTACGACCAATTTTAATCACTCTTTGTGATATGTTTGATCTTTGCCAAGAACGTGTGCACGTTGATTTGGTAGGCCCCTAAATGCATAGACTTCTACACGCTTAGGACACATGCATCCGATTTCAACCAAACCTCCTTTGTCGCCTCTTACGACATGCATGCAGGTAACAGTGGTTCTATTCTTTACACCCCAAATTTGGGCCCGGTAACCACTCGGGCGGCCATGGCACATGATGATGGTGACTTATATTTGGAAATATTAAGAAGTGGATTGTTGTGACTGACTCTAACATCAAGTCATTATTAACTAATCTATTTCATTAACTTGATGTTTTTACAAAATATTTTGCAGCAAACAAAGTACCATGTAAGTCAGACACTTGGGTACAATAATGGATATGCTATTCCCAAGAGGCCAGAAAGAGGAATAGGAGGCACACAGCTCTTTTATAATAATTTGGCAGAAAGTGAACTTGATGATCTTGCAAACTACAATCCAACTTTGACATATGGTAAAGCCAAACAAGTTCCACCAACCACGTTTATTCCAGGACATGTTGCATGGGACAAGAAGGTAGCACTATTATTTAACTGATCATTGCGCAACATTATATCACATAACATAGACTAAATCATTGTAGAATACATTGTCAAAGATGATAGTAATGTTGAACAGAGTTTCATTTTGCAACATAACAATATTTCATTATATTATCTTTGCAATAACTGACATTGTCTCATTAAGTTAGAAAGATAATCTAGTGTACCAGTGTCAAACATGGCCAATAACAGCTGCTAATGAGCGGAAAATCAAAACGACAGAGATGAGGTGTCTTAGAAAGAGCTGCAGGTGTGACAATAAGAGACAAAATTAGAAATGAAGAAATCAGAAGGAGACTGGATGTGAAACCAGTCATGCAATTCATAAAAGAACAACAGATTAAATGGTTGCCTAGACAAGAATGCCCTGGTATCGCCTACCACAGAGAGCCACACAGAAAAAGTATAATGAGTACAAAGCAAGAGGAAGATCATGCAAAAGATGGAGCGACGGCATCAAGAACAGTCTTAAGAAAATGAATATCAGCTTACAAAGTACCTTAAAACAATCACAAACGAGATCACTACGTCCCCCACCCCCTCCCACCCAACACTTCTATGAAGAAGTAAATGGGGGAAGAGAAGAAGATAATATCTGGTTCCAAAAAACTATAAATATTCTGGTTGTTAGAAATCTGATGTAATCTAATTCTAAATAATCTCTGGTAATTTGATTCTTAATAATCTGCAGTAATCTGATTCTTAATAGCCTTGAGTAATTTGATTCTAGTGGGTCTCTGTGACATAGAGGTTAGGTGCTCACCTCTTGTTACAAAGGTACTTGGTTCACTCCCTTGACAAGCCATCTGCACATTTTTCCACAGATCCCTGATCTCAATGTAGAGGAGAATGAGTTCCTAGTCCTATCGGAGACAAATGATAAAACGTAGGTCCCGTGTTCATGTTGAGCACGTAAAAGAACCCTTGGCAGTTCAAAATTGAAAAGAGCAGGCTGGAAAGTCGCTGCCCGGACAAAGTTAATTAGAAAGATAAACAAATAAAATTCCTCCAAAATATTTTTACCATCTTCTAAAATTACCTTATGAGACCTCGCGGTGCTACTGAGTTTGTGCACTGCGCTGAGATCTTCCTGTGTAAGAAAGATATCTGAGAACACATGGTTACTCACTGAAATATAATGATGATAGTTCAATCAATCCGATTCTTTGCAATCTGAGATCATCTGGTTCTTAATTCATCAACAACTGATAGAATGCTAGGACAACAAATGAACCGTAAGTGTCTACCAACTCATGCCATCCTCAAATAGTATTTCCCTGGTGGAACATCACTATTATCACAGCCTGCCTAAAAAACTCTCCATCTCTAGCAAGTTCTCCCGCCTCCTCCAGAATCATGTTCAATGTTTCTTTGATGTCCTGCTGCCACCTTCATCTTTGTCATCCCTGCCTCGTACTCCAGGAACCATGTCTTGCCAAATCATGTCACCCACTTTTATTTTATTAGTAAAGAATGCTGAAAATTAAGAGACAAAAGAATATTTAGTTTTTGCCTATTGGTGCATCTTATAAATTGAATTGTGAAGTACATATCCTACAGAACTGCCCCCAGTATGCAGGCCCACTTACACCAGCGTCCAAGACAAACTGTATGGCGTGGTTGATGATCTGAGGCAGACGGCTGCCTTTGTTATAGAATCCGAAATCCCAATCTAGTGAGAATGCAGAAGAAGAAGAAGAAGAATTGTGAAGTTTAAAAAAAAATTTTCAACTACTTATTTTGTCTGTTTTTAATTGTTGTGAATTTGCATCTGAAAATATTTTCTGTAACACTCTTCTGGTAAAATTTAATTACCTTTTGCAAAATGTTGTATAAGTAGCTCAAGTCGGTGCTGTCTATGTTATCCAAGTAAATATCACATTTATGTTTGCCAGGTTCTGAAGTTTCATGCTTACTTTAAGCAGACAGTAAACGAATCACCAGCAGAATATTTCCGTGTCCGCCCTGTGGATATTTACTACTATCTTGAGGATAATAGTATAGCTGTTATTGAGCCTTATGTTGAAAATTCTGGAATGCCTCAAGGTAGGTATTGAAATCTGTAGTTTTGTAAAGGGAAGAGTCATGAGAAATATATAGTGTATAAAAGTAAACAGAAATAATAAGTAAAATGTAATGTATAAAAGTGAACAATTGCAAGTAAAATGTAGTCCATAAAACTGAACAATTATAAGTAAAATATAGTGTATAAGACTGAACAATTTAAAATGTATTTCCCTCAAATAGTAATTTACAATGTAAAATGTAGTCCATAAAGAGGAGCAATAAGAAATTTGTAGTGTATGAGACTGAAAATTATTTAAAATTGTTGTTACTGTTGCTATTTAGATCCCAAAAAGTACCAGTTTGCACTTTATCACCTTATACCAAGTAGTGTATCACCTGTACCAAGTAGTGAATCACCTGTACCAAGTAGTGAATCACCTGTACAAGTAGTTATCACCTGTACCAAGTAGTGTATCACCTGTACAAGTATGTATCACTGTCAGTAGTGAATCACCTGTACCAAGTAGTGAATCACCTGTCCCAAAATAGTGAATCACCTGTAAAACATAGATAGTGAATCACCTGTAGCAAGTAGTGTATCACCTGTAGCAAGTAGTGAATCACCTGTAGCAGTAGTATCACCTGTCCAAGTAGTGTATCACCTGTACCAAGTAGTGAATCACCTGTACCAAGTAGTGAATCACCTGTACCAAATAGTGTATCACCTGTAGCAAGTAGTGTATCACCTGTAGCAAGTAGTGTATCACCTGTACCAAGTAGTGTATCACCTGTAGCAAGTAGTGTATCACCTGTAGCAAGTAGTGATCACCTGTGCAAGTAGTGATCACCTGTACCAAGTAGTGAATCACCTGTACCAAGTAGTGAATCACCTGTAGCAAGTAGTGAATCACCTGTAGCAAGTAGTGTATCACCTGTAGCAAGTAGTGAATCACCTGTAGCAAGTAGTGTATCACCTGTAGCAAGTAGTGTATCACCTGTACCAAGTAGTGAATCACCTGTACCAAGTAGTGTATCACCTGTACCAAGTAGTGAACTTTGTTTTTTCAACTCCTGACCAGTTACTCTTCTGGTGATTGAAGTATCTCTTAAATTCTATAGGGGTGCTCAATGTGGTAGTCGTAGTTTTGCTATGAGCTGGATACTTATATTTTCCTAAAAGAACTTTGCAGTTACAACCTCAAGAAGCACACACACATGTACATACCCACATAATGTGCACACACCTACACACATGTACACACATACATATGTGCACACATGCATGCATCCACAGGCTTGTGAGCACATTCTCACACTCATACACATGTGCACACATACATGCAGACATGTACACAATCCTGCACACACACACCTACAATCTCACACACATACCCGCACACATCCATACTCATGCATACTGGCACTTTCCCCTTTGAACATTTGTACATCAATACCTCCATCTTTGCATGCTCAATGTTTTCAATAGTATAAATATTCACATAATTTGTTGTGGTATTTGAATAGTTCAAAGTGTTCATAATATTGATTTGTTATGGTAATGATCAAAGTGTTCACATAAGTTGATTAGGGTATTGAATAGTAAAGTGTTAATGAATGTTAATTTTATGAATAGTTCAATTAACAAATGTTGAGTTGGGTATTTAATAGTTCTAGTGTCAAATTTTATTGTTCATGTTAGAATATTTCAAAGTGTTCACATAATGTTGATTGTAGTATTTGAATAGTTCAAAGTGTTCATATAATGTTGTATTTGAATAGGTAAACTGATCAAACGTCAACGCTTGCCAAAGAATGACCAAGGAGATATATGGCACTGGAAGGACCTGAACTTAGGAATGAATGTTATATTTTATGGAAAAAGCTTTCACATAACAAACTGCGACAAGTTCACACAGGTTTCTTGTGTTCTGGTCAATTGTATTGTTCCACGGGGTCTAGAATAGTCAATTAATAAGAGCATTAACTTTGCAAATGACTGAACTGAAAATTCTTTACTGATTCAGATAAATGTTCACTCCATCCAACTATAAATGGGGCAGCTTAATCACTGAGTTGTTGAAGGGTAAGTTAGCCATTAAAAACCCAACCACCCTATAAGTGCTAGTTCATCACTGTGAGATCTCTAGTACCTCACTTTCAAATGCTATGATCAACAGTGTACAGATTCTAGAACTTCACACCCTGTGGCTGCTTCTTCTTTGAACACTCCACATTGACCACTTGTTAAACCACTCTTTGCGATATGTATGTGATCTGAACCTAAGAGTGATTGTACGTTGTGCCAGTTATGCGCCTATAAGTAGGCCAGCACATCCGATTTCTCAGATGCTTTTTATTACTAGGGTAGTTACCCTAGGCCCTATCTCAGTCGCCTCTTATACGTGTTTTGTAGGTTGCAGTGTTACTATTCTTTGCTCCTTGCAGTCCCAGCAAAACATGGGTGGCAACCCTGTGGCAATATGATATTTAATATTACTTTTGTCCTTTCTATGTTGTTTCTATAATTATTAAGAAAAGGGAGAAACTTCTGAAATACTTTAATGATGAACTATAAACTTACATGTGGAAACATTTGATTGCTGTCTGTATTATTTTCTTGTTTGTTTGTTTTGTAGAGGATTAAATCCTCTTTAGACTGAGACATGCATATTCAACATAAGAACAAGTCTTGTTTAGTTATATCAGCACATGTTTGTCTAACAAACATAAATAATAAAAAGTAACTCTTTGCAAAGAACCCATATTTTTTCATTTAATTCACAAAATTTATCTTTTACCAGTTATCAAAGGACTATCATCACAGCACTCCGGACATATCCATAGGTGCTCTGATCTCCACCTCACCAAATCTAGCGGCCCAACACACCAGTTCGATGTTGATTAATCAATCTCTTTGCATATTTTGTATGTCGTTTTTTTCGGGCTGTACCAATATTGACACCCATCTCTCTCACTGGGATTAGAGAAAAGAAGAAGAAAAGTATCAACATTTGTCAAGATATTTTTCAGACATCGGCAAATCTATAAATAATTACAATTTTATATTTGGTTCTATCATTTCGTTAGTTTATTTACAACACAGCAAAGTTTTTTTTAAACTGGGTCTTTTGTTTGGTAATAAGAGAATACAGCTATTAATAAAAGATATAATAGTAATACTTTAATATTTTATGTATATAATTGATAAATGATGATTATGCAATTTGGTATGTCTGTCTTATGTTTGTCTATGTATGTTTATACAGTTGGCTTTTATCCTATGTTAAAAATTCTATGTTGTAATTCAGGACTTTCTGGAAAGTGAAGGCATCATTGTTAATGAACCAGAAAATATCCCTTCGGATCCTTATTTAGTGAAGAGGGCCAAAGATTCAGCTCGAAATCTACATACCACTCAGTCTTCTTTTGATAGGCTAAAGCAGTTTAAGGAGCTTGATCGCAAAGTTCTCCGATTTTTTTGTGTATGGGATGATCGTGATAGCATGTTTGGAGAATTAAGGCCATTTATATTGCATGTGAGTATAAAATTAATATTGTCTTTTTTTCCAGTTATTTATTAATCAAGTTATCAGAGATTTATATTGCATGTGAGTATAAAATTAATATTGGCTTTTTTCCCAGTTATTTATTAATCAAGTTATCAGAGATTTATATTGCATCTGAATATAAAAATAATGTTTGTTTTTTGTACACACATGGTTGTTCACCAAAGTGCAATGATAATGATCCTATAAATTAATCAATCAATCAATCATGTATACTTCATAATGAATGATTTGTTATTTAAGTTATCAATTTATATTGTAGTATTCTCACTAAACATGGAACTTGTCAGTTCTAACAGGCTTAGATTTTGCTGATGTATTACACTGCATAATCTGTCTTGTTGTATGGCTCGGAAACATGGCGAGACACCAAGTTAAATACAAATAAGATTCAGACCGTTATCAACAAATGTCTTCTGCGTATTCTCAAATGGAAAGGATATGACAGAGTTGCAAACACAGAACTGTACATAAGTACAGGACATGAACCCATGTTAGCCATTGTTAATGGGAGAAAACGGTGATGGGTGGGCATTCAGTGCAAAAAACACAATCATGTGTCACTAGACAATTCTTCAGTGAAACCCAGAAGGTAAACGAAAAAGGTGACGTTCTAAACTGAACTGGAGGAACTGAAGGATGCTGGACTATCCTGGAAAGCCATAAAGAAAACAGCCTGATACCAGAAAAAGGAGTGACAAGTGTTGAGACTCTGTGCTCCACAATAAGCAGAGAGGAATAAGTAATTACTCTGCATGCTTGAATAATTTCTATGTTTGTATAGCACATATTTTCTTCATTGTTCTAGTTATATGTCACATATTTATGTAATCATTCTAAAGTATTTAATCTTTTTTTTAAACAGTACTATCTTGTTGATGATACACTAGAAGTACGAGAAGTGCATAAACCAAATGCTGGTCGAGATCCATTCCCAGTTTTAATTGGTAGACACAGGATTCCCAAGGACCGGCTTGATATCCCACCATCATTTCCATCTGCTGCAATGGAGATAACTGATCACGAAGTCAAAGAACACTTTTCACCAAAAGACTTCCAAATTGGGAAAACTGTCTCTATATATGGCAGACGTTTCCTAATTTATGATTGCATTAACTTTACCAAGGGCTTTACTACAACCATTTTGGAATTACAAACTTTGACCCGATTGAAGTTAAAGAAGCATCAGTAGTTCTGCCGAAAATGGTAAAATGTGCAATGTTGTCCTAAATACTATGCTTTGTTTGTGAATTTTTCTTTCTGTACATTATTTATATGACCTTTTTCATCTTTACAAACAGTCAATTTGCAAGTGTTTTACTGTGACAACTTCTGAGTTTCGCTTGTCTCTCTTGCATTTCAACTCATCCCTAAGTCTCTTTTAAAAAGATTCTGCATCTTTGCGTAATGTTGTTTTCCACATAACTCGGTCATCAGCTAGTTTTTTCCCATTTGTTGGAACTGATAGACAAGTTCTTCATTAAGGCCTTTGAGACATCCTTATATCTGAGCAGTGGTCTGCCTTGGTGCCTCTTCCTTTCCGAAAGTTCCCAGTACAACAATTGTTGTGGTATGTGGCTATTGTCCATTCATCTCACATGCCCTAGTCATCTTAGTCTTCTTGTACATTAGTATAACCATAGTAACCCAAAGCTAAGATGGTTGGTCCTACCAGTACTGCTCGGTGTCTGCAAGACTGTAAATGGCTGATGCAACATGTCTGTCCTGTGAAGACTGCAGTAAACTCTGTACAAGGGTAAAACACTGAGTGGGGTAGGCAAGATTTGCTGAGTGCAAGATCAAAAGTCTTGTTCACCTGACAAAACTATCATCTTTGGTTTTTCATTTTCTGTCCTAGTCCAACATGTTTGTTTCCTTGAAAGAAAAATATAGAGTGAAAAACTCCTAATTGTCTGGTTGTGACAAAACAATACACGTCCCAGAACAGTTGTAAAAGTTAATAATTTGGAACTGCTTCGCAGAGTTGAAAAATGTGATAATGTGTGAACATGCTCTTTGGCATAGATCATACACATGCTGAATTTAGTGGCTGAGAAGTGATCAATAGAGAATGGTGGGAGCTCAATGCAAACAAACAAGGGAAAATGTAAAGGACTGTCAGGTCAGACAAACCCAAACATTTCCTAAGGCCGAAATTAATGTGCCTGTCATACATGCATAGGAGCCTATGAACCAAGGTACAACATGTTTACATTCTTGGCACAAACCTCCACAAATCTCAAAGAGTGATTCAGATCAAAACTCGAGAATTTAAACTACAATTACCTCTGAAATTGGAGAAGGCAAGTCTGTATTGCAGGGGTAACTGATAAAAAGGAAAGCATGCCTCCATGCAAAAATCAGTCAGAAGCTCCATACCAGGTGCCCTGACTATGCCTGAATTTATAATGGTGAACGCAAGAAAAGGAAGAAGACAAACAGTGAATAACTTGGTAGATAAGAATGAACACAATGAAGAAGAAAAAGAGAAGTTTTATTATTTATTTTCATTTTTTGTATTTGATACTAATTAACATTTTGCTTGGTTCTAGTACTTTCATTAGGTATTTTTGTAATGTTAAGAAGTAATAATATTCAGTAGTATACTATTACTATTGTTTTAAAACTATTAGAAACCACAAATCTTATCATTTGTTGTTGCTCTTCTGCCAGTCATCAGTTCACTTCACCTTTCTTTTCTGGAATCCTGTTCTGCCTCACAGCGCCAGGATAAGAAGAAATTTCTAGGGACAGGCTTTTGTGTGCACTTCATAAACAGCGTTTTTCACTGCCTCCCTTATTTCTGAGGTCCACCTTTTGTATGGATGGCCTTTTGCTTTGTATCCACTGTATCAGAGTAACATTGCTCTTTGATGTGCACTGTATGTTAGTAATCTGCTTATGTGACCAAACCGTTCAATTTGTTGTTTCTTTATGAAGTTCAGTACTGATGTTGTACCCACTTTTTTCCTGATGTCTTCATTTCTAAATAGGTCTCTTCTCGATACTCCTAACATTTTGCATAGACACTTCATCTCTGTCAAGATTAGTTTTATTCTATTGTTTCATGTTGACATCCAGGTCTGGTACTGATAACATAATGTTGGGAGAAAGATTGTTTTGAACATCACCAAGAGCTGTAATTAACTGTATGATTCACTTTAGATCATCCATAGAGCTGTAATTAACTGATATCACTTTAGATCATCCATAGAGCTGTATTAACTGTATGTTTCACTTTAGATCATCCATAGAGCTGTAATTAACTGATGATTCACTTTAGATCATCCATAGAGCTGTAATTAACTGTATGATTCACTTTAGATCATCCATAGAGTTGTAATTAACTGTATGATTCACTTTAGATCATCCATAGAGCTGTAATTAACTGTATGATTCACTTTAGATCATCCATAGAGCTGTAATTAACTGTATGATTCACTTTAGATCATCCATAGAGCTGTAATTAACTGTATGATTCACTTTAGATCATCCATAGAGCTGTAATTAACTGTATGATTCACTTTAGATCATCCATAGAGCTGTAATTAACTGTATGATTCACTTTAGATCATCCATAGAGCTGTAATTAACTGTATGATTCACTTTAGATCATCCATAGAGCTGTAATTAACTGTATGATTCACTTTAGATCATCCATAGAGCTGTAATTAACTGTATGATTCACTTTAGATCATCCATAGAGCTGTAATTAACTGTATGATTCACTTTAGATCATCCATAGAGCTGTAATTAACTGTATGATTCACTTTAGATCATCCATAGAGCTGAATAACTGATGATTCACTTTAGATCATCCATAGAGCTGTATTAACTGTATGATTCACTTTAGATCATCCAAGGCTGAATTAACTGTATGATTCACTTTAGATCATCCATAGAGCTGTAATTAACTGTATGATTCACTTTAGATCATCCATAGAGCTGTAATTAACTGTATGATTCACTTTAGATCATCCATAGAGCTGTAATTAACTGTATGATTCACTTTAGATCATCCATAGAGCTGTAATTAACTGTATGATTCACTTTAGATCATCCATAGAGCTGTAATTAACTGTATGATTCACTTTAGATCATCCATAGAGCTGTAATTAACTGTATGATTCACTTTAGATCATCCATAGAGCTGTAATTAACTGTATGATTCACTTTAGATCATCCATAGAGTTTTTTAGATCTAGGAATAGTGCTGTTTTGGTAGTTCATATTTTCTTCCTTTAGTGCCAACTTGCATGAAGGATGTATTTTGCAGTCTCTGGTCTCAATCTTCTTCTTCACCCTTCCCTGGGGAGGCATTGGTATGCAACCAAGGTTTTTCAAGACCTCCTATTCAAGGCCATCTTTTCCAGATCTCTCCACTTTCTTCACACTTACTTGCATTTTGTTTCCAACTCCCACCTCCAGGTGTTCCTGGGTCTTCCCCTACTTCTATTATCCCGGGTGTTCCATAGTCTCAATCTACAAGCATATAAATATGTCACACTATTTTTAAACTTTATTTTCATGTTGACTTCACATCCTGTTGGGTGGTGTTTGCAGTCAGTGAAAAAGAAAGGATGATTCACTATTTGCATAACAGTTAGTGGTAACGGTATGTGGGTCTTCAGTTGGATCCATCTGCCTTCGCTGTTTCTTAAATTCTGCTTTTATCATAAATTTAGATTCACTATATTAGATGAAATTTGAGTGAGACATCCTCTTTGCCAAAAGATCACCGTTTTCATTTCTTCTTCTTCTTCTTTGCGTTGTTCTTTACGACCAATTTTAATCACTCTTTGTGATATGTTTGATCTTTGTCAAGAAAGTGTATACGTTGCACATTGGTTTGGTAGGCCCCTAAACGCATAGACTTCTACATATTTAGGACATGTGCATCCGATTTCAGCCAAACCAAGTCGACTCTTACGATATGCGTGGCTGGTAACAGTGGTTCTATTCTTTACACCCCAATTTGGGTCCCGTAACCACTCGGGTGACTGTTTTCATTTCAATTATGCCACTTAGCACAAGACTCATTGTAATACTGAATACCACAATTAAGAAGAACATTCATATGTCCACCAACATTTTGAAATTGTCTATTGTGTTCTCATTTAAATGATTCACTTACCAACAGGAAATTCCTGCTTATAACAACGTTGGTTCTTTTGAAGACACCTTACAATCGTGCATTAGCTTCATTCCACATGCTCCAAAGAAAGATTTCATCAAAATGATGGACAATGATCACAAGGAACTACGATTTGAAGCCTTTTTGGTGAGGTTGTGTTTGTGCATTTTTGGGTGTTTTTGTTTCTCAGTTTATTACAGTATGTATGTTTGCTGGGGCTCGCAAAGGGAGCAAAGAATAGTAACACTGTGACCTACAAAGCATGTCGTAAGAGACGACTGAGGTAGGGACCTAGGAAGCTACCTAGTAAATAAAAACATCACAGAAATCAGATGTGTTGGCCTACTTGTAGATGCATAACTGGCACAACGAACAATTGCTCTTAGGCTCAGATCACATACAAATCACACAGAGTGGTTAACAAGTAGTCGATGTGGAGCATTTGAAGAAGAAGAAGCAGTGACCATTGGGAAAATTAGTTAATGTTTTAGTGTTATGTTGTTTTTGTCATAACTGAGGTACCTGAATTTGCAATGAAAAATATAAATGATAGATGAAAGATAGACAGATTTATATATAATGTTGTTTGTTCTCTAGGTGCCTGGATGCAAGGTATGAGTTCAACTTTTTTGTTCTTTTTATGTTATTGGTTCATGTTATAATAATAATTTCTCTGGCACTGCTTTACTTTACATAGTAATTTTGCTCTGTCCTGGGCAACTTTGCTCAATCTCTTCCATGGAATTGATATCTATATATCTTGCATCTCAGCAAAGTTCATTTCAGGATCTCCCACTTTAATGCCTGCTTTGGTATTCTTTGATCATTTCTTCTCAAGGTGTGCCTAACATATCTCCATCTTCTCCTTCTTGTAACAGTGTTTACTAGTGGTTCAGTTTAATCTATTATTTATTTCTTTTTAATTTTTATTGTTAACTTAAAGTAAGAAATAGTCAGTTTTTATTTTGTCTATTGTCTTTCCCCAAGGGGATGATGGGATTGGTTGTCCACTTGCCGTTAAGTGTAGGGATGGGAGCTTTAATTTGCGTTCCAGGGCCAGATGAGTCGCCCTTGTTGTGGTATATCCTTGTTTATTTAATGTGGTCTTGATATTGTCTATCCATCTTTTCTTGGTCTTTCTTGACTCTAGTACCTGATCTCTTTTTGATGGTTGGTGGTTGGTTGTTATCCATTTTCATTAAATGTCTGAATCACTGCATTTGTTGTCTATTTTGTTTAAGTTATTATGTAATGAAATTAAAATAGTTGAAAGTTAGAAAGCTTTGAATACCTTAAGTCTTACTAACAAAAATAAAGGCATACTGCCAATGCATTAGATTCAGTCACAATATACATAACTCACTTTCCAGTAGGGAAGACCAGAGCACAGTGGGTCACATTTTGGATTAACAAATTCAGTTCTTAAGAGTTCTTAACTCTTTCCGTACGCAGTTATTTCCTCAGTTGTACACAGTTAGTTCAAAGAAGGCAAAAAAAGCAATAAAAAAAAAAATCAGAACCACTTGTCAATAATATATATATATATATATTATATACTAATATTAAGAAAACTGGACAACAGAAGGTTAAAAAGTAATAGAAGTAATATAGTAGAATTAAAACTAGAAAGACTTGTATAATTGAAACAATGCGTATGTCGCAGTGTACATCAAATGACGTTCAAGGGAATACGTTGTAGCGCAGTGTGCTGGGATTGGCAGGGAAATAGTTATGATTTATTTCAGTTTAGCGTACCAGTGTATAGGGTGACCACTTAGGTTCAAAGTAAAAAATACATTTTGTGTTAAACTAACAACTGTTGGGTATAAAATAAGTTAACATTAACCGACTCCATGTGACCTGCTGTGCACCAATATATAGGTGGTATAGTTTATAAGCTCTATGTTCAGTTCTATAGTTCAACAGTTTTAGTTTCAGTTTGGAATATCTTTATTGCACTCAGATCATGTCCATAGGGGCTCTGATCTCCTTCGTAATATCTCCAACAACGTCCAGCGACTGAACGTACCAGTTCTATTTTGATTGATGAGCTTACTCATGTACCTGTTGTGTTGTTCTTTTCTGGCCACTCCAATCTTCAATCCCAGCTCAGCAATCTAGTAGTTGATGTGGATTGGTTTAAATGAAAATATTCTTTGCTGCCACACTCTATGAGGTTGTTCAAAATGTCAGCTCTATCCATTGGCTGGCCCGCTGAATTTGTGGCAGAACCCGCCAGCCTGTCTACTCTCTCATTGCCAACGACACCCATGTGCCCCAGAACGAAGATATGTGTAATTCTGCAAAATTGTTGACGTTTGAAGTGATTCAGTCCATTCTCTGCGCAATGAATCACCAAGAACGCACATATGAGTGTAGTTTTATGACTCCAGCGAGTCGACCCTGTCACCGCAAGTGACAGTTTACGCAATTGTAAATAGGTACCCAGACTTTGAGATAGGGAAAAATTCTCAATCATTACCTCCTATGTCATCAATTGTGAAGTTGATAACACACTGCACTAGTGATCACATGTTTGGGAAATTTCATGGTTTGAATCCAGCTTGGGCTAAAATTTGTTGGTTTGCACATGGTGCGCGATTGGACTGCAGGTAACCCTGATCCTTTACTTGGGGATCTAAATTATAAGTACCTTTAACATCAGAGTAGGCTCACCTGAATGGCGAGGGGCACTGATGAGAAGAAAGCAAGTCTTTACACAAAAATCAGCCAGAGACACCATATTAGACACCATGACTACACCTGAATTTATAGCGACTGAACAGCAAAAAAAGATTACCTGCTCTACAGTCTAAATGTACTGTGAGGTATGAGTCTACTCTGATCTTCATATTTCTTTCTCTATGCTTGATTTATTTATTTATTTATTGATTGATAGAACCATAATCATAGCACCTTGGTAAGAAACCATGCGTGCTCTGAACTCTTTCTTACACAGGAAGATCTCAGCGACAATGCACAAACTCTGTAGCGCCGGATCCCGCTGTTATTTAGAAGATGATGAAAATACTTTGTATTTATTTTATTTTTTTCTAATGAATGTTGGACTAATGAAGCAGCTTTCATGCCTGCTCTTCTCGATTTAGAACTGCCAATGGTTTTTTTACATGCTCAACTCATAAATGGCAGCTACGTTTTATTGTCCGTCTTCGATAGGACTAGGAACTCAATCTCATCTAAACTAAAATTAGGGATCTCTGGAAAAAGATCCCAATGGCTCCATGAGAGAGCAAACCGAGTACCTTTAGAACAAAAGTTAAGCGTCTAACCTCTACGCCACAGAGAGCTATTCTATATGATATCTAATTTAAGTACATGAGGTTTTGTATAAGTGAAAACCTTTCATTTATCTTGTTATTTTTGTATAGCTGGAGATGAGACCTGAGGATAGAGCACGTAAATTCATAATATCCTACAGACTGGCAGATGATATGTTGACAATATATGAACCTGCAATGAGAAACTCTGGCATTATAAGCGGGAAATTCTTGGAAAGAAGTCGCATAGCCAAACCAGGCTCAACTGTAAACAATCCCAGTTACTATGGCCCACAAGATTTCTATATAGGAGCTGTTATTGAGGTTTTCCGTCATAGATTTGTCATCACCAATGCAGATTCTTATGTTCTGAAGTATATGGAAGATCACAAATCACAATTTCCAGGTATAGTGTTGTCAGTGGTTCTCATCATATTTTGATTGATTGATGGCACCATCATCATTGCACTTTGGTGTGTAACTATGTGTGCTTTGATCTCTTTCTTACACAGGAAGATCTCAGGTCTCTTTCTCACAGGAAGATCTCAGGGTCTCTTTCTTACACAGGAAGATCTCAGGGGCAGTGCACAAACTCCGTAGCAGCGATGAGAGTCCCTGATGTAATTTAGAAGATGGTGAAAATATTTTGTAGCAATTTTTTTTATTTTATTAATGAATTTTGCCCAGGCAGTGGCTTTCTCAGCCTGATATTCTCGATTACGAACTACCAAGGGCTCTTTTACGAGCTCAACTTGAATGCGGAACTAGGTTTTATCATCTATGAAAGGACTAGGAACTTGATCTCACTTACAATAAGATCAAGAATCTCTGTAAAAATATCTCAATGGATCCACGAGGGAGCAAAGATAGATCCCATTACAGAAGCCAAGTAATATCGTCCATCAATAACAACTCAAGGAACGCAGGAGTTAGGGGTAATGAACGAGCTGATAGATTGGCTAGCTTGGCTACAATATCAGAGGGAGCTGCCATGGATTGAAATGACATTCTTCACGCATTGAGAAAATCTTTCCGAACAGAGGAGTTTCAGGGCTGTGAGTCCCACTCGCTGACCAGATTGAGAGAGATGGGTGTCAATATTGGTGCAGCTCGAAAAGAGCGACATACTAAATATGCAAAGAGATTGATTAATCAACATCAAACTGGCATGTTAGGTCGCTGGATTGGCAGAGATTGGAGCACCTATGGACATGTCCAGAGTGCTATGATGATAGTCCTCATATAACTGATAATTTGATTCAAGGATCTCATTATTAAACCACATTACTGGAATCATGTAATCTTTTTTCATCACAAAATAAATAGAGATGAAGAATAGAATTTTATAAATTATATATTTTTTGCAGAGAAAGGGCGTCTTTTTTAAATATAGCTTCTAAATGCCAGAGTGGTTATCAGGGACGTAAATAACAGAACCACTGTTACCTGCCACACATGTCATAGAGATGACTAAGGAGGTTGGGTATGGGACTAGTGACCCCACACCATAAAAAACGGGAATA
Organism: Arion vulgaris; assembly: GCA_020796225.1. NCBI lineage: Eukaryota > Metazoa > Mollusca > Gastropoda > Stylommatophora > Arionidae > Arion > Arion vulgaris. Next base: position 77,086,480 of record CM036755.1, on the reverse strand, counting down.
GCTACAGAAACCACAACCAAGAAAATTCATAACTCACCACCTGAGGAAGAAGAAGGATCACAAGAAAATGGGGAGCAAGTGGAGAGATCCAGAAAAGATGGCCTTGGATAGGAGAACGTGGAAAGTCTTGGCTGCAAACCTATGCCTTTCTAGGGGCAAAGAGAGTGGTCTTTTAGTACAGGCTGAACTCCATTTAAAAACTAAATTACGGATGTTTGATTCCAAGGTTCAATATGCCAGCGAGAGTTGGAAAATGACTAAAGATATAGAAAGTAAGTTGAATGTATTTTAAAATAGATGTCTATGAAAAATAATGCACATAAAAATGAAACAAATTCCGGAGAAGTGATCTCTCTCTCTCTCTCTTGCCTTTTACTCCGGGTTGGGGCATAGGCCCTCAACCAACTCATGCCAAGTCTTCCTATCTCTAGCTATCTCCTGCAGCTCCCTCCAGCTCTTCTTTATATTGTTGATCTCCGCCTCCAAATCTCGCTCCATGTATTTCTGGCCTCCCTTTTTCGCTGTCCCTGCGGGTTCCAGGCAAGGACCCTTCTTGTTATATTCCCTCCGGTTTTCGCAAAGTGTGTCCTATCCAGCGCCAGCGTCTTTTTTAACCTGTTCGTTCACTGGAATCTGTCTTGTTCTCTCCATAAGCTCCTCATTTGTGACCCTATCATACCATCTTATTCCTCTATTCTGCGCAGACACCAGTTGATGAATGTTTGCAATTTATGCGCTATTGTTTTAGTTGTTCTCCATGTTTCTGACCCATACAGTAGAACTGCTTTAACATTAGAGTTAAATATCCGAATTTTTGTTCTAGATTTGATTTCTTTGACTTCCAAATGTTTCCCAGTGCAATGAAAGCTCCTCTTGCCTTCTGTATTCTTATTTTAACATCTCTATCTGTTCCACCCTCTTTGTCTACGTTGCTGCCCAAATATGTGTATGATTCTACCTCTTGAAGTGGGATTTGCCCCAGGGAGATCGAGTTGTCGTTTGTTTGGTTAATTCTCAATATCTTTGTCTTTCCTTATGAATGTTCAGCCCTAGTTGCTGGGACCTTTGATTCAATGTGTTTAGCTTATCCTGCATCTGATTTCGTGTATGTGACAGAAGGGCCATATCATCAGCGAAGTCCAGATCATCTAGTTGCTCTGTCAGAGTCCATTGGATTCCATTTCTGGTGTTAGTTACTGTGGTCTTCATAATCCAGTCTATTGTCAGTAAGAACAACAAAGGTGATAGAAGACATCCTTGACGCACTCCTGTTTCTATTCCGAAAGTATCTGTTAGTTTACCTTCATGAAGAACTCTACATTTCATATCTGTATATGTTGCTTTTATTAGGTTAATAATTTTTGTGGATTCCATAATGCCTCATTAATTTCCAAAGGGTTTCCCCTATCAATACTGTCAAAAGCCTTCTCATAATCAACAAATCCGATATAAAGTGGGGATTTCCATTCAATACTTTGCTCTATTATTATACGTAATGTGGCTATCTGGTCAGCACAGGATCTATTTGGTCGGAAGCCTGCCTGTTCATCTCTTAGCTTTATATCGATGGCATCTCTCAGTCTCTCCAGGATGACTCTGCTTAGTATTTTCCCAGGTACTGACAACAGCATTATTCCCTATAGTTTTCACACTTCTGAAGGTCCCCTTTCTTTGGTAGCTTCACCAGGTATCCTTCTCTCCAGTTTGCTGGTATTTCTTCGGTCTCCCAGATTCTGCTAAATAATTTATACAGTATTTCTGTGGATGTGTTTATGTTGGCTTTAACCGCCTCCGCTGGAATACCATCTGGACCGCCGCTTTTCCATCTTTTAAAAGTTTAATGGCTTTACTAATCTCCTCCTTGGATGGTTTCTAACAGTTGATGTCCAAGTCAATTTCTGCCGGTTGGATATCTGGGGGTTTGTAGGTGCTGGTCTGTTCAGGAGTTCCTTGAAGTATTCCATCCATCTTTCCATTTGGTCTCTAACATTAGTGATAGTTTCCCACTACTATTTTGATCAACCCATTTGATGGTCTGTATTTTCCTGCTAGCTTTCTAGTGATATTGTAAAGATCCCTAAGGTTTCCTTTTCCTGCAGCTACCTCTGCTTCTCTTGCTAGATCTTCTATGTATTGTCTTTTATCTAACTTTATTTGTTTCTTCACTTTCTTGCTAGCTTCTGTGTACTTTTCCTGGGCTATGGCTTTGGCAGTTCTAGTTTTGCTATTATTTACATCTGCTTTCCTCTTTTCCTTTCTTCTATTTCCTTGAGAGTTTCTGGAGTTATCCATGCCTTATGATTCCGCTCCTTCTTTCCTAATACCTCTGTGCATGTTTCATTCCAAATATTTTTGGCTTGCTGCCAGCATTCTTCCGCACTCACCTCATCTTCTAATTGCGCAAAACCTCATACTTATTAGAGACTGTGACCGTGAACTGTTCCTTTGTTTCTTGACTTCTGAGGTATCCTACATTATATTGGTGTCTATGTTCATGGGATGTTATGTATCGCTTAAGCTTCAGTTTAATTTTACTTATCAGCAAGTGGTGATCCGAATCTACATCTGCCCCCTTAGGACCCTTACATCTTGTAGAGATGACCTGAATTTCTTGTTTATGCATATGTGGTCAATTTGATTTTCTGTTCTGTGATCTGGTGATACCCAGGTTGCTTTATGTATTCTTTTATGTGGAAAGACACTTCCACCTATGACATATTGATTCGCTGCACAGAAATTAGTGAATAGTTCTCCATTTTCGTTCATTATTCCTAGTCCGTGTTTCCCCATGATCTCCTCGTAGCCTATGTTGTCCGAACCTATTTTGGCATTGAGGTCACCCATCAGAATTTTGATGTTCCCATTTCTCTGATTACCTATAGTATTTTGAAGTTTTATGTAAAATTCCTCTTTACTTTTTCCTCTTTATCATTGGTAGGTGCATAACACTGGGTCACATTCAAGAATACTTTCTTTTGGTGGTTCTGAATGTTGCTGTGATTATCCTAGGACTCACTGCTTCCATTTTATTAGTGCCTTCTCCGCTTCTTTAGATAGCATTAAAGCCACTCCTTCACTATGGGGGCATTTTCTTCCATATGGCCTGAGAACAGCATTGTTTCTCCTGTGTTTAGACGTTGTTTGCCTGCACCATTCCACCTAGTTTCACATAATCCCAAGATGCCAATCCCGTGAAATTTCATCTCATTTACAACCTGTGCTGTCTTTCCCATTTGATACATACTTCTAACATTCCAGGTGCCAATTCTGGAGCTTTTCCTAGGTGAAAGGAAGATAATCTGTGGTGTAGACTCCTTGCAGCTTTCTCTGCATCGCTTCATACCTCTTCTAGAAGAGCTTCCTTTCCTCTTGGTTGGCACAGTTTTTATTTTATTTTTATGTGACTTGTTCATGGTTGGTTGGATTTTGTGGCTAAAATTTTCTACTGGATAGGGTAGCCAGCCCTACGCCAAACCCCACCTTAGTCGCCTCTTACGACATGCCTTGTAGGTCGCAGTGCTGCTACTCTTGCTCCTTGCAGCCCGCGCACACAGGCGCGAGAAGTGATGGAATCAGAGAAATTTCTAGTCAATCACTAGTAACAACTGTTATAATAAAGAGACGATGGAGATATGTTTGGCATACTCTGAGAGCACTGAAGTGGGAGGCAAATTGTTCAAGAAAAAAGGACCTCACAAGGAATCCTGAAACAAACTTTACTGAGAGAAGCGAGAAATATTGGACTCAATTCGATAGAAGAGATTGAGCAAGCTGCTCAGAACAGAGCCGTATTGAGAAATTACTTGCAGACCCTATGTAATGTATAACAGTACGAGAGGAATATGTATGAGTATATATAGTTCAGATCACCAAGTCTATTCTCTTTGTACATCTGTTTGTATTTCTTCTTGTTGCCTTAAAGAAGAATATTAATAATTTATAAAATGTTTTGATATAGACACCACATTCTGGGAATCCCTTGCACAAGATTGCCAAATGTGGCGCTGTAACAACACAAAAGGAATTTGCATAGCTGAGAATAATCGCACTGTTCAGGAACAGATAAAATGAGCTACATGAAAAGACAGAACACACAACATTCACATGTCAAACCTTGATCATGTATGCCCCACCTGTGGTACAGGATTGTGTTCTAGAATTGGACTCGACAATCACCTCCGCACACACACATTTTTGCTACTCTATGTATTTCACATTTCTGCTAATCTGTGTATTTCACATTTTTGCTACTCTGTATATTTCACATTTTTGCTACTCTGTGTATTTCACATTTTTGCTACTCTGTGTATTTCACATTTTTGCTACTCTGTGTATTTAACATTTCTGCTACTCTGTGTATTTACATTTTGCTACTCTGTGTATTTAACATTTCTGCTACTCTGTGCATTTCACATTTTTGCTACTCTGTGTATTTCACATTTTTGCTACTCTGTGTATTTCGCATTTTTGCTACTCTGTCTATTTCACATTTTTGCTACTCAGTGCATTTCACATTTTTGCTACTCTGTGTATTTCACTGTATAAATATTCACTTTGTTCATACCCGACAAGAGCATAAAGAGAGTCATAGTGCAGTTGTTATTTAACTTGCTTCCTAGACACGTGGCCTGAGATGTTCATACCCAACAAGAGCATAAAGAGAGTCATTCTGTAGTTGTTATTGAATCTCCTTCCTAGGGGTGTAGCCCGGGTTCAATTCTGCAGTGGGCGTGGAATATTTTTTCAACAGTAACTGTTCTCAGGTTGACCCAGCCTCAAGTGGGTACCAGGAAAAGTTCTAGGAAGTAAAGGTGGCTGGCATGATGTTGACCACATCACCCATAGTGTGCTGACGATCAATAAAAAATACGGGCATAACACCGTATTACCCAATATACCTTGAGCTTTGAAAAAGAATTCCTTTACTTCTATTTACTACAAGATTATAAGATTTCAACTAACATAACTCCTGATATTGTTAGAATACACAAGTCTTTCACTAGCAAGTCAAGAGGAACAGCAATGAGGAATGAGTTCATTTTTCGGAGTCTATGTTCTTTGTGTTTGTTCAGTTGTAAACTGTAAACCTGTTTCTGAAATCTCTGTGCTTTCAGAACACACTTACAATTCCATCAAGCAGAAAGCTGAAGAATACAATAGCTCCCAGGAAGCAAGGAAGGAAGAGTTAATGAAAGTCAGAAGAAGGTCAAGTATTTTAATGTTTACAGTTTAAACTTTGATAAGTTACATATGTCAAGGAGTGACTCAATATAAGTTACATATGTCAAGGAGTGACTCAATATAAGTTACATATGTCAAGGAGTGACTCAATGTAAGTTACATATGTCAAGGAGTGACTCAATATAAGTTACATATGTCAAGGAGTGACTCGATATAAGTTACATATATCAAGGAGTGACTCGATATAAGCTACATATGTCAAGGAGTGACTCGATGATAAGTTAGATATCTCAAACAATTACAATAAACAGCAGATTGACAGGAAAACACCATCTGAATTTAAAATGTCAAAAGAAAACTAGACAACCATGGACTGCTATAATGAAACTAGCAAGAACTACTGAGAGGCAGACCATCAAGTACTAAAACTAGACAACCATGGACTGCTATAGTGAAACTAGCAAGAAATACTGAGAGGACAGACCATCAAGTACTAAAACTAGACAACCATGGACTGCTATAGTGAAACTAGCAAGAAATACTGAGAGGACAGACCATCAAGTACTAAAACTAGACAACCATGGACTGCTATAGTGAAACTAGCAAGAACTACTGAGGGCAGACCATCAAGTACTAAAACTAGACAACCATGGACTGCTATAATTAAACTAGCAAGAAATACTGAGAGGGCAGACCATCAAGTACTAAAACTAGACAACCATGGACTGCTATAATTAAACTAGCAAGAAATACTGAGAGGGCAGACCATCAAGTACTAAAACTAGACAACCATGGACTGCTATAATTAAACTAGCAAGAAATACTGAGAGGACAGACCATCAAGTACTAAAAACTAGACAACCATGGACTGCTATAGTGAAACTAGCGAGAACTACTGAGGGCAGACCATCAAGTACTAAAACATAAGTACACAGGACATGTTTACCATATAATATGTTATGTAAAAAATAAGTACCAAAAATGGAATATTCAGTCCAGGCATATGCAACCAAATTTAACTGACTTTGTTGTTTGTTTTTTAGAGGATTAAAGTCTCTTTTAAGCCAAGGTATACCCTTTCAATGTAATAACACATTTTTACAAGTTCAAGGTCTCTGTGGCATAGAGTTTAGATGCTTACCTCTCAGCAGAAATGGCACACAACCTGCCAATAATATTGCACAAAGCGCAAATTCCATAGCTCCAGTGACAATCCTAGGGGATCTCTGGGATTAAGTGCACGTTACTCAGTCTAGATACAAACCCATAGCAGTCCATTCACAAGTTAAATGTCTTAACCACTTTGACATAGTGACAAAAGGATAAATAGACAAAATAAATGACAGCCTATCACTACAATATGCACTATAGAGTCTTCTTCTTTGAACGCTCCATATTGATCACTTGTTAACCACTCTTTGTGACTTGTATGTGATCTGAGCCTAAGAGTGATTGTACACTGTGCCAGTTATGTGTCTACAAGTAGGCCAGTCCACCCGATTTCTGCTACGCTTTTTATTTACTACATGGATTAGGTACAGGAATATGTAGATGTCCATTCAGTTTCAAATATCTTCATTGTACTCCGGACATGTCCGTAGGTGCTCCAATCTCCTTCACAATATCTCCAACAGCTTCCAGCGACTGACCGTACTAGTTCGATCTTGATTGATGAGACTACTCGTATACCTGTCGTGCTGTTCTTTTCTTGCCACACCAATCTTCAATCCCAGCTCCCACAATCTAGTAGTTGACGTGGATTAGTTTAGATGAAAATGTTCTCTGCAGCTACACTTTGTGAGGGCGTTCAAGATGTCAGCTCTGTCCATTGGCTGGCCCTCTAGATGTCCGCGTGCACCGTAACCATTATGTGTTTAAATCAGCCTATTACTGTGACAGTCTCTACTTCTTCCACAGCCCTGGTGACCTTGATTACATAGTGCAGCAGGTTCGCTCTCTTCTGAAGAAGATTGCTATCACAGACAAGTCTAGGATTGATGAGATGTTCTTGAAGTACAACAGTGATCGAACTGGTTACATTGATATCAATAACCTAAAGGATCTATGCTGGAAACTTCATCTGCCCACTGATGAAGATGTTCTAAAAACAGTAGGCAATATATTTCCTTTATTTGTTGACAGTTCAGTATTATTGCTGTTGTTGTGTAAGCAATATATTTCCTTTATTTGTTGACAGTTCAGTATTATTGCTGTTGTTGTGTTCGATTCCTGAGGGATTACGACCAGGTGGTTGAGTTTGTGTATATACACTGGAGTGAAAGAAAAAAGAGTAGACGCACTGGTGGGCAATGCTACGATTGAGAATAGGTCTTCTATGGACAGAAACGACATCATCAATGCTCTCAGAGAAAACATACGCTCTGACGATTTCAACACTGAAGATAAAGGGTATTTTCTATCTCGGTTGCGCAAGTTGTGTATACCGATAGGTGCGGCAAGATGGGAAAACCACGAGAGAAAACCCAGTAGATACATAATCAACACAGAACGCGAGTTGTTAGCCTGAACACACTGAGATACATGCTTGGGAGGAGATCAGAGCAATTATGGACATGTCCGATGAACCTAAAATGAACAATATACGGCTAATTGTGCTGTTTTTCTTTTACATCATCATTCGCAGTGTAGTGGAGCATATGTAATGAGCTTTTTACTGGATGTTTCTTTTGGATCACTCATAGTGTAGTCTTCTTCTGTTCTCTAATTATGTTTTGCCTGACAGCATCAGGATAAGCAGACATTTCAAGAATTGGCTCTGGTGTATGTGATGTCTTTCACTGCCTCTATTATTTTTATATTCCACCTTTTTGTTGTTGTTGTCGACCTTGTATCAACTGTATCTGAGTAGCACTGTTCTTTGAGGTGCACTGTTCTGTTTATCTTCTTCTTCTTCTTCGAACATTCCATATCGACCACTTGTCAACCACTCTGTGTGATTTGTATGTGATCTGAGCCCAAGAGTGATTGTACATTGTGCCAGTTATGTGCCTACAATTAAGCCAGCACATCCGATTTCTGCACTGCTTTTTATTTACTAGGTAGCATCCCTAGGGCCTACATCAGTCGACTCTTACGACATGCATTGTAGGTTACAGTGGTACTATTCCTTGCTTCCCATGCGAGCCCCAGCACCACGCTGGCAGTTCTGTTTATAATCTTCTTATATGATGGATCATTCAATTTGTTATTTCTTGATGAAGTTCAGTACTTATGTTGTACCCACTTTCTTAGACATTTGTTCTCTTTTTAACAAATATTTATAAGCAAGATATATTGAACCAATACTTATGTAGGGCAGCGAATCATGGACAATGAACAAGCAATCAATGAGATTGCTGAAAGCCACAGAGATATGGTTTTAAAGTAGAGTGCTGAAATTCATTAGACAGCAAAGAAAACAAGTGATGAGGTTTTAAAACAGGCCTACGCACACAAACTTTATCAAAAGAATAAGAATCAGACAATCACTGTTCTTCGGGCATGTAATGCAAAGATGTTCTTCGGGCATGTAATGCAAAGATTTAGAAAATTTGGTGACCTGTTTTGTTTTTGTTTTATTGTATATTGCTTAAATACAATTGTACAGAAATGTGCTAACCTTTTTATATTGCAGCTAATTGGTCAGATCACCAAAGATCCAGATGGCCATATTAACTTAGAGGATTTCCGTGAGTTCATCGAAAGTGTATAGAAGTGTTCTTTCGATGATTACTGTTATTATCCATTAATTAAAAACTATGTTACCAAAAGTATTACATTTCTATAAACAAATTACAACTGCCAGGGTAATCAGCCCTTAGTCATCAATGTAAAATAACCCCCTTAACCAGAACTACACAATGTGAAGATATTAAAGTATACAGATGCCAGCACCAGCTCAAGTTCCATTTAAGTAGGAACTTCTTCTTCGAACGCTCCATATTGACCACTTATTAAACCAATCTTTGTTAATTGTATGTGATCTGAGCTTAAGAGCAATTGTACATTGTGCCAGTTATGCTTCTACAAGTACATCCGATTTTGCTACACATTTTATTTACTAGGGTAGCTTCCCTAGGCCCCTACCTGAGTTGCCTCTTATGACATGCCTTGTTGATCACGTTACTATTCTTTGCTCCCCTTGCAAGCCCCGGCAACACACAGGCAAAGTAGGAACAATTGTTAAGTTTATCTTTGACTAAAGGTAGGTATACCTATCAATTTCAGGCTATGTTGATGTCATGTGATCTGTGATATCAAGATGGACAACAACATAACTAGTAAAAAAAAACATTTCTTTTAAAATTTAGCTGTGTTTTAATATAATGGAAATGTAATACATTGTTCTAAATAATCACAAAAACAGAAAGACATTACAATGGATTAAACTAATTTGTTGGATTAAGTCAACAAGGTATATGGTTCACTTTCCAATATTGTTGATTCTCTAGTCAGCTGTGTTGAAAGTGGGTCGTCGTTACTGCCTGTAATACCGCTTTTTAGGATGGTGTAGAACAGGGGGACGAGAGCCTGTGGAACTTAATGGCCACATTGCTTGTGCAATCACTGTGAAGCTGTTCAGGTTAGGATTTTTCATTTATGCCCACAACAGAAAAAAATCCTTGGCCTTACCGTGAATTGAACACGGATCTCCCTCATGGGAGCTGCATCCATTCGGCCAGATGCTCCTCCAGGAGTTAAGTTGGAGAAATGTTGGAAACCACCACTGGATCAACTGTGCAAGTGCTTTGTTGCTCTCACTTTCAACTGATGGAATATACTGAGCATCTAGGGGATGCACTATAACTGCAGAGATGTTGATTCTAAACTATGATGTGATCCATGTGCACTGTCAATTGTAAAAATGGTGATCTAACAACAGGTATTAACTCTTACAATACGCATACTAAAACCCCTTTTACGCACTAGTTTTTGAGGAACAAATTTTAAGGCTGAAGGTGTCTTACAAAATTTGTTACAACTTTCTTGTATTCAACAGCAATAAAACTGCATACACCAAAGTGTGCACAATTGAAAGATCTATTACAAACACCCACTTGCTGTATTTGAATTTTAAAAATACACTTAAAGCATTAAATGTATTTAGAAAGTTAAAACAAGTGGTTAGAATCATATGTCCTGAGTGGCGTCGTAAAATGGAACTAACTTTATAGTCTGTCAGGGTATCGTATTGTAAGAGTTAAGAGTTCATTAACAATCAATCAATCAAGTTCTGTGTCGGTTGGAGTAGGTGATCATATCTCTCTACATCGGTCTGTCTCTGGTATAATCCACAAGATTTTTCAAATGGGAATTCGCTCCAGTTAGTCATGCTACCGTGACTGGAACAGCAACATTTCAAAACATGATCAACTTTCTAGGGGGATATACAATGGTAGTTTCTCGTTCCTTTCCATTATTTCAAACCTGTCCAAATGGTTACGCGTGTACTAGCCTATCACTTACAGGTCAGCAAACACAAATTCCATCCGAAGATGTCTGAAAAAAGGACTCTTGTTTAAGACCGCCAAAAACACCTTACCTCACCATCTTGAATAGAATCGGAGTTCATTATACCATACTCGAAAAGTTTCGTTTTTTTCCCAGTATTTTATGTTTTATTATATAGTTAATTCAGAATAGGGAAAACTGCAATAAACTTTTATACAAAACTGTAAATGATTAAATAATGATGTCAGTTAGTTTTTCAGTGTACATTTACAGGATCAAATCAACATTTGACTAGCAAAAATGAAACAAATAATGTTACAAGAAAATAATATGTAGCAAATATTTGGTGAGCTTAAATAATTCTTTTTGTTAATTGTGTTTTGTTTTAAATGTCATTTAGCCTGTTGTAGAATGTTCTATGTGCAGCTTGTCATGTTGTAGCCTGTTGTACATTGTAGCATTTTGTACATTGTAGCATGTTGTACATTGTAACATGTTGTACATTGTAGCATTTTGTACATTATGGCATTTTGTACATTGTAGCATGTTGTACATTGTAGCATGTTGTACATTATAACATGTAGCATTCATGTAGCATGTTGTACATTGTAGCATGTTGTACATTGTAGCATTTTGTACATTGTAGCATTTTGTACATTGTAGCATTTGTACACTGTAGCATGTTGTACTTGTAGCATGTTGTACATGTAGCATGTTGTACATTGTAGCATTTTGTACATTGTAGCATGTTGTACATTGTAGCATGTTGTACGTTGTAGCATGGTACATTGTAGCATTTTGTACATTGTAGCATTTTGTACATTGTAACATTTTGTACATTGTAGAACATTGTACATTGTAACATGTTATACCTTCGTATATCTTGGACAGAGAAGAGAACAAATAGATCTATCCAGAAAAACTCAAAATCAAAGAAAACTGGCTGATGTTACAAATAAGAAAGAGAAAATTGAGATATTTTGGACATATAAAAAGACATGAGGAGCTGGAGAAGACCATCATGGAATGAGGCATACCGGCATAGAGAAGAAGAGGAAGACCCCGGAGAAGATGGATTCCGGATGTAACTGATGGTTTGAACAAGATGGCTGCAGAGGCAGGACATCTGGCCTATGAGAGAGAGAAATTCGGAAGGACTGTTGGGGTGGCAAAGTTCTGCTCAGGACAATGCTTTTATTGATGATGATGATGTTGTACAATGTGCATGTTGTAGAATGGTGTATATTGTAGCTTGTTGTTTGCTGTAGCCTGTTTTCTGTAGCCTGTTGTATGTTGTAGCATGTTGTATGTCTGTAGCCTGTTGGTTGTTGTATATTGTACTATTGTATTGTATATTGCTCCAAGTTTTTAATGATTTACCTGGGCATTACAGCAATATTAAAGGGTTTTTAATATTGGATCAGAGTCATTCTATGGTCATGCTAGTATATATATATAAATATATAATTTTTTTAATAAATACAACTTTATATAGATATATATTTACATTTATCTTCATTTATTTACCTTCATAAATTTATTGATAATGATAAAATGCACATTTACATGCACAAATTTGTCTAGCTTGTCTATAGGTTTGAAGATTTCTTCTTTGTCAATAAATCAAAATGACAAGTTGATATAACATTTTTGTTTTATTTATATTTTGTGTGACTGTTTTTGTTGTAATTTGATGGATGGATGAACCCGCTTTTACTAAAATACATCATACAAATAAAATAAATCCTATATAAAATACATATATAAATATATATTTATAAAATATATCAAACAAATATATTAACCAAGGAGACATTCAATCTATTAGGCACGAAAATAAATGAATTAATAACTTTATTTCTTAACAAAATATTGCAAACTTAGAAGTTTATAGTGTTATCAGTTATATCCGTGCAAATATTTTACAGAATTATGGTACAGAATCAGAACAGAATTCTGTCATTTTTACGGGGTGTCGTCACTAGACACAAAATTAATCCGCCATCTTGAAAACTGGAAGTCCATTAATTATATACGGACTATCATCGTAGCATTCCAAACATGTCTATAAGTGCTCTGACCCCAGCGTCAACAAATCCAGCAGCATCCAGTGGGCAAACCTGCCAGCTCGAGGTTGATTAATCACGTTTTTTCATATTTGGTATGTCGTCATTTTGGGCAGTACTAATGTCGACAACCATCTCCCTCAATCTGGTCAGTCCGTGGGATTCACAACCCTAAAAAAACAGAATACATGGAAGCAAAGTCTAATAATTATCTTTTTTCTGTTTCCCAAACATTTGTAAGTATTTGTATTTCACAGTTTCTTAAATAAGTAAAAGACAAAATAGAATTTTGTTAATGCCATCGTACATATGTTGAAATATTAATGCCATCGTACATATATTGAAATATTTCTCTCAGAGTAATAAACACATAAAATTACAATACATTTACATTTGCATTTTTTTACCTTTGCTTATGTTTTTGGTTTTAATTCTGGTGCATTTGGTGAAATTTATGGTAACTAAGAGGAGCGTCTGGTCGAATGGATTAGAATGTGGGCTCCCATTTGGGAGACCCAGGTTCACTCCCTGGTAAGATCAAGGAGTTTTTTTCTGTCGGGACATAAAAAAATAATAACCTGAAGAGTTTCGCTAGACTGCGCTAGCCATGCAGCCATTAAATTCCTCAGGCTCATGTCCCCCACCTGTCCTACACCGTCCTAAAAAGCGGTATTACAGGCAGTAAAGACAGTTTTTAATTTAAAAATATTTGTTTAATGATAACTGAAGTGCTATCAAATTGTTAATTAAATTTTGTGTTATGCATCTGTAAAATGTTGATATTTACAAGTTATTTTAAAAATGTTCTCTGTGTACTAGTATTTGTTTGACTAAAATAAATTGTTGAATAAATTGCACATAAATAAACTTTCAATTTCTCTTCATAAAATAACAATTTGAATTGATACACATTTGTTAGATTTGTAATTGGAAGAAAAGATATACCTGAACTTAGATATGCTAATGTCGTAGGGCTGTTATTAACATCACCAACAGGAATTGAGAAATTAATAGTGGCAGTTTAAGAGAGAACTGTAATATCAATATGGCCGGCAACAAAAAATTATGACAAATGAAAAAATAAAATTGTCCCAACAAAAAGATAATGACAACTGAAAAAATAAAACTGTCTATGTATATATTGATCAAAGAAATTAAAGAAAGTTAACAATTTTGAATGTTTTAGTTCACTGATAACAAGAAATAAATATGGAATAAAAAATTAAAAAAGATCAAACATCATCCTGTCTGGTTAACTACTATTAACAATTGTTTGTTATAAGAAAGAGAAGATATTGTGGGAATACCTTGAGAAGAAATAATGAAAGAATACCAAAGTAGACATTGAAGTGGGAGGCTAAGGTTTAAGAAAGAGAGGACGCTCTAGGAAAGCCCTGAAACAAACTTTTCTGAGGCAAGAAATATCTGACTCAATGCTATGAAAGAGATTGATCGAGTTACCCAGGACAAAGCGGTATGAAGAAATTACTTGCTGGTCCTATGTAACGTATAACGGTACGAGGAAAGTTTATATATATATATATATATATATATATATATATATTATATATATATATATATATATATATATATATATATAAAAGGCACATGTAGGCAAACTTTGAAGCAGAGCTCAAAGCCATGTATAATGACTTGGTGTTAGGACGAGTTAAAGGCACAAGATAAAAATGTATGGACTTTTTTTTCTCTTATGCAACAAGTTATTGTCAATTTATATCAGAATGGGAGTTATACAGTGCTACATAGAACCAATACTGACATATGGATGTGAGTCATGGTCAATAAACAAACAGTTGAAAAAATCTCTAAGGGCCACAGAGATGTAGTTTTACAGAAGAATGATGAGAATCCCATGAACTTTCTAAAAATCACTAATGTTGAGGTGTTGAATGAGATCAAGACACAGAGAAAGCTTATCATCAATATAAGAAAGAAGCAGTCATCATTTTTCGGGCATATGATGAGAAAGGGAGGTTTAGAACACATTGTAACAACCAGTAAAATCGAGAATAGACGAGACAGAGGAAGACAGAGAGAGAAAATTTGGGATAGCCTGACTACAAAGAAGACTGATGCCCAATCTAAATAACCAAAATACAATTTAAATAACACAATGTTTATAAGATAAATCAACATTTTCCAACATAAACAATTTTTTTAAATGAAAAAAATATATCTAGACATCAAACATATTTAGCAAAACAAGATTTGTCAACTTAAGTTTAAAAAATGAATGCAAGGAAGACTGAAGTAATATTGAATATAACTAGTTGAATAAATAGTAAAAAATAGTAAGCAACAAATATGGTTGAAATGCAGTTTTTACAAATAAGCACAGATGTATAAAGTCAAGATTTTGAAGCCCCTGGGCTGGCTGAAAGGCCACAGGTTCTCCAGATTTACGGTGTTTGTGGCACCAAACCGAAGGGTTACGAAGTCCATGGCACCAAGTCGAAGAGCTGAAAGCTCAAGTGCATCTGGATCTAAAATTTTTTTAAATAAGGACAGGGAAAAACAACTACGGAAAATGACAGTGGTCTCTGGGACTAAGTGGTTAAACCTTTGCCTTGCTTTCCAAAGGTAGTAGATTCAAATAAAGACAGTGCAGTTCTGTTCACAAGTGCAGTTCTGTAGACAGTGCAGTTCTGTTCACAAGTGCAGTTCTGTAGACAGTGCAGTTCTGTTCACAAGTGCATTATTTTCCAGAGACCCCTAGGATTGTTGCAGGAGCTAAGAAATTTGTGATTTGTGAAATACTCTCGGCAGATGGTGTGGCATGCCATTTCTGCGTAGAGGGTCTGAGCTATATGGGATAAAACCCGGTGCAATGGTCAATCCTTCAGCTTTAGAGCCCTTTACTACAAAAATGAAGAAAAAAATAAACAAAACTTAGTCTAACCTTTGTTTATCTGTGCTCATTTGTAAAACTGTACATCAATTCCACCGTTGAACACTTTTCTTTTCCTTATCCATTCAACTTTAGCAAACAATGTATAATAAATATGATCACCATTTAGCTTTATTGTAAGAATAACAGGTCACCGGATCTTCAAGACAAAATGCACTTAGGAACAGAATGAACCGGTCAGGATTCAATAACCCATGACCTTCAGAATGTAAGGTAAAAGTTTAACCGCTTCACTACAGGGATCCCTCGGTTAAAGACTTCTTACATAATAACCAGAAAGATAAACGACTTACATTTAACCACAAAATATCTACGAAACACATTCAACTTTATGGACATGGTATTGGCTTTGATTGATTGTTTGATTGTACCATCATCATTTCACTTTAGTCAGTAACCATGTGTACTTCAATCTCTTTCCTACACAGGAAAAACTCAGCGGCAGCGCACAAACTCCATAGCACCCGTGAAGATCCCCATTCGTTTTGTAATTTAGAAAATGGTAACAAATATATTTTACAAATTTTATTTTGTAATCTTTCTAATGAATTTTGTCTGGCCACGGCTTTCCAGCGTGTTATTATCAATTTTGTCTGGCCATGGCTTTCCAGCGTGCTATTATCAATTTTGTCTGGCCACGGCTTTCCAGTGTGCTATTATCAATTTTGTCTGGCCACGGCTTTCCAGCGTGCTATTATCAATTTTGAACTGCCAAGAGTTCTTTTACGTACTCAACTTGAACACAGGACCTACATTTTATCCCCCATCTCTAATAGGACTAGGAACTCGATCTCACCTACACTGAGCTCAAGGATCCCTGTAAAAATATCCCAATAACTCTAGGAGAGAACGAATTGAGAACCTTTGGAATGAGATGCGAGCACTTAACCTCTACACCACAGGGACTCATTGACTTTGGATTAGCTACCTGCCTGTGTGTTGCCGGGGCTTGCAAGGGGAGCAAAGCATAGTAACACTGCGACCTACAAGGCACATCATGATAGGTGGCTGAGGTAGGGGCCTAGGGAAGCTACCCTGGTAAATACAACATGTCGCAGAAACCGGATGTGCTGGCCTACTAGTTTTATTCGCATAACTGGTACAACGCACAATCACTCTTAGACTCAGATCACATACAAATCACAAAGAGTGGTTAACAAGTGGTCGATATCGAGTGTTCAAGAAGAAGAATTAGCTACCAACTCTGCAACAGTAGTTCTCAACACTAATAAATTACTCAAGAAGTGAGAAGATAACCTTTGTCTATACCTGATTACCTTGTCCTTTTATTAGTTTACTCAAAACTTGAGGAAGTTTCTGAGATTCAGTAAATTTCACAATAACAAAAGCATGCTCAAATGTGTACAACCCGCACAGTGGAACAACATTTGGAAATTTTACATGAAACTGACAAAGAATTGTGTTGTTTCCAGGACTAACAATAGCGAAAATTCTTTTCATAGCATCAAAGTAGAAACCTAGTTTTATTGTCTTCTCATTTTCTTGGTCAAGGTCAAGTACAGGAATGCTACGGGGAAGTGTGTCCCTATTTGGACCATTCCAGAATTCAAGGGCAATTCTGTTGTTTCTCCGTACCAGATATGCACAGTATGATTTTACGTTATCACAGAGAATGGCTGAACCGTCTTCACAACCCTGCTTGCATATTCCAATATCACATATAAGCTTGGAAACTCCTAGTTTCCAAAATCTGGAAAAAGATGACAGATTCCCAATAAACATAGGGCAAAATTGGGACAGTGTCGTCAGCCATGGCTCCTTCAAGGTTCTCCAGACGCTGGAAGCTGCTTGTAATTGCACATGCATTATGTAGATTTGCCATTTTGCATTTCCTGTGCATAACTTCATCTTTGGCTGATAGCACAGCAACTTTCTTATGACAAGTTGAAGGATTAAATCTGGCCTTGAAACCTGAAAAAAAATATATTAAGGTCAGTGAGAGATAAAATTAAATATTTTGTAATATAGTGTCAATTAACTCTTTCCATAGAGAGCCGCGGTAGCGTAGTTGTTAGTGAACTCGCTTCTCAAGGCTGGTGGTCTGGGTTCAGCTCCCACAATGTGCGTGGAATTTTCCCGACCGCGACGGCTCTCAGGTCGACTCAGCCTCAACTGGGTACCAGACATGCTTCTGGGAAAGTAAAGGCGGCCGGCGTGATGCTGACCACATCACCCATCGTGTGCCGACGGTCAATGAAAAATACAGGCCTAACAGGTATTGACCTATATACCACGAGGTATGAAAGGGTTCCTTTACTTTTACTTTTTTAACTCTTTCCATACGCAGTTATTTCCTCAGTTTTACACGGTTAATTTAAGGGAGGCAAAAAAAAACATTTTAAAAGACAAAAACATTACTCGTTTATAAATAAACACATATATATCTTATTCAAAGTTCATAGTTAATATGTACTGTTCCAACTTCACTGCAGCGGGCACCCCATAATTGCTCCATTCCTGTACCAACGAAAATCAAACGAAATGCTTACAACTGTCTCCTTGATGAACTGATTCCAGAATTAAACAGCCTTATCTTATTATATACTAATTTGAAGAAAACTGGACAACCTATTAGAATAACAAGGTTAAAAAGTAGTAGAAGTAAAAATACTAGGAGTAAAACTAGAAAGATTTGTATAAGGGAAACAACTCGAATGGCACAGTGTACGGTGAATGGTGTTCAACGGGAATGTGCTGTGGCACAGTGTGCGCCGATTGCCGTGAAAAGAGTTCATAATATTTAAGGTGTTTGGAATTACACGTTTTACAAGTAAAGCTGGATGCTTGAGGAACAGAGAGAGGAGTGTGTTTAACCAGTGAGCCCCAGGAAGCATTAGTATACATACCCTTCACCATCTGCTGGGGAGACTGAGCACCTATGGGACTGCTTGTATTTATGTGATGTCAGTTCAGTAATAAATAACCAATAACCAATAGAAAATGGATTTTGATGATGGCAGGTTAGCAAATCTGGATGGAGATTTCCTTTCAGGTTCTCTCACCCACCTTCATGAAACTAGTTGCCTGATTGACGTCACTCCATTTCACTGATGCAGCAAATGTATTTTCTTGTTTCTGTTTTCTTAACACAATAATTTGTTACATGTATGAGTTGTCAGCCCCTTGCCCTATCCCTAGCCTAGAGGACCAGAAGGTCATATTCTGCCTGACCTCTACCTTTCAACCTGTCTGACATTGGTGTCCCTACTAAGAGCAAAGTTCCCGTCAGCATAACTTTCAGTATCATGGAGGTGCACAAGTTCCCAGCACTACAAGAATATTGTCTATATGGAAAGATGAATTTTGTATTTCTTCATCTTTAACAATCTCTGGTCATGCGCTTAATTTACTGTGGACCCACAAACTGGGAAGTCAGCTTCCGGTCTGTCAGTTTTCCACCAAAGCTTAGTTTTTAGGTCGACTGGGTGTGGCCACATTTTGCTTCTCAGCTCCCCCAGGAAAGGACAGTCTTGCAGGATATGTTCTGGTGTCTGTTCCGCCCTCTGACACTGATAGAGAGCTGTTTACTTATTTAAATTTGTTATTTGATTATATTATATCTATGAATATGTTATGTGACCATATTATTAGTCTGTTTCAATTTCAGTTTGAAATATAATGATTGCACCCATAGATATGTCCTTAGGTGCTTCGATCTCCTTCGCAATATTTCCAACAACATCCAGCGACTGACAGTGCCAGTTCAATTTTGATTGAAAAGCCTACTCATATACTCGTTGTGCTTAAGGTTTACCATATGTTGCAACCGAGAAACTGGGATATTTCTTGCAAAACGTCCATTTTTCCTGGACATTTCTTGTCGCCTGTCCCGATTTTTAGGAACCATTATTATTTTTATACAATAATTCCCACTATAACAATACTATGATCTGTGATTCTTGTTATGATTAAGAGTCTTAACTACAAGAAGAAGAAGAATCAAAGATGTTACCAACATTCACATTGATATTACTTGCATTAATACTTAACTACAAGAAGAAGAAGAATCAAAGATGTTACCAACATTCACACAGATATTACTTACATTAATACTTAACTACAAGAAGAAGAAGAATCAAAGATGTTACCAACATTCACATTGATATTACTTGCATTAATACTTCAACTACAAGAAGAAGAAGAATCAAAGATGTTACCAACATTCACACAGATATTACTTACATTAATACTTAACTACAAGAAGAAGAATCAAAGATGTTACCAACATTCACATTGATATTACTTGCATTAATACTTAACTACAAGAAGAAGAAGAATCAAAGATGTTACCAACATTCACACAGATATTACTTGCATTAATACTTAACTACCAGAAGAAGAATCAAAGATGTTACCAACATTCACATTGATATTACTTGCATTAATACTTAACTACAAGAAGAAGAAGAATCAAAGATGTTACCAACATTCACACAGATATTACTTACATTAATACTTAACTACAAGAAGAAGAATCAAAGATGTTACCAACATTCACATTGATATTACTTGCATTAATACTTAACTACAAGAAGAAGAAGAATCAAAGATGTTACCAACATTCACACAGATATTACTTGCATTAATACTTAACTACCAGAAGAAGAATCAAAGATGTTACCAACATTCACATTGATATTACTTGCATTAATACTTAACTACAAGAAGAAGAATCAAAGATGTTACCAACATTCACATTGATATTACTTACATTAATACTTAACTACAAGAAGAAGAATCAAAGATGTTACCAACATTCACATTGATATTACTTGCATTAATACTTAACTACAAGAAGAAGAAGAATCAAAGATGTTACCAACATTCACACAGATATTACTTGCATTAATACTTAACTACAAGAAGAAGAAGAATCAAAGATGTTACCAACATTCACATTGATATTACTTGCATTAATACTTAACTACAAGAAGAAGAAGAATCAAAGATGTTACCAACATTCACATTGATATTACTTACATTAATACTTAACTACAAGAAGAAGAAGAATCAAAGATGTTACCAACATTCACATTGATATTACTTCATTAATCTTAACTACAAAGAAGAAGAATCAAAGATTTTACCAACATTCACACATTGATATTACTTACATTAATACTAAAAGAAATGATGATAATAAAATAAATCATACGTTATACTAAAACTGAATTATTTGGTGTCTTGTAATACTTTTGAATGTTTACATTGACGCATTATCTCACTCCTGCATCAGCAACATCTGATATTTGTTGAACTTCAAAGCCATGGAGAGGAGATCTTGCCTCCGAGTGACGTAATCATAAAATCTCATTCGATAATTAAATACGCATTTAATTATTGCTTCCACTGTTGACACATGTAAGCGATTTCATTCCTCTGTCTGCACATTTATGAGAGAAAATATTCTTTCTACATTTGCATAATGAAAGCAAAATGACTGCTTCTACGTATACTTTTCAAATTAAACAGTACAGTTCCGTACAAATCACAGCGATAATGTAACCCAAACTACTGTGACAATGTTAGCGTGTTATGTGTGGATGTGTGCATTTCAATTTTTTCATTAAAACTGTTCTTCCATCTGAAAATAACCCAAAACTTCATTTATTTAAAACTTGACGTTGATGGGGACAAAAACAGGATAAATGAATGCCCCAAAGCATTTTTCAGGACACCCATTTTTCATTAAAAACTAGGACTGTCCCGAAAACCAGGATGTTTGGCAACCCTAGTTGTGTGTTCTTTTTGGCCACTCCAATCTTCAATCCCAGCTCTTGCAATCTAGCAGTTGATGTGGATTGATGTAAATGAAAATCCTCTTTGAGGCCACACTCTATGAGGTAGTTCAGAATGTCAGCTCTGTAACCTGCTGCCTTGCAGGTTGGCTGGGGATAGTCAAAGGCTGACGGAGAGCGAACCCAATAAATGATAGTTGAAATTGGACACTTCCAACATGGACAAGAACTAGAGCTCCAAATGGTACTGAAGATTGTGACGTAAAACAAACGCTCTTGGCAAAGGTTGTTTATAATCACAATTGTCATTCCAGGTGGAAGATGAAGTGCTGACCACTCGCCTTGAAGCGTTTAGGGATAAGCCTCACTTTCTTGCTAGGCTAGATGAGTCCCTTGTTGTGTTGTACTGAGTGTTTATGTAGTGTGGTCTTTGATATTGTCTATCCATCTTTTTCTTGGTCTTCCATTAGCTCTAGTACCCGATCTCTTTTTATTGTATGCTGTTATTGGTGGTTGGTTGTATTTCATTCTCATTAAATGTCCAAGCCACTGCATTTGTTGTCTTTCGATATATTCGGTGCATGAAGTTATGCCCACTCTGCTTCTGATGTCCTCATTTCATAGTCTGTCTTTCCTGGTGACTCCCACTGCCTTCAAGCATTTCATTTCACACAGGTGAGCTTTCGTGATGTGTTGCTGTAAGAGACCAAGTTTGGCAATGGTAACAAAGTGTTGGTAGGAAAATACTTTTATCATCTGTCTTTTCACTTCCATCTTGATCTTTGGGTGTTGTAGTAATGGTGCCAGCTGGTAGGTCACTGCATTGCTTTTGACACCTTGTCTCTATTTATCTAGTTTTCCGTCCTCTGTAAAAATACTGCCTAAATATTTGAATTCGAAAACTTGCTTTACTCTGGTGTTATCTATTTGTATGTTTGCTTGGCTTGGTGTTCTGCTGATTTTCATGGTCTCAGTCTTTTGTTTGTTGATTTTCATGTTGTACTTTCTACATGCTATTAGCAATGAATTCATGTGATGTTGTAGCTGATCTTCATCTTCATACATTAAACTTTGGTTGTCCGCAAAAAGCAATTCGTTGATTTGGTTGTTTAATTGGTCGTGATCATTGTCTATGTCAACAAGGTCTTTTTCGCAATGTGCCTCTTTCACTATTCTGTCTATATATGTGAAGAGTATGTTAAGAGAAGAGGTGAGAGCACACAACCCTGTCTTACTCCTGATTTTGTTTCGAATGAGTCTGTCATTCTGTCTGTTGTTCTTATCACACTGTGGCTATTTGTGTATATTGCTTTGATATTGTCTAGCAGTTGTCCCTTGATCCCATAGTTTTCTAGTGTTTCCAATAGAATACTTCTATCTATTCTGTCAAATGCCTTTTCTTGATCGATGAATAATAAGTGTAGCTCTGTTATATTCTATTGCTTTTTCACTCAGTTGTCTCAGAGTGAATAGAGCATCTGTGCATCCCACTCCTCTTCTAAATCTAAACTGTGAGGGGCTTATTTGTGGGTCAATGATGTGTCTTATGTGCTGTTCTAATATTTTTGCGTATATTTTACTAGAGTGGCTTAATAGTGAAATGCCTCTGTATGTTTCACATTCTCTTTTATTGCCTTTATTTTCCCATAATGGGACTATTACTGATTTTTGCCAGTCATCTGGAACGTTCATATATCACAATAAGAATGATAAAAATGGCTGAAAAAGAACAATCGATCGAGAGAATGTCAGCTCTATCCATTGGCTGACCTCCTGATATGGTGGCAGAGCCAACCAGCCAGTTTGCTCTCTATATTTTTAGGCTATGAATGTATTCTGTGATTTTATTATATATGTCAAATGATTTTAATATGTTGATGTGTTTATGTGATTTTAATACGTCTATGAATTTTGTATGAGATTGTATTACAAGTCAATTAATTTGTCACTATTCAACTTACAGTGTACGTAAGGTAGGGTTCTAATGCTACGTCCAATAGGAGGATATTTTGCTCCACTTTCAGAGATTGCCTCAAGTGTGACATAGTATTCTGCATCAGACCAAGGCAGTGATACCAGGTAAGATGTTGTGCTGCCTGCCAGTTCTACCTTTGTAGTGATCTCAATTCCTCTGATATCCTTGATTTTTGCTGACAATCTGAAGAAAAAAGTGAGAACTCTACAATGAAACGTGAGTTACTGATGTTAATATGACAAGTTATTCTAGTTATATATCTCTATCTCTATCTCTCTCTCTTTCTCGTGATCCCATTTTGGTTATATGAATATTTTTACCTTAGTCTTGTTGCATAAAGATAGTCTAGTCTAGTCTAATAATCAGATCATCATCCCTGCACATGAAACCAATTAGTCCATAAGTGCTATGATCTCCTCAGAATGTCTCTCAGCGTGTGGTGACTAAAGATACCGGTTTGTTATTGGTTTACTATTCTTCTTTGGTTACCAGCATAGTGCTCTTGTCTAGTTAAACCACCTTTGACTTGGAATTATTGCAGTTTGTTAAGGTTGTAGATTCACCACTATTACTTGAATCATTTACACATCCTCTCTCTCTTAGGGACTTTATAATATCAGCCTAGTTATCAGTCTAGTCCATTGTCTGCCCGCTTTTGACAGCAGCCATACCTGCAAGCCTATTGGCCCATTCTTTTACCCTTACACCTGCATGCTGTGGAACAAAAATAAAACTGATTTTTGTTAGCAAAAATAATCTAATGTATACAGTAAGAAAACCAAGTTAAGATTACATTACAGTTTTGAATATCTTTGTTCACTGTTGACAAGAGATGGAACTGGGATGAAGGAAATTAAAAGAAGAACAAACATGGCTTTACCAAAAATTAAACAATTAAAAAGAGTATGGAACGGAACTGATATGGAATGGAACAACTAAGAGCATGCATATTCCCAGTGACAATGTATGAATGCATAGCATGGACACTTAATAAGGAAGTTGAAAATCATATATGTGCTTTTGAATATAAGTGTTACAGAAGAGTCCTTTGTATATCATGGACAGAAAAAAGAACAAATAGATCTATCCAGAAAGAACTAAAAATCAAAGAAAACTGGACATATAAAAAGACATGAAGGGCTGGAGAAGACCATCATGGAAGGAGGCATACCGGTAAAGAGAAGAAGAGGAAGACCACAGAGAGGTTGGATTCAGAATGTAACTGATGGTTTGAACATGACAGCTGCAGAGGCGGGACATCTGGCCTATGAGAGAGATAAATTATGGAGAACTGTTGGGGTCGCAAAGTTCTGCTCAAGACAAGCTATTTAATTATGATGATGACGATGTTTACCAGTTTTGCTAAATAGTTCAGAATGTTCTAGACTGACCAAGAGAGATGTTCACAGACTGCCCACCATTCATTATACACTTACTGTACCTTCACATGACAGAAACCCCCCTGATTATAAAGCTAATCCATCAGCTAATCCCCTTACTTTGGTTTGAACCTGCATCCTCATGACTCATAGGTCAGTATCTTAAAAAACCACAAGAGAAACCCCAGTAGATATATCAATCAACACAGAACAAGAGTTGTTATCCTGAACACACTGAGATACATGCTTGGGAAGAGATTGGAGCAATTGTGGACATGTCCGATGTGTGATGAAGATAATCCCTCAAATGAACAATGAACAATGAAAGATCAGTATCGTAACCACTGGGTCACATATGTGACCTTTCATTGCACTACTAACACAAATCTTTAGAACTGCAAAATGCAATTTGATTTTAAAAACTCCATAGTCTATAAACAAAAAAGCTGGTCATTACAACATTGATCCCATTTCTGAGAATAAGCTGGGGAATTGTAAAAGGTATATGAAAAAAATTTAAATCGTGACATATCCTTTACAAAACTTAGCCATTAACCACAGTAAACAAGTTGTCAATTTTCTAGGCACTACTTATATGTTCAGTAGTTTGCTTTCTGAATGGAGAGGTCTATTTTACCATTTGTAAAAATCCACATGCACAAATTTGCTTCCAAACTGCCTGCCTGGAATTTGAACCAGGTATACTTGGGTTGTGATCGAGCTTACTACCACATAAACTACAGATGCCCACATTGGCTCTAAACTTACTGTATATTCGAAACATTGTCCATGATCCTCCATTTGATCTCTGTCAAAGCTGGTCCAACACTGACTGGTTTGTGAAGAACTTCAGTAAAGACTGGACTCAACAATTCTGCACAAATAGATACATACTTTTGAGAATATAAGCTAGTAAGTCTTCTTCTTCTCTTCCACCATTTACTCCTTTATAGAAATGTAGGGGAAGAAATGTATTGATCTTATGTGTGCTTGTTTTAAGGCACTTTGTAAGCTGATATTCATTTTTGTAAGGCTGTTCTTGATGCCGTCGCTTCATATTTTGCATGGTCTTCCTCTTGCTCTGTACTCGTTATACTTTTTCTGTGTGGCTCTCTATATCAGGGTATTCTTGTCAGGTGTCCAAACCATTTAATCTGTTGTTCTTTTATGAATTGCATGACTGGTTTCACATCCAGTCTTCTGATTTATTCATTTCTAATTTTGTCTCTTATTGTCACACCTGCAGCTCTTCTAAGACACCTCATCTCTGTCGTTATGATTTTCCGCTCATTAGCTGCTGTAATTGGCCATGTTTGACACTGGTAACATAGTGTTGGCCAGAAATCGTTCTTATAAGACTTGCTTTAATTTGTATCAGTATCTCTTTATGTGACAGCAGCTAATGAGTGAGGTAAATAATCTGTTTTCACACCATAGTGTCCTTCACATGTTTAACCTCTCTGTTAGAAAATATTGCTTGACTTGGATAAACCGTCAGGCCCTTCTTATTTTTTTTCTATCGCTCCATATAAACAACTTGTGAAACCACTCTTTGTGATTTGTATGTGATCTGACAAAATTATGAAAAATGTATGCCATATGTAGGGCAAAAGGAGTGGGGATTTTTGTGGTCTTTTGGTCACCTGCTAGGAATTCAGGAGTTAATAAAATTCACGCAATTCATTGAAGCTTGCTTTACTTATCATCAGTGTCCCTTGCCATTCAGACGAGCCTTAAACTGACTGCAGATATCTTCTTCTTGAACACTCCATATCAACCCCTTGTTAATCCACTCTGTGATTGGTATGTGATCTGAGCCTAAGAGCTTCTTCTTTGAATGCTCTATATCAACCCCTTGTTAATCCACTCTTTGTGATTGGTATGTGATCCGAGCCTAAGAGCGATGTACATTGTGCCAGTTATGCACCTACAAGTAGACCAGCTTCTTCTTCTTGAAACGCTCCATATCAACCACTTGTTAATCCACTCTTTGTGATTGGTATGTGGTCCGAACCTAAGAGCTATTGTACGTTGTACCAGTTATGCACCTACAAGTAGGCCAGCACATCCGATTTCTGCGATGCTTTTTATTTACTAGGTAGCTTTCCTAGGCCCTACCTCAGTCACCTCTTATGACATGTCTTGTAGGTCACAGTGTTACTATTTTTGCTTCCTTAGAGCCCCGCAACACAGAGGCACAACTACAGAGATAAAATGGATGGTTAAGAAAGGGATTACAAATCAAATGTTTGATATTGATTCTAATATAAGCTTGTGATCAAAAGAACATTACAAGAAGAGATAGAGTGAGAAACGAGAATATCAGAAACATCGTTGGTATACCATGCATACAGTACATCGAGAAGCAAAGAATCAAGTGGTTCAGCTATCTCCTGAGAATGGCACCACATTTACTACCATCACGTTCCTACAATAATCGACACTCAGGGCACAGAACACGAGGTAGGCCAAGAACACAATGGATAGATAACATCTCAGAGTCCCTGCAAAAGCATGGACTGGTAACGTCAAGCGCAACACACCTGGCACAAGATAGAAAACTAAATATCCCCACGATACTTCACGGCAAATGTGGTTAAGATAAGATAATATAGGAAGATCAAAAGAACATTCAAAAAGTTGGATCACAGTTCACAGTAACGTGTACAATACATGAGGGGTAAGGAAGAAATAAGGATGGGGGAGTATGTTAAAGGATATTACTTCATGCAAGATGTTACTTACTGTTGTCCTTGACGAAATCCAGAGAGGCCACATACCTAGTTACTTCCAACTCTGCTGCTAGTTTGGGCTGTCTGGGAATCATCTTGGCTCGCATGGTCAGAGAACGAGACTGTATGGCTGTCAGTCTGTGTCAAGGAAAGAATAAAATACAAAAATTAAATTAAAGAAAAACTGCTATAAGAAGGAGAAGATGGAGATATGATGGGCATATTTTGATCAAAGAAATGATCAAAGAATAATAAAGTAGACATTGCAGTGGGAGGCAAAGGGTTAAAGAAAGAAAGGACATATCCATAATTTCTCTGATCTCAATCTAAGCATGTATCTCAGTGTGTTTAGGCTGAAATCTCCTGTTCTGTGTTGATTGATGTATCTACTGAGGTTTCTCTCAAGGTTTTCCCATCTTGCAGCACCTATTAGTATGCATAACTTATGCAACTGAGATAGAGAAAACCCTTTATCTTCTTCGTTGAAATCTTCAGAGCGTATGTTTTCTTGTAGAGCTTCGATTATGTCGCTTTTGTAGATAGAAAGCCCATTTTAACCACTTAATTATTGACAAGTAATATTATTAAAAAATTAATAGAAATTTATATGAAACAAACTTACCAGTCTTCAACAGAATTCAAACCAAAAAATGTGTTTTGCATTCTTTGTTGTATAATAGACTGTTGATTAAAATGTTGTATAATAGACTGTTGATTAAAATATTGTATAATAGACTGTTGATTAAAATATTGTATAATAGATTATTGATTAAAATGTATAATAGACTGTTGATTAAAATGTATAATAGACTGTTGATTAAAATGTTGTATAATAGACTGTTGATTAAAATGTTGTATAATAGACTGTTGAGTAAAATATTGTATAATAGACTGTTGATTAAAATGTTGTATAATAGACTGTTGATTAAAATGTTGTATAATAGACTGTTGAGTAAAATATTGTATAATAGACTGTTGATTAAAATGTTGTCTAATAGACTGTTGATTAAAATGTTGTATAATAGACTGTTGATTAAAATGTATAATAGACTGTTGATTAACTCTTTCCACGCCCATTTATTTCCTCAATTTTTAAGCAGTTAATTCAAGGAAGTAAAAAAAAAAATTTAAATTTCGATCCCAACTACTCTCAATAAATAAACATATATATATTATTAAATACTAAATTGAAGAAAACTGGACAACCAATAGAATAACAAGGTTAAAAAGTAGTATAAGTAAAATAGTAGAAGTAAAACTAGAAAGACTTCTTATAAGGGAAGCAACTCTATGGCGCAGTGTGCGGCTTAAAGCGTCAACGGACTTCCGCCATGGCGCAGTGTGCGGCTTAAAGCGTGGAAAGAGTTAAAATGTTGTCCAGTAGACTGTTAATTAAAATATTGTATAATAGACTGTTGATTAAAATATTGTATAATAGACTGTTGATTAAAATATTGTATAATAGATTATTGATTAAAATGTATAATAGACTGTTGATTAAAATGTTGTCCAGTAGACTGTTGATTAAAATGTTGTATAATAGACTGTTGATTAAAATGTTGTATAATAGACTGTTGATTAAAATATTGTATAATAGACTATTGATTAAAATGTTGTATAATAGACTGTTGATTAAAATGTTGTATAATAGACTGTTGATTAAAATATTGTATAATATACTATTGATTAAAATGTTGTATAATAGACTGTTGATTAAAATGTTTAATCTCTAATAACATCTATTTATAAACAACTATTTTTAGTCAATATACATAATCAGTTGTTCTGTTGAGCAATCAGGATATTTTTCCAGAGACCCTAATCTTAGTGTAGGTGAGATCGAGTTCCTAGTCCTATCAGAGACAGACGATAAAAAGCAGGCCCTGTGCTCAAGTTAAACACATAAAAGAACTCTTTGCAGTTCAAAATCAAGAAGAGTGTGCTGGAAAGCTGCTGCCTGGGCAATATTCCTCAGATATATTTTTTTAAATTTCTACTAAATATTGTCATCCTCTGCTAAATTACATCGGGATCTATTGCCTGTGCTAAATTACATTGGGATCCCTTGCCTGTGCTAAATTACATCGGAATCCCTTGCCTGTGCTAAATTTCATCGGGATCCCTTACCTGTGCTAAATTACATCGGGATCCCTTGCCTATGCTAAATTACATCGGGATCCCTTGCCTGTGCTAGAATTACATCGATCCCTTGCCTGTGCTAAATTACATCAGGATCCCTTGCCTGTGCTATGGAATTTGTGCACTACCACTGAGATCTTCCTGTGTAAGAAAGAAATCTGAGCACAAATAGTTACTCACCGAAGCGCAATGATGATGATTCTATCTATCAATCAATCAGTCAATCAGTTGTCAGTGTTCTTTGAACTATAACATTGGGTGGTTCACACTATAACATTAGGTGGTGCACATTATAACATTGGGTGGTTCACACTATAACATTGGGTGATTCACACTATAACATTGGGTGGTTCACACTATAACATTGAGTGGTTCACACTATAACGTTGGGTGGTTCACACTATAACATTGGGTGGTTCACACTATAACATTGGGTGGTTCACACTATAACATTGAGTGGTTCACACTATAACATCAGGTGGTTCACACTATAACATTAGGTGGTTCACATTATAACATTGGGTGGTTCACACTATAACATTGGGTGATTCACACTATAACATTTGGTGGTTCACACTATAACATTGGGTGGTTCACACTATAACATTGGTTGGTTCACACTATAACATTGAGTGGTTCACACTATAACATTGAGTGGTTCACACTATAACATTGAGTGGTTCACACTATAACATTGAGTGGTTCACACTATAACATTGAGTGGTTCACACTATAACATTGAGTGGTTCACACTATAACATTGGTTGGTTCACACTATAACATTGGGTGGTTCACACTATAACATTGAGTGGTTCATACTATAACATTGAGTGGTTCACACTATAACATTGGGTGGTTCACACTATAACATTAGGTGGTTCACATTATAACATTGGGTGGTTCACACTATAACATTGGGTGATTCACACTATAACATTGGGTGGTTCACACTATAACATTGGGTGGTTCACACTATAACGTTGGGTGGTTCACACTATAACATTGAGTGGTTCACACTATAACATTGAGTGGTTCACACTATAACATTGAGTGGTTCACACTATAACATTGAGTGGTTCACACTATAACATTGGGTGGTTCACACTATAACATTGGGTGGTTCACACTATACCATTGGGTGGTTCACACTATAACATTGGGTGGTTCACACTATAACATTGAGTGGTTCACACTATAACATTGGGTGGTTCACACTATAACATTGGTTGGTTCACACTATAACATTGAGTGGTTCACACTATAACATTGAGTGGTTCACACTATAACATTGGTTGGTTCACACTATAACATTGAGTGGTTCACACTATAACATTGGGTGGTTCACACTATAACATTGAGTGGTTCACACTATAACATTGGGTGGTTCACACTATAACATTGGGTGGTTCACACTATAACATTGGTTGGTTCACACTATAACATTAGGTGGTTCACACTATAACATTGAGTGGTTCACACTATAACATTAGGTGGTTCACATTATAACATTGGGTGGTTCACACTATAACATTGAGTGGTTCACACTATAACATTAGGTGGTTCACATTATAACATTGGGTGGTTCACACTATAACATTGGTTGGTTCACATTATAACATTGGGTGGTTCACACTATAACATTGAGTGGTTCACACTATAACATTGGTTGGTTCACACTATAACATTAGGTGGTTCACACTATAACATTGAGTGGTTCACACTATAACATTGGGTGGTTCACACTATAACATTAGGTGGTTCACATTATAACATTGGGTGGTTCACACTATAACATTGAGTGGTTCACACTATAACATTAGGTGGTTCACATTATAACATTAGGTGGTTCACACTATAACATTGAGTGGTTCACACTATAACATTAGGTGGTTCACATTATAACATTGGGTGGTTCACACTATAACATTGGTTGGTTCACATTATAACATTGGGTGGTTCACACTATAACATTGAGTGGTTCACACTATAACATTGAGTGGTTCACACTATAACATTGGTTGGTTCACACTATAACATTAGGTGGTTCACACTATAACATTGAGTGGTTCACACTATAACATTGGGTGGTTCACACTATAACATTGAGTGGTTCACACTATAACATTGGGTGGTTCACACTATAACATTGGGTGGTTCACACTATAACATTGGGTGGTTCACACTATAACATTGGTTGGTTCACACTATAACATTGAGTGGTTCACACTATAACATTGAGTGGTTAACACTATAACATTGGTGGTTCACACTATAACATTGGGTGGTTCACACTATAACATTGGGTGGTTCACACTATAACATCGGGTGGTTCACACTATAACATCGGGTGGTTCACACTTTAACATTGGGTGGCTCACACTAACTAATTTAGCAAACAATAGTCAATTATTTATATGTAAACTTACCTCTCTTGTAACAGTGCAACATCCTGAAAATAAAAAACAGAATTATGTAGACATCTATAATAAAACAAACACACATAAATGCACACAAATATATATATCTATATATATGTGGAACAGATTAGCTTAATATGTAAGCTTTTTCGCCTATCGACTGACACAAGAGGATTGTGGGTTCAATTCCACACTTGTGGAAAGGAATTTGCCCACCTACCTCCTGCACACTAAGAGTTAGAAATGTGAAGTAACAGGTACTCTGTACCCTAAAGTCTGTAAAGCTATGGAAAATGTTTTATATATATATATATATATATATATATATATATATATATATATATATATATATATATATATATATATATATATGTATATATATATATACGAGCTTCTCAGCCTTTTGGCTAAGATCAAAGTGTAGTATCTGTATCGCTTGATATCTGTCACGTGGCCCATTATATGGGTTTACAAAGTTATCAGCTTGTGTTACGGAACTAGTGCCCATTTGATCGAAGCCGAAGGTCGAAGCCTTCATTAAATGCCACATGGCTACCCTTGTACAAAACTAGAAGTGCCATCGATCGAAGGATTGATGGGGCTTGATAGTTTATAAACGTTTTCACGTCCGTGTATGGGTCCACCTGGTATGGCACATCTGGGACGGGCCCCATTAAAAAATAATAAAAATTTTAAAAATTTTTTTAAATATATATATACAGATATTCTATAATTTCATAGACTTGTGAAACTGATATATTAATAGAAATGACTCATAAATCAGAAATTGGTCAAGTTCAAAACAATTATATAACAAATCCACTTCAGAATTCTTGAATAACCTCTCTCTCCTCTCTCTCTCTCTCTTCTCTCTAGCATGTGGCACTTGGGTCAGCAACAAATGTTCGTAACTCTTTTCTGTTCTTAGTTGTCCTCTGTATTGTGTTCCAGCTGTGATTCGTATCTTACAGTTCCTGTTCAACTGTTCTTCTTCACGTTTTTGGGCCTTTGACATTTACATTTACCCTTGAATGTTCATCTAAGTACAGTTTTAAGGACAAAGTTAGTCTTCATGAGTATCACAAGTAGTATCCATCTATAGCATCTCCTTTGGATGATGGTGCTCATATTCTCTTGTTGACACTATGCAAGTTGTTCTTGGCCGGAGATTGTTATTGGCCAGAACATCTTTCGCAGACAAATTGTATTGAAAGTAAAGAGTTTGGACATATCTTGTTCTGTCATTCTTCAGCATTCTGATCTGTATAGTAAAGTTGATAGCACACAGCTGAGGTATATATTAATCTTGGCTCTGATGCTGTATTGGGCTGATTTGCAGACCATCTGAAAGGCTATGAATGCATATCGAGCCTTACTCAATCTGCTTTTAATGTCAGATTCAGCTTCTCCTTGTCGCTGATAACACTTCCAAGATAGGTGAAAGCAGTTAAATAACTTACATACTATTATCTATTTTAAATACATCAAAAATAAATTATATTTAATGAGAGGATGCATCCAGGTAACATGTTTTGTAAGTCAATAGATCATCTCTGTGGTTAAGTGATTAAGCCGCTTGCCTTGTGTGCATGTGTTTGAATCTGGACCGTACCATTCTGTTCATAAGTGCATTTTTTCCAGAGACTCCTAGGAATGTTACTGAAGCTATGGAGTTTGGGCTTTGTGCAATACTCTTGGCAAGTGGCCTGCCTTTTATGTCGAGAGGAACCGAGCCATATAGGAAAAAATATTTGCGCAATGAAGTCAAAGATCATGAAACATAATGTAACCATATCAATATATATTTTTGGTTTCCATATACAATAATTAAACTATTTTCTTCTTCCCCTTTCAACTTCCAATGGAGCACAGGTCTTCAACAAACTTCTTTCAGCCCTTCATCTCACTTGCAATTTGTCCACATCCTGCCTATCCTTTTAGTATCAGTCTCCACTCTCTTCTCCAGGTACTTTTAGGCCTTCCCAAACTCCTCTATCCAATGTAGACATGTGTTATTGCACCTCTCTGGTAGGTGTGTGCTGAGGTGACTGTAGAGTCCAATCCTGAGACACAACCTCCTTTCACAGGTGGGAAATACATGATTATGGCTGGACATGTGGGTGTTGTGTGTCTATCTTTTTGTTCATCTCAGCCATGCAAGTTTCTCTTGTGGTTTTGCAGCGATATATTTGGTGATTTTGAACAAGAGATTTCCAGCATGTGGTATCTATAACCAAAGAATTTTAGGGACACTTTGAGAGTGTCTTTGAAGCATATTTTCCTTCCACCAACCGATCATTTGCCCCCATCAAGCTTGCCATACATCAGTTGTTTTGAGATGTATTTATCAGGCATCCTCACAAAGTGACTGGTCCATCTCAGCTGGGCATTCTGCAAGAGACTGTGGATACTTTGAATCTTGACTCTTGTGAGGACTTTGGTATCTGGGATTTGTCCTTTCATTTTATTTTATACCCAATACAGTGGATATAAAGTAAAATACAGACCACGCAAAAAGTGGACCTCAGAGACAACAGACGTGATAAAAGACATTGTCTATGAAGCTCACACAAAAACCCGTTCCATAAATCTCTTCTTATCCTGACGCTGTGGAGGTAAAACAGGATTGTGGGGAGGTTATCACCACAACTATCACCACTGCTACAACCACCACTGATATCACTACTGCTACTACCATTACTGCTACTATCACCACTGATATCACTACTGCTACTACCATCACTGATATCACCACTGTTACTATCACCACTGGTATCACCACTGCTACTATCACCACTGCTACTACCACCACTGACATCACCACTGCTATCACCACTGCTACTACCACCACTGACATCGCCACTGCTACTATCACCACTGCTACTATCACCACTGCTACTATCCCTACAACCACCAACTATTTATATCCTTAGTATGCATACTCACATTGCTTACATCTGTTCCTGAGTGCACTGCTTTCACTGAGACAATATCATTGACCTGATCTTCTAGGAGATCCAAAGACAAGTTTTGTGCCTTGACTTCACTGGACAGACCCAGGCACTGTTTGACTGCCTCGTGTCGCTATGTAAATAAACATCAATTTACAACCATTTAAATTACAAACACAGGAAATGTACAGTAGAGAAATGAGAAGGGAGATTATCAATGTAAATTTGTTGCTGAGAATTGAAACGTGTAAAAACAAAGTAATATACTTTTACAAATATAAAAACAAGACTTGTCTTGTCTTTATCAAGTAACAGATACAAGACAAGCAAATAGATAAAGACAGTTTTTACGTCACATCACAGATACAATCAGATGGTACATCTCGAACTGACCTAAAATAAAAATATTGGGTTAAAAAACTGAAAATGAAATCAATTACAAAAAACTATCAATAAAAAAAATAGAAATAAAATATATCTACTTAAATTTAACTTATCCACATATATTGTGGAGAATAAGAAGAGGCAGTATCAAGAAGCATAGGAGTGTAGTGCGCTGAGTCCAAGAGGTCGCAAGGTACCATATAAAGATATAGAATGATTTTCTTGAGTAAAATGACTTCGATCAACTGAGGAACATGACTGGATGGCTGTGACCTGGATACCGTGAGCTCCCAAATGATCAGTTCCATTGAAATAAGTGGCTAGATGGGTCACAAAGCATTTGCATATATCACTTAAATGTTGGACAAAACGGTCACTAAGATTTTTGCCATTTTCGCCTATATATACCTTATCACAATGTTTACAAGTGATGGCGTAGATTATGATGCAGGACTTGCATATAAAACCATCTTTAATAACAACAGTAGCTTTAGGAAATAATGCAGTTTTTTAAAAAGACTTGGGGATGACAAGCAAAAACTCAGAAGTTGTCACAGTAAAACACATGACAATTGACCGTCTGTAAAGACGAAAAAAATGACATATATATGTATATACACAAATTTAGATATGTTCACAGAGTATGTATAAACACATGATTCAAAAATACAAATAAACACACACTAATTACAAATATAAAAACACAAATGGGCACAAAAACACACACACACATATATACACCTACTTGTTGACTTATAGTTGTGAGAAGTGTGGCCTCCCTCTCTCCAACCGTCTCATTAATCTGATTGCAAACAGACCTGATCTCTCGCATTCTTTCTTCTGTTTCTTCCTAACAAAAGTCAATTTCAAATATGAGTCAATCAAATTATACTCTTTCAGTCCAACATAATTCTATATGTCAGTCCTGTGTATAATTCAAACTCATTTTACCTGTTTTGTCCAGACAAATTCAGTTGCTATCAGTTATCAGTTAAAACAGGACTATCATCTTGGCACTCTGAACTCGTGAATATGTGCTCGATCCCTGCCTCAAGAAATCCAGCAACGTCCAGCGGCACAATGTACTAGTTTGATGTTGATTAATTCATCTTTGTGTATATTTGGTATGTCGTTATTTTCAGGCTGCATCAATATCAACACCCACATAGTGCAAACATAGCAGGCTGCATCAATATCAACACCCACATAGTGCAAACATAGAAGGCTGCATCAATATCAACACCCACATAGTGCAAATATAGCAGGCTGCATCAATATCAACACCCACATAGTGCAAACATAGCAGGCTGCATTAATATCAACACCCACATAGTGCAAATATAGCAGACTGCATGAATATCAACACCACATAGTGCAAACATAGAAGGCTGCATCAATATCAACACCCACATAGTGCAAACATAGCAGGCTGCATTAATATCAACACCCACTTAGTGCAAACATAGCAGGCTGCATTAATATCAACACCCACATAGTGCAAATATAGCAGGCTGCATCAATATCAACACCCACATAGTGCAAATATAGCAGGCTGCATTAATATCAACACCCACATAGTGCAAACATAGCAGGCTGCCATATGAGTGGATGTCATCTATTGAGGTTTCCAACCTCAAGGATTGTGTGGATCTACTGTGATAAGCATGCAGGTGTTTGGGGCAAGGAGAGAGCGGACAAGCTTGCATTGATTGTTGGGGAGTAAAGCATGGATAAGGGGGGATGTTCTTTGGCCTCTTCGTGACTGCCTGTTGGATGAGGACACTAAAATAGATGTTGAATCAATATAGTAATTTAAGGGGTTTGAAGTTACCCATTGTTATCCGTTGTACAAGTAAAACTGGATTCCTGAGGGGCAGAGTGAGGAATGTGTTTAACTGGCGGGCAACAGGTATCATCAGTATGCCTACCCTTCTATCTCTGTTGGGGGAGACTGAGCATCTACTCATGGAGAGTTATGACGTCCGTTCAATAACCAATAACCAACCATGGCAACAACTATCACAATGTTAACTACTACTACTTCTACTAATACAACTGATGATGCTCGTCCATGACGGGTGATGATGACCACACAAATTTCATCCAAGGGAATGTAGTTGCGCTATGTTTGTCTGTGCGTGCGTAGATGACTAGTGAGCCCGATGCGGGCTTGAAATGTTCTTGTACAGTGTGGACAAGGTATACTTGCACTTGCGGGAAGTTTTACTGCCTTTCTATTTTGGCATTTTTGTTTCATCCGTGCTGTTCAGTGTTCTACTGCCTCGCAGGTCGAAGAACCGTGTTGAAGAAGTGTGCGCCAGACTGACCTGTCTTGAGCAACATTCTCCCATTCTCCCACTACTACAACTACTTCTACTACAACAACAACTACTATTACTACTACTACAGTAGCCACCACTGCAAGAACAATGACTACTACAACTACTGTAACAACCACTACTAGTACTACAATCTCAACTACTACTCCTACAATTACTATTACCACAACAGTAACTACTACTGCTAGAACACTACAACAATGATTACTACTGCAAATACTAGTACTACAATTGCAGCTACTAATATTACTACATTGCCCGAGTGGTTACCGGGGCCCAAATTAGGGTGTAAAGAATAGAACCACTGTTACCTGCCACGCATGTCATAAGAGGCAACTAAGGAGGTTGGGTGTGGGGCTAGCTACCTCATTCCGTAATAAACACTAGATAGCTACAGAAACTGCAACCAGGAAAATTCATAGCCCGCCACCCGAGGAAAAAGAAGGATCCTGCAAGGAGGAGATCTGGAAAAGATGACCTTGGATGGGTGGGCTTGGAACGCCTTGGTTGGTGGATCTATGCCTCCCTGGGGGCGAAGGGTGAAGAAGAAGAATATTGCTACATCAACAACTACTGCTAATACAATAACTACTACAGCTATTACTGCTATAACAATTGCTACCCCTACAACTACTACTACTACTACTACTGCTACTACTACTACTACTCCTACTACTACTGCTACTACTACTGCTACTACTACTACTACTGCTACTACTACTGCTACTACTACTAATACTACTACTATTACTGCTACTGTTACTACTACTACTACTACTACTACTACTACTACTACTACTACTACTGCTACAAGTATGACAGCAGCAAATACTACTACTGCAACAACACCTACAACAAGACAGGCACTGTTTTGAAACCCGCAGGGAAAGAGGAAATGGGGAAGGCCTAGACAAATCTGGAGAAGAGAGCTGGAGACTAGTATTAAAAGGATAGGTAAAACATGGAAAGAATTGGAAGGGATGGCATTAGAGAGGAAGAGCTGGAAGAAGTTTGTTGAAGACCTGTGCTCCATTGGGAGTTGGAAGGTGAAGAAGAACAACACCTACCCTCACTGCTATTACCACCACTACTATATCAAAAAATTTCCCACAGCGTTTTCAGACCTTAGGGTGAGGTGCCTGTCACAGGAGGTAGGATGGCCAACTCCTTTCCTCGCATGTGGAACATTGTGTGTGAGATTGAACCTACAACCCTTTTGTGTTGGTGTGGTTAGATGAATGCTTTATGTATTACACTAATTCATCTCACCTACTACTACTACTAAAACTGTTGGTACTACTGTTGCAACTGCTACTACTGTTGCAACTGCTACTACTGTTGCAACTGCTACTACCACAATTGCTACTACCCCTTTTGCTACAGTAACTACTACTCGAACTATAATTGATATTAATACTACAACACTACTACTATTATTACTATTACAACTACCACTACTACAACCACTACTACTATTAATGCTACCACTGCTTCTATAACAACTTCTACAAGTGCTACTACTAATAATAATAATGCTAATACTACTACTAATACTATGTGAGCGTCTGTAGTTTAACCGGTGGTGAGCTCGATCACAAACCCAAGCGTACCTGGTTCAAACCCCATGGTGGGCAAGTTTGTAAGTAAATTCGTTTCCGTGGGATTTTTACAAAGGTAAAAATAGACTTCACCGTTCAGAAAGCAATGGCAAACTACTGAACGTATAAGTGGTGCCTAAAAATCAACAACTCGTTTACTGTGGTTGATGGCTACGTCCTGTAAAGGATATGCCCCGATTTTCATTTTCAATACTACTACTCCATCTTGGCTCGGTGTGAGTTTGACGACAGAGCATATCCTACAGAACTGCCCCCAGTTATGCAGACTTGAGAAGAAAGATTTGGCCCACTTACACCAGCATCCAGGACATACTCTATGAAGTAGCTGACAACATGAGACATACAGCAGCCTTTATTAGAGAATCCAAAATCCCAATCTAGTGAGAATGCAGAAGCAAAATAAGATACTGCTACTGCTAGAACTACTACTACTACTACTAAATGTTCTTACCTCTGTTGTCTTCAATAAATTTTGCACTGTCTTCATAACACTGTTTAGTTCTTTTCTCTTTGATTTAATCTGTCTGCGAATCTTCTCCAGTAGATCCTTCTGTGTTCATGAGAAAATCATCAAATAAATTAAAAATCTTCTCTAGTAGATCCTTCTGTGTTCATGAGAAAATCATCAAATAAATTAAAAATCTTCTCTAGTAGATCCTTCTGTGTTCATGAGAAAATCATCAAATAAATTAAAAATCTTCTCTAGTAGATCCTTCTGTGTTCATGAGAAAATCATCAAATAAATTAAAAATCTTCTCTAGTAGATCCTTCTGTGTTCATGAGAAAATCATCAAATAAATTAAAAATCTTCTCTAGTAGATCCTTCTGTGTTCATGAGAAAATCATCAAATAAATTAAAAATCTTCTCCAGTAGATCCTTCTGTGTTCATGAGAAA
Source organism: Arion vulgaris (assembly GCA_020796225.1). Classification (NCBI taxonomy): domain Eukaryota; kingdom Metazoa; phylum Mollusca; class Gastropoda; order Stylommatophora; family Arionidae; genus Arion; species Arion vulgaris. The sequence goes on along the minus strand of CM036755.1, from coordinate 77,046,263 downwards.
ATCATCAAATAAATTAAAAATCTTCTCCAGTAGATCCTTCTGTGTTCATGAGAAAATCATCAAATAAATTAAAAATCTTCTCTAGTAGATCCTTCTGTGTTCATGAGAAAATCATCAAATAAATTAAAAATCTTCTCTAGTAGATCCTTCTGTGTTCATGAGAAAATCATCAAATAAATTAAAAATCTTCTCAAGTAGATCCTTCTGTGTTCATGAGAAAATCATCAAATAAATTAAAAATCTTCTCTAGTAGATCCTTCTGTGTTCATGAGAAAATCATCAAATAAATTAAAAATCTTCTCAAGTAGATCCTTCTGTGTTCATGAGAAAATCATCAAATAAATTAAAAATCTTCTCTAGTAGATCCTTCTGTGTTCATGAGAAAATCATCAAATAAATTAAAAATCTTCTCCAGTAGATCCTTCTGTGTTCATGAGAAAATCATCAAATAAATTAAAAATCTTCTCTAGTAGATCCTTCTGTGTTCATGAGAAAATCATCAAATAAATTAAAAATCTTCTCCAGTAGATCCTTCTGTGTTCATGAGAAAATCATCAAATAAATTAAAAATCTTCTCTAGTAGATCCTTCTGTGTTCATGAGAAAATCATCAAATAAATTAAAAATCTTCTCTAGTAGATCCTTCTGTGTTCATGAGAAAATCATCAAATAAATTAAAAATCTTCTCCAGTAGATCCTTCTGTGTTCATGAGAAAATCATCAAATAAATTAAAAATCTTCTCTAGTAGATCCTTCTGTGTTCATGAGAAAATCATCAAATAAATTAAAAATCTTCTCTAGTAGATCCTTCTGTGTTCATGAGAAAATCATCAAATAAATTAAAAATCTTCTCTAGTAGATCCTTCTGTGTTCATGAGAAAATCATCAAATAAATTAAAAATCTTCTCCAGTAGATCCTTCTGTGTTCATGAGAAAATCATCAAATAAATTAAAAATCTTCTCTAGTAGATCCTTCTGTGTTCATGAGAAAATCATCAAATAAATTAAAAATCTTCTCCAGTAGATCCTTCTGTGTTCATGAGAAAATCATCAAATAAATTAAAAATCTTCTCTAGTAGATCCTTCTGTGTTCATGAGAAAATCATCAAATAAATTAAAAATCTTCTCCAGTAGATCCTTCTGTGTTCATGAGAAAATCATCAAATAAATTAAAAATCTTCTCTAGTAGATCCTTCTGTGTTCATGAGAAAATCATCAAATAAATTAAAAATCTCTCTAGTAGATCCTTCTGTGTTCATGAGAAAATCATCAAATAAATTAAAAATCTTCTCTAGTAGATCCTTCTGTGTTCATGAGAAAATCATCAAATAAATTAAAAATCTTCTCTAGTAGATCCTTCTGTGTTCATGAGAAAATCATCAAATAAATTAAAAATCTTCTCAAGTAGATCCTTCTGTGTTCATGAGAAAATCATCAAATAAATTAAAAATCTTCTCTAGTAGATCCTTCTGTGTTCATGAGAAAATCATCAAATAAATTAAAAATCTTCTCTAGTAGATCCTTCTGTGTTCATGAGAAAATCATCAAATAAATTAAAAATCTTCTCTAGTAGATCCTTCTGTGTTCATGAGAAAATCATCAAATAAATTAAAAATCTTCTCTAGTAGATCCTTCTGTGTTCATGAGAAAATCATCAAATAAATTAAAAATCTTCTCTAGTAGATCCTTCTGTGTTCATGAGAAAATCATCAAATAAATTAAAAATCTTCTCCAGTAGATCCTTCTGTGTTCATGAGAAAATCATCAAATAAATTAAAAATCTTCTCTAGTAGATCCTTCTGTGTTCATGAGAAAATCATCAAATAAATTAAAAATCTTCTCTAGTAGATCCTTCTGTGTTCATGAGAAAATCATCAAATAAATTAAAAATCTTCTCTAGTAGATCCTTCTGTGTTCATGAGAAAATCATCAAATAAATTAAAAATCTTCTCAAGTAGATCCTTCTGTGTTCATGAGAAAATCATCAAATAAATTAAAAATCTTCTCTAGTAGATCCTTCTGTGTTCATGAGAAAATCATCAAATAAATTAAAAATCTTCTCCAGTAGATCCTTCTGTGTTCATGAGAAAATCATCAAATAAATTAAAAATCTTCTCTAGTAGATCCTTCTGTGTTCATGAGAAAATCATCAAATAAATTAAAAATCTTCTCTAGTAGATCCTTCTGTGTTCATGAGAAAATCATCAAATAAATTAAAAATCTTCTCCAGTAGATCCTTCTGTGTTCATGAGAAAATCATCAAATAAATTAAAAATCTCCAGTAGATCCTTCTGTGTTCATGAGAAAATCATCAAATAAATTAAAAATCTCCAGTAGATCCTTCTGTGTTCATGAGAAAATCATCAAATAAATTAAAAATCTTCTCCAGTAGATCCTTCTGTGTTCATGAGAAAATCATCAAATAAATTAAAAATCTTCTCCAGTAGATCCTTCTGTGTTCATGAGAAAATCATCAAATAAATTAAAAATCTTCTCTAGTAGATCCTTCTGTGTTCATGAGAAAATCATCAAATAAATTAAAAATCTTCTCCAGTAGATCCTTCTGTGTTCATGAGAAAATCATCAAATAAATTAAAAATCTTCTCTAGTAGATCCTTCTGTGTTCATGAGAAAATCATCAAATAAATTAAAAATCTTCTCCAGTAGATCCTTCTGTGTTCATGAGAAAATCATCAAATAAATTAAAAAACTTCTCCAGTAGATCCTTCTGTGTTCATGAGAAAATCATCAAATAAATTAAAAATCTTCTCTAGTAGATCCTTCTGTGTTCATGAGAAAATCATCAAATAAATTAAAAATCTTCTCTAGTAGATCCTTCTGTGTTCATGAGAAAATCATCAAATAAATTAAAAATCTCCAGTAGATCCTTCTGTGTTCATGAGAAAATCATCAAATAAATTAAAAATCTTCTCCAGTAGATCCTTCTGTGTTCATGAGAAAATCATCAAATAAATTAAAGATCCCCTTAGAACATATTGTAACAATTGTAGCATTGTCAGCTTTAGTCATATAAACAGTATCAAATAAACAGTAACAACAAAAAACAAAGTACATACATCAATGAAGTAAACAAAGTATATACAGCAATGAAGTAAACAAAGTATATACAGCAATGAAGTAAACAAAGTATATACAGCAATGAAGTAAACAAAGTACATACATCAATGAAGTAAACAAAGTATATACAACAATGAAGTAAACAAAGTACATACATCAATGAAGTAAACAAAGTACATACATCAATGAAGTAAACAAAGTATATACAGCAATGAAGTAAACAAAGTACATACAGCAATGAAGTAAACAAAGTACATACATCAATGAAGTAAACAAAGTACATACATCAATGAAGTAAACAAAGTACATACATCAATGAAGCAAACAAAGTACATACAGCAATGAAGTAAACAAAGTACATACATCAATGAAGTAAACAAAGTACATACAGCAATGAAGTAAACAAAGTACATGCATCAATGAAGTAAACAAAGTACATACGCATGAAGTACAAAGTCATAACAATGAAGTAAACAAAGTACATACATCAATGAAGTAAACAAAGTACATGCATCAATGAAGTAAACAAAGTACATACAGCAATGAAGTAAACAAAGTACATACATCAATGAAGTAAACAAAGTACATACAGCAATGAAGTAAACAAAGTACATACATCAATGAAGTAAACAAAGTACATACAGCAATGAAGTAAACAAAGTACATACATCAATGAAGTAAACAAAGTACATACATCAATGAAGTAAACAAGTACATCAGTCAATGAAGTAAACAAAGTACATACAGCAATGAAGTAAACAAAGTACATACATCAATGAAGTAAACAAAGTATATACATCAATGAAGAAACAAAGTCATACAGCATGAAGAAACAAGTACATACAGCAATGAAGTAAACAAAGTACATACATCAATGAAGTAAACAAAGTACATACATCAATGAAGTAAACAAAGTACATACAGCAATGAAGTAAACAAAGTATATACAGCAATGAAGTAAACAAAGTACATACAGCAATGAAGTAAACAAAGTACATACAGCAATGAAGTAAACAAAGTACATACAGCAATGAAGCAAACAAAGTACATACAGCAATGAAGTAAACAAAGTACATACATCAATGAAGTAAACAAAGTACATACATCAATGAAGTAAACAAAGTACATACATCAATGAAGTAAACAACCATATATACAGCATGCAGTCAATGTTATTATCTCATGAGTCTCTTCTGATGTAACATACTACTCTTCTCTCTCATCTTCTCTAAGCAGTGATGTCCTTGGTCTGATGACATCAACGAATGTACATCACTTCTCTCTTAACTCTCTGAGCAGTGATGTCCTTGGCTCTGATGACATCAACTAATGTCTCACTCTCTCTCTTCTTCTCTGAGCAGTGATGTCCTTGGCTCTGATGCATCAACAATGTACATCACTCTCTCTCTCTATCTCTCTGAGCAGTGATGCCCTTGGCTCTGATGACATCAACTAATGTACATCACTCTCTCTCTCTATCTCTAGCGTGATGCCTTGGCTGATGACATCAACTAATGTACATCTCTCTCTCTCTATCTCTAAGCAGTGATGCCCTTGGCTCTGATGACATCAACTAATGTACATCACCTTCTCTCTCTCATATCTTTTCTAGCATGTGATCTCTCTCTAGGTTCTGGCTAGTGACATCAACTGAATGTACATCACTCTCTACTCTCTAAGCGGTGATGCACTTGGTTCTAGAGCAGACATCCAACTTCTCCTCTCTACTCTCTAGGGTGGCCTTGGCTTTGGACAGCAATGCACATCTCACTCTCTCTCTCTCTCTGGTATCTGCTTTGACAACACTAACACTCTTATTCTCTAGGCGGTGATGCCCTTCTAGGCTGATTCATTAACCCTTTCACTCTGTAATTGTTTCTATCTCTGGACACATTCATATTGCAATACATACTAAAGTAAGCTAGTATACCCGATTTGTGTCATCTAAATAAATGATGGGAGCCAGTAAATTGGTTTAGAATGGTGAAAGGGTTAATGGAGCAAGACGTTCTCTGGATATCTTTATGTGTGGGAGATAGGTACGATGTCATTATTCAAATCTAGAACATCCAGGATGGATGTGAGAGTCAACCCAATACATCTTGCCTTATCTTCAGTTGTTTTACGCATCATTCAGTCAACGACAATGTTAAATAGTAGGGCTGACAGTGGCGGCTCGTGGTCAGTTTTCTTGGTGGGGCCAGACATAAATTTTCGGCAAAACTATGGTTTTTGGAGTATTTACTATTATTTGTCCATCCCGGGAAGTTATTCTCCCTTTCGATTATTGGTGGGCCCGGCCCACAGGTCTTCAATGACGAGCCGCCCCTGAGGGCTGGCATTACACATCCTTGTCGTACGCCTGTTTTGACTTCAAACATCAGCTGGGAAGTTACAATACTCCATGTGAATTTGCAGTGGCAGTTTTTTCAGAAAGTAACAAGTAAAGGAAACTTGTTTATACCACGCGGTATCACGCCTGTATAGATGGGACGAATTAACCTAATGCATTAACGCTCGTCTATCCACTCGGATACATGAGGTATGTGGGTTCAATCCCACACGCAACGCTCCACACGTGAGATAAGCAATTGGCCCTACTACCTCGTGCACACTAGTCTAGAAATATGAAGTGACATGAATGTCATTCACTAAGGTATGAAAAGACTTGAGAAGAATTCTATATTTTACATATAGGCCTTACTATACGTGAGCGTCTGTGGCTAAGCAATTGTGAGCTCGATCGCAACCCAAGTGTACCTGATTTAAACTCCGCGGAGGGCAGTTTGGAAGCAAATTTGTTCCCGTGGATTAGACCTCACCGTTCAGAAAGCAATAGGAAACTACTGAACGTATAAGTGGTGCCTAGAAAATCGACAACTTGTTTACTGTGATTGATGGTAACGTTCTGTAACGGATATGCCACGATTTTCAGATACTTTACACACAACAGTACTACACGCATACAGCTGTACTACACACATAACACATTACTAGATATACAGAACGGTACTACACACAAAAGACTGCACTGCACATACACATAGAGTGCTACTACACACATGCACCACATGTTGATAAGCTGCAGCGTGTGTGTATTCCAAAATAAATATCACGCGCACAAACTTTGCATTAAGTAGGTCATGCTCTCAGCTCACGTCTGCATCTAAATACGACAACTGTACGCGCAGGTGTTAAGTACACGTGTGTACATTGATTGATTGATTGATTAATTGATTGATTGATTGATTGATGACCATCATTACAAAACACTTGAGTACAACGAATCGTGTATATATAAATATGTATTGATTAATAGTTATTGGTTACTGAACTGACGTCACAGCACTCCGGGCAGACCCATATAGATGTTCAGTCTTTCTCAATAGATGTCGAAGGGTACGCATACTGATGGTTCCTGTGACTCGCTAGTTTGTTTGGTTTTGGGGTTTTTCGATCCAGAAGTACTTGAGCTCTCAGCTCTTCGGGTCGGTGTCATGGACATCGTAACCCTTCAGTTCGGTGCCACGAACACCGTAAATCTGGAGAACCTGTGGCTTTTTCTTCCAGCCCGCGGAACCGAGCCCGTACTCACAGAGGGCTTGTCACGCCGTCGTTCAACGCGCTACAAACACGCTGGGCAGGCGGGCTGACTTACAGGTTAAACACACCCCTTTCTCTGCCCCTCAAGCATCCAGTTCTACTTGTACAACGTGTAATTCCAAGCTCCTGAAATCGCTGAATTAATTCATCGTCAATTTGAGTGTTCTCATCCAACAGTAGGTCGCCAAGAAACCAAAGAACATCCCCCTTATCCATCCTAAACTCTCCAATAATCGATGCTTTCGATGCAAGCATGTACCCACTCTCTCGTTGTCATGAACACCGGCATGACCATGAGAGTAGATCCACGTGAGTCTCTGGAGGTTGGAAACGACATCCATTCATATCACAATCTGCCATTCTGAATTTTCCGAAGAAATTGTCAAAAACAACAAGAAGATATGATGGCCAAGAAAATAGAAGAATAGCGTGCATTTGTTGATGCCCTAAGCGATGGAAGTGACAATCGGTAAAATCAACGGGAGATGAGACAAAGAACGACAGAAAGAAAATTGTGGAGAGTAGCTTCATGGCATGGAAGAGTGATAACTCCTTGTGGACAGTAGCTTCATGGCATGGAAGAGTGATAACTCCTTGTGGACAGTAGCTTCATGGCATGGAAGAGTGATAACTCCTTGTGGACAGTAGCTTCATGGTATGGAAGAGTGGTAACTCCTTGTGGACAGTAGCTTCATGGCACGGAAGAGTGGTAACTCATTGTGGACAGTAGCTTCATGGCACGGAAGAGTGGTAACTCCTTGTGGACAATAGCTTCATGGCAAGGAAGAGTGTTAACCCTTGTGGAGAGTCGCTTCATGGCACGGAAGAGTGTTAACCCCTTGTGGACAGTAGCTTCATGGCACGGAAGAGTGTTAACCCCTTTGCACTTCTGAGTTAATATACTGGACCGGGGTATTTGTTAAGATGACGCATAGCCAATATACAGGCTATATCAGTAAACATTGCAATTAAATGCGTACCGGGCATAACAAGATTACGAGTGAAAGGGTTAACATCAGCAACTTATAGACATTTGTGGAGATACATGATCGCTCTAGCACCAGCCAACAGGCCAATGATGATGATGCATGTTTGTTTCTGGCACGGAAGAGTGCTTAACCGGCTGTTTGTTTAGTGAGCGTCTGTAGCTCAAGTGGTAGTGAGCTCGATCACAAACCCAAGCGTACCTGGTTCAAACCCCACGGTGGACAAGTTTGGAAGCAAATTCGTTTCCATGGGATTTTTACCAAGGGTAAAAATAGACCTCACCGTTCAGAAAGCAATGGCAAACTACTGAACGTATAAGTGGTGCCTAGAAAATCAACGACTCGTTTACTGTGGTTGATGGCTACGTCTGTAAAGGATATGTCATGACTTTCATTTCCTATTTGGAAATACTATTTTTTTTAAAAGAAATTATTCACTTTCTGTCCTTTTTTCTAATCCAGTTGTGCCTCACAGCATCAGGATAAGAAGAGATTTCTAGAACGGTTATTGTGTGCGCTTCATAAATAGTGTTTTCACTGCCTCTGTTATTTCTGAGGTCCACTTTTCGCTGGATGGCCTCTTATTTGGTACATACTGTATCGAAGTAGCATTGCTCTTTGATGTGCACTGTCTGTTCGTAATCTGCTTATATATAGCAACCAATGAAGTCCAGTACTGAAGTTGTATCCACTGAATTATGCATCAAATTGTCAAAACAACATCAGGATCAGGTTTAAAAAGTCTAAATAAAATATTGAACATGGACATTTAACAAGACAGTGGAAAAACATATATGTGCTTTGAATATAAGTGTTACAGAAGAGACATCCGTATATCATTGACGGAGAACAGAACAAATAGATCTATCCAGAAAGAACTCAAAATCAAAGAAAACTGGCTGATGCTACAAATAAGAAAGAGAAAATTGAGGCATTTTGAACATATAAAGAGACATGAAGGTCTGGAGAAGACCATCATGGAAGGAAGCATCCCGGCAACTGGGAGAAGAGGAAGACCACGGAGAATATGGATTCAGATGTAACTCAAGGTTTGAGCATGAGCTGCAGACAGGACATCCCCATGAGAGAACAGACTCTTATGATCAAGTTGTGCTGGCCTATTTGATAGATGAGATAAAATATGCAACTGCAAGTTATATAGTTAAACAAAGTACAATTGTCAATTCAATGTTTTCAATTCAACATATGCAGAAGTTGTTCAATCTAACATTGCAGCGAAGTTATCAATCTAACTTGAGCGAGTTGTATCAATTAACAATGCCAGAGTGTACAATCTAATATGCCACAGTTATCAATCCTAACATATGGCAGTTTATCAATCAACAAAAGGGAGTTTATCAATCTAACATTGCAGAGTTTATCAATCCTAACATGCAGAGTTATCATCAAATTGCAGCAGTTATCAACTAACATATGTCAGCGAGAGTTGGAAAATAACTAAAGATATAGAAAGTAAGTTGAATGCATTTGAAAATAGATGTCTGCGAAAAATAATGAATATAAAATAAGACGAATTCAGGAAAAATGATGAAATCAGAGAAATGTCTGTTCAAGATCTAGTAACAACTGTTATAAGAAGGAGAAGATGGAGATATGTTGAGTATACTCTGAGAAGAAATGATCAAAGAATAACAAAACGTGATTAAGTGAGACAAAGTGTGCAAGAAAGGAATGATACCATTAGGAAACCATGAAATGACTTACAAAAGGAAAAATATCAAATTAGTCAATTTCAAGAAGAAATGGAACGGTTTGCAGGATAGAGTGGTATGAATTACTTGCAGTCTATGTGACGTAAAACTGAAGAATAAAAATAATATATCTTCTATTCTCTAATCCTGTTTGCCTTTCAGCGTCAGAGTCGAAAGGATATACCTGAACGAGCCTCTATGCCTTGTCTTTCTTCTCTCTCTGTCTGGTTTGTCTCACAGCTAGGTAGAAGAGATTTATAAACGCCTTGTGTGCTTCATACAATGTCTTCGTCCTCTGAGTCTCCCTTTGCACCTCTTATCACTGATCGAAACATTTCTTTGGGGCATCTGTTGTCCTGTATCGGTAACATTGCCTTTGGGGCACTGTCTGTTGATCCACTGATCAGAACATTGCTCTTTGGGCGCACTGTTGTTGTATCACTGTATGAGAACATTGCTCTTTAGGCGTACTGCGTGTATCCACTGTATCAGTAACATTGCTCTTTGGCCAATCTGTCTTTGTATCCACTGTATCGAATAACATTGCCTTTGGGGCGCACTGTCTGTTGTATCCACTGTATCGAGTACATTGCTCTTTGGGGCACACTGTCTGTTGTATCCACTGTATCAGGAGTAACATTGCTCTTTAGGGGCACTGTCTGTTGTATTCACTGTATCGGTAACATTGCTCTTTGGGCCACCTGTCTGTTGTATCCACTGTATCGGAGTAACATTGCTCTTTGGGGCGCACTGTCTGTTGGTAGTCTGTTTATGTGACGGAATCATTTAATTTGTTGTTTCTTGATAAATTTGAGTACTGATGTTGTACCCACTTTTTGTCCTGATGTGATCGTTTCAAAACCGGTCTCTTCTTGTTACTCCCATCATTCTACGTAGACACTTCATCTCTGTCGTGACTAGTATTCTTCTGTCATAGATGCGTCCAGGTTTGGCACTGATAGATAATGTTGGGAGAAAGATTGTGTTGAACAATTCTCTTTTAGTATTCATTGTGACATGCTTGCATTTCAAAATTGGCGCCATTTGTCCTAGTATTTGATTTGCTTTGTTGCATCTATGCCGGATATCGTTAGTTATTCTTCCATGTGTCCCAGTATTTTCTTCTTCTGCGTTCAGACTAGATTGGGATTTCGGATTCTCTAATAAAGGCAGCCGTCTGCCTCAGATTATCAGCCACGCCATACAGTTTGTCTTGGACGCTAGTGTAAGTGAGCCACCTCTTTTTACTCAAGTCTGCATACTGGGGCAATTATATAGGATATAATTCCTATGATTTCTGCTTCTCCGTTCGTGGCGACCTCTGTCAGCAGCAAGTTTTGGTCACCCTCTCGATGGTAGGTCTGACATTCTTACAGCGTGGCTAAATCTCCAAGGCAGATTGACGACCGTAGAATCCGTTATCCCATTCCTCATTGTGAGGGTCGTTGCACCATGGTAAGCGCCTTACGGCCTGGTGCATCCGTTTTCTGCAAGCATTTGTTTCGGGTTAGCATTCCCTAGCGAACACGTGCATCAGATTTCAAACCTCTATAGTCGCTTCTTACGACATGCATGACAGGTAACAGTGGTTCTATTCTTTACACCCCAAATTTAGGCCCCGGTAACCACCCTGGCGGTCCCAGTATTTTTTTTGCTTTGTTACATTTATGCTGGATTTCATTTCAAAATTGGCGCCATTTATCCCAGTATATGATTTGCTTTGTTACATTTATGCTGGATTTCATTTCAAAATTGGTGCCATTTATCCTAGTATATGATTTGCTTTGTTACATTTATACTGGATTTTATTTCAAAATTGGTGCCATTTATCCCAGTATATGATTTGCTTTGTTACATTTATACTGGATTTTATTTCAAAATTGGTGCCATTTATCCTAGTATATGATTTGCTTTGTTACATCTATACTGGATTTCATTTCAAAATTGGTGCCATTTATCCTAGTATATGATTTGCTTTGTTACATTTATGCTGGATTTCATTTCAAAATTGGTGCCATTTATCCTAGTATATGATTTGCTTTGTTACATCTATGCTGGATTTCATTTCAAAATTGGTGCCATTTATCCTAGTATATGATTTGCTTTGTTACATCTATACTGGATTTCATTTCAAAATTGGTGCCATTTATCCTAGTATATGATTTGCTTTGTTACATTTATGCTGGGTTTCATTTCAAAATTGGACCATTTATCCAGTATATGATTTGCTTTGTTACATTTATACTGGATTTCGTTAGTTATTATTCACAATTAATAAACGTTGGTTATTAATATAATAATATATAACAATAAGTAGCAGTATTTAAGATCGATTGTCTGTGCTAGTCTGAACTGGTTTGAACTGGTTTTAAGCCCCTATGCTGAGAGTTGGTTGTATCAGACAGACACGGCTAGTGCACAGCCAGGCTCTAGCATATGTGCTAGAGCCTGGCTGTGGCTAGTGATAGCCTTTTTTTTTTAGAAGCGCAGCAAGCCACAGTTGCTAATACACTTGTTCTCCAGCTTAGCAGGGTTGCTATACGGTAGCAGACTGTGATCAAAGTTGTTGATACGTGTACACTTGAAGATCTTGGTATATCGGTCGGCACTATCATACTGTGCCATGCCGACTGACGTAGGCGATGATGGATCACCCCAAACGTTTATCTCTAGTGTTGATTATCAATTTAACGTTGACTCTCTTCTATGCTATGAATCTAAACTTTTCAAAATTCTATCTCTCTGTCATTCTCTCTCTCTGCCTCGTCCTCCATTAATTTTACCTGTTGTCACAAAGTGTTCTAAACCTTCCTTTGACATATGCCTACAAAATATTAAAACCTCTTTCTTATATTGATAATATTTCTCTGTGCCTTGGCCTCTTTCAACACATTAACATTGTTTATTTTGGCAGTCTACTTGATTCTTAGCATTATTCTGTAAAACTACATCCCTGTGCCCCATGAGATGTTGCTGTATATTTAATTATTGTCCATGGCTGGCTTCCATATGTCAGTATTGGCATTTTGTAGCACTGAATAGCTTTTCTTCTGTGTTCAATAGATAATGACGTTGCAGATAATACATTTCATGTTTATATACCTATGCTGCAGTTATTTTTATTTGGTTCTTTCGTTAATTTTATATTCTTGGTAAATAAAACAAGAAGAGATCATATAAGAAATGAAGAAATTAGAAGAACAGTCGGAACAACACATGTTGTTAGATTCATTGAAAGACAGGACTCAAATGGTTGTGGTAACCTGGTGAGAATGAACCTAACTACATCAGATGCAAGAGTGTACAACCTGAAAATAGAATCATCAAGAGGACGGGGCAGACCAAGAAAAAGATGGATTGATGGAGCCACATACATCTTCTTCTTCTTCGGGATGGCAGAAAAAGCCACAGATTCCCCAGATTTACGGTGTTCGTGGCACCGAACCTAAGGGTTACGATGTCCATGGCACCGAGCCGAAGAGCTGAAAAGCTCAAGTGCTTCTGGATCGGAAAAAGAACAGAAAAGCGCAGACTCCGTCTTCATACTTAGAACGAGACACTGCAGTCTCAGAGCACACATCCATAGAATAGGTCTCAGGGACTCGGCTACCTGCACCTGTGGATCACCAAAGCAGTCCCCAGAGCACATCCTGCAAGACTGCCCCAGCTGGAGAAGTGTGAGAATACAAATCTGGCCAACAAAAACAACCCTACAAAACAAACTAAGGGGGGACCGGTGAAGATCTCAAGCGAACAGCCCTGTTTATGACACATACTGGTTTAGTCACATAGCAAAAGTTAATCACAGAAGAAGAGAATTCTTACCTGGCCATGAGCTCCACTTTCTTCACCAGATTCAGCACCATCCGTGCCATAATCATCTCGTGACGGGGTCAGTCGCGCTGACCTCATATCATGTGGGTTAGGGGACAAGCACCTCATACTCACAACTGGTGAATTTACTTCCTTGATCACATGATACTTAAACGCTCCTCTCATTGGATGAAGCTGCCGAAAACATGGCGGACAGTATGTAACAGAACAATCTGCACATGTTTTGCATGCAGTTCTGGCTGGTTCTACATCACAAACTTCACAGACGATATTCTTCGTGCGTTTCTCCTCCTCAATACTCAAAATAATATTAGCCAAAGATGTATTTCTAGGTAATCCGTTAATCCCATCTTGACCAAGCTTAATCTCTACACGGCAATTTGGGCAGACTAGTACACTTGCCACATTTTCACCCTCTTTGTTTGCTCCGGCTTCACTTTGCGAGCCCTGTTGTCTCCGTATCCGGCTTCTCTCGTGGACGTTCAGAAGACATTGCCTGCAGAAAGTGTGAGCGCACGGTAAAATAATTGGTGTGTTGTATGTGTCGAGACAGATGGAACAGGTCAGCTCATCTGTTACCCCAGTCGAGACAGCCATCCTGTAATTAATACACACAACATAACTTTAATGTACACACAGAAAATAGCAAAGAAATCAATAACACAGTGAATAAACAATGAAGATTAAACATGCAGCTCAACCTGAACACGGGACACGTTTTAGCGTGATCTGTCCGTGCAGATGGTCGATTGGTACTCTCCTAGCGAAAATCCCCATAAATCACAAAGAGTGGTCAACATGTGGTTGTTCTAGAACACTCGCGAAAGTGGCTCCCTGGACTATAATCACATGTTCACTGTGATCAATAAGTGATATTTTTTAGAACTTCTAATGCGCTAGGAATTGGAGAATACTGCAGTGATGACCAATATAGGAACTACCTAAGTAGTAGTTCCCGCAGCACTAAGCATAGCACTACACGTCTAGAGTTGCTGGAGGTTTCTGGGTCTCCGCAGCACTAAGCATAGCACTACACGTCTAGAGTTACTGGTGGTTTCTGGGTCGGAAGTAGTAGTTCCCGCAGCACTAAGCATAGAACTACACGTCTAGAGTTACTGGAGGTTTCTAGGTCGGAAGTAGTAGTTCCCGCAGCACTAAGTATAGCACTACACGTCTAGAGTTGCTGGAGGTTTCTAGGTCGGAAGTAGTAGTTCCCGCAGCACTAAGCATAGAACTACACGTCTAGAGTTGCTGGAGGTTTCTGGGTCGGAAGTAGTAGTTCCCGCAGTACTAAGCATAGCACTACACGTCTAGAGTTGCTGGAGGTTTCTGGGTCGGAAGTAGTAGTTCCCGCAGCACTAATTATAGCACTACACGTCTAGAGTTGCTGGAGGTTTCTAGGTCGGAAGTAGTAGTTCCCGCAGCACTAAGCATAGAACTACACGTCTAGAGTTGCTGGAGGTTTCTGGGTCGGAAGTAGTAGTTCCCGCAGCACTAAGCATAGAACTACACGTCTAGAGTTGCTGGAGGTTTCTAGGTCGGAAGTAGTAGTTCCCGCAGCACTAAGCATAGCACTACACGTCTAGAGTTGCTGGAGGTTTCTGGGTCAGAAAAAAAGCCGGGTGCTCTCCCCAACGCACAATATAGGAAAAAGAGTGAAAACTCATAATTCCTGAGGTTCGACACAACAACAACGTTTTAGTGTCCGTCTCCGACAGCACTAGGAACTCGATATCACCAACATTAAAATCAGGGATCACTGGACAAATATTCCGATCACTCAATGCAGGAAACGAGCCTTGTACTTTTGGAGCAAGAGGCGAGCACATACATCCACGCACCAGAAGGAAAGTACGAGTGAGAACTTGTGTCGTGTGAGAAAAAGAGAACAGGTGAGAGGGTGTGTGTGTGTATGTGTGTAATAGTGCACGCGAAAGGGTGTGTGTGCATGTGTGTGTGCGTATGTGTGTGTGATTATACAAGCGAAAGTGTGTGTGTGTGTGCAAGCGAAAGAGTGTGTGTGCATGTGTGTGTGTGAGTAATTGTGCAAGCGAAAAGTGTGTGTCTGTGTGTCATATGTGTGTGTGTGTGTAAGAGAGCAAGTGAGAATGTGTGTGCTTGTGAGTAATAGAGAAAGTAAGAGGGTGTGTGCATAAGAGAGAAGAAGAGCGAGTGAAAGAATGGGTGAGAGAGGAGATATGAGAGGCGTGTCTGCGCAGAATCTGAAAACAAATACAGGAAATCGTTGCCACATATTATGTGACTGTTACCTACAAACTGTCGTCGGTTATATGTGAGTCTTGCCACATATTATGTAGGCTGACTGTTACCCACAAGCTGTCGTCAGTTATATATGTGAGTCCGCCCGGCTGTTTATAATCCGTAACACATATTGAGGACAACACACAACACACTGCTTCTAGAGCAGCGGTTCTCAACCTGTGGGTCGTGACCCTTTGGAGTCGAACGACCCTTTCACAGGGTCACCTAAGACCATCGTAAAACACATATTTATCATAATTAGAAATAAATATTTCATAATAAATAATTACATATTGTTTTTGTGATTAATCACTATGCTTTAATTATGTTCAATTTGTAACAATGAAAATGACATCCTGCATATCAGATATTTACATTACGACTCATAACAGTAGCAAAATCACAGTCATGAAGTAGCAACAAAAATAATTTTATAATTGGGGGTCACGACAACACGAGGAACTGTATTAAAGGGTCGCGGCATTAGGAAGTTTGGGAATCTATGTTCTAGAGAAATACGAGGCATATAGACACAATCTTTCTCCCGACATTTTGTTATGTTATGCGATCGATGTCATGGCACATTGGGCATTCCCATGCGTGCTCTGTCCTCCGTTGCAGCAACCATCCTAAAGTCCATTTGCTCACCGTACCCATGAGAAGTTGATTAGTATACCTTCTCTCTCTATGCACGAAGACGACACTGTCTGGCATGTCCAAAATTAACTACCCGCATTATGTTATCAGTAGCAAGCCTGGACGATGACATCACACGATATAAACAAAACTAGTCACGACAGAGATGAAGTGTTTATGCAGAATGATGGGAGTATCAAGAAGAAACCGGTTTAGAAATGAAGACATCAGGAAAAAAGTGAGTACAACATCAGTACTGAACTTCATCAAGATAGTTCGATCATATAAGCAGATTACCAACAGACAGTGTGCTTCAAAGAGCAATGTTATTTCGATGCAGTGGATACTTCTTCTTCTTCTTCGAACGCTTCATATCGACCAATTGTTGTCGACCAATCTTTGTGATTTGTATGTAATCTGAGCCTAAGAGCGATTGTACGTTGTGTCAGTTATGCGCCTACAAGTAGGCCAGCACATTCGATTTCTGCTACGCTTTTATTTACTAGGTAGCTTCTTAGACTTATCTCAGTCATACTTTGTATGTTGCATTGTTACTATTCTTTGTTCCCCCTGTCGGCATGGCAACGCACGGTCGATACACAGTGTATACTAAGCAAAATGTCGTCTCCGCAAAATGTGAATCTCATCAATAAAAGACGGCAAAAAACACTGTTTATGACTAGCACACTAAAGCCCGTTCTATAAATCTTTTCTTATCCTGATGCTGTGAAGTAAGAAATGATTATAGAAAAGAAAAAACGATAGGCGCAGAAAGATATGAGAGAGACAGAGAGAGAGAAAGAGACAGAGAGAGCGAGAGAGAGAGATAGAGAGCGAGAAAGAGAGAGTCAGAAATGTACACACGACAAAGACACAGTAGTAAACATATAAATATATATATTGTGTGTGAGAGAGAGCGACAGACAGAGAGTAAGTAAGACAGCTATAACAGATACAGCAGACAGAGAGAAATATCGAAAGATACACGAGAGAGTCAGACAGAGCCACAAATAAAGATAGAGGTCCCAGTGGCATTGAGGTTCGGTGCTGTCCTCGTGCCAAAGGTACCAGGTTGCTCCCTCGTTGAGCCATCTGGATATTTTTCCAGAGATCCTGATCTCAGTGTAGGTGAGATCGAGTTCCTAGTCCTATCGGAGACGGACGATAAAACGTAGGTCCTGTGTTCAATTTGAGCCCATAAAAAAAACCTTGGCAGTTCAAAATCGAGAAGAGAAGTTTGGAAAACCGCTGCCCTGGCAAAATTTATTAGAAAAGTTTTAAAATAAAATTCCTACAAAAAATGTCTTCACCATCTTCAGAATTACATCGGGGACCCTCGCCGGTGCTACGGAGTTTGTGCACTGCCGCTGAGATCTTCCTGTTTAAGAAAGAGATTGGAGCACACATGGTTACTCACCGAAGTGCAATGATGATGGTTCTATCAATCAATCAATCAATCAGTCAACGAGAAAGATAGAGTGACAAATAGAGAGACACAGACCCAGATAGAGATGTGTATAAGATAAAAAGATACACGAAAGAGATACACGAAAGAGATACACGAAAAGATACAGAAGAGATAACGAAAGAGATACGAAGAGATGAAAGAATAAAGACTTAAGGAGAGATTTCATATCAAAGAAACAGTCCTCAAAGTCAAGGTGTTATCAGATGTTGTTATCAGGTGTTGTTTATCAGGTGTTGTTTATCAGGTGTTGTTATCAGGTGTTGTTTATCAGGTGTTGTTATCAGATGTTGTTATCAGGTGTTGTTATCAGGTGTTGTTATCAGTTGTTGTTATCAGATGTTGTTATCAGGTGTTGTTTATCAGATGTTGTTATCAGGTGTTGTTATCGTGTACAGTGTTGTTTATCAGATGTTGTTATCAGATGTTGTTATCAGATGTTGTTATCAGGTGTTGTTATCAGTGTTGTTCAGGTGTTGTTATCAGATTTGTTATCAGAGTGTTATCAGTTTTATCAGTCTGTTATCAGATGTTGTTATAGATGTTGTTATCAGATGTTGTTATCAGGTGTTGTTATCAGTGTTTTATCATGTTGTTTATCAGGTGTCTGTTATCAGTGTTGTTATCAGTGTTGTTACAGTGTTTTATCGTGTGTTATCAGTGTTGTTATCAGGTGCTTGTTTATCAGTGTTGTTTATCAGGTGTTGTTTATCAGGTGTTTTATCAGATGTTGTTTATCAGTGTTTTCAGGTTTGTTATCAATAGTTGATTATCAGGTGTTGATTTGTTTATCAGGTTTGTGATGTTGTTATCAGATGTTGTTATCAGGTTGTTATCAGAGTGTATAGTGTGTATGGTGGTATCGGTGTGTTTATCAGGTGTTGTTTATAGGTGTGTATCAGGTGTTGTTATCAGGGGTTGTTATCAGGTGTTGTTATCAGATGTTGTTATCAGGTGTTGTTATCAGGTAGCGTTTATCAGGTGTGTTATCGATGTTGTTATCAGATGTGTTTATCAGATGTTGTTTATCAGATGTTGTTATCAGGTGTTGTTATCAGATGTTGTTTATCAGATGTTGTTATCAGATGTTGTTTATCAGGTGTTGTTATCAGATGTTGTTATCAGGTGTTGTTATCAGTTGTTGTTATCAGATGTTGTTATCAGGTGTTGTTATCAGATGTTGTTATCAGATGTTGTTTATCAGATTTTGTTTATCAGATGTGTTATCAGGGTGTTTATCAGGTGTTGTTTATCAGATGTTGATCAGATGTTGTTATCAGATGTTGTTATCAGAGTGTTATCAGATTTTGTTTATCAGTGTGTTATCAGGTGTTGTTATCAGGTAGTGTTTATCAGGTTAGTTGTTTTCAGATGTGTTTATCAGGTGTTGTTATCGGTGTTGTTATCAGGTGTGTTATCAGGTGTGTTATCAGATGTTGTTTCAGTGTTGTTATCAGATTGTTATCAGATGTTGTTATCAGTGTTGTGTATCAGGTGTTGTTTATCAGGTGTGTTACAGGTGTGTTATCGGATGTTGTTATCAGTGTTGTTATCAGATGTTGTTATCAGATGTTGTTATCAGATGTTGTTATCAGATGTTGTTATCAGATGTTGTTATCGATGTTGTTATCGATGTTGTTATCAGATTTATTACAAGTCTGTTATCAGATGTTGTTATCAGATGCTGTTATCGGTGTTGTTATCAGGTGTTGTTTATCAGGTGTGTTATCAGGGTTGTTATCAGATGTTGTTATCAGGTGTTGTTATCGAGTTGTTATCATGTTGTTATCAGATGTTGTTATCAGCTGTTGTTTATCAGGTGTTGTTATCAGATGTTGTTATCAGATGTTGTTTATCAGAGTTTAGTTTATAGGTTTTTATCAGATGCTGTTATCAGATGTGTTATCGTGTTGTTATCAGATTTGTTATCAGTGTTGTTTATCATGTTGTTATCAGATGTGTTTATCAGATGTTGTTTATCAGGTGTTGTTTATCAGGTGTTGTTATCATGTGTTGTTATCAGGTGTTGTTATCAGATGTTGTTATGGGTTGTTATCAGGTGTTGTATCAGGTGTGTTATCAGTGTGTACAGGTATGTTTAGTCAGTTTGTTTATCATGTTGTTATCAGTGTTGTTTATCAGTTGTTATCAGATGTTGTTATCAGATGTTGTTATCAGGTGTTGTTATCAATGCTGTTATCAGATTTGTTATCAAGATGTGTTATCAAGTGTTGTTTATCGATGTTGTTTATCAGTATTACTATCAGTGTTGTTATCAGTGTTGTTATCGATGTTGTTATCAGGTGTTGTTTCAGTGTTGATTTATCAGGTCGTTATCAGGTGTTTATCAGGTTCGTTATCAGGTGTTTATGATGTTGTTTATCAGGTGTTAGTTAAGGGTTGACAGGTGTGTTATCAGGTGTTGTTATCAGTGTTTTATCAGGTGTTGATTACAGATGCTGTTATCAGATGTGTTATCAGTGTTGTTTATCAGATGTTGTTATCAGGTGTTGTTATCAGATGTTGTTATCAGGTGTTGTTTATCAGATGTTGTTTATCAGATGTTGTTATCAGATGTTGTTATCAGATGTTGTTATCAGGTGTTGTTATCAGATGTTGTTATCAGGTGTTGTTATCAGGTTGTTATCAGGTGTTGTTTATCAGGTGTTGTTATCAGATGTTGTTATCAGATGTTGTTATCAGATGTTGTTATCATGTGTTGTTTATCAGATGTTGTTTATCAGATGTTGTTATCAGGTGTTGTTATCAGATGTTGTTATCAGGTGTTGTTTATCAGATGTTGTTTATCAGATGTTGTTATCAGGTGTTGTTATCAGATGTTGTTTATCAGGTGTTGTTATCAGGTGTTGTTATCAGGTGTTGTTATCAGGTGTTGTTATCAGGTGTTTGTTATCAGGTGTTGTTATCAGGTATTGTTCAGTTATACTTTTATATGACAAGGAATACATTATCTACATCCTGTCTGTGCCTCCTTCTATGACGCTCTTTTCCAAACCCTTGGTATTGTTTTATATGTCCAAAATACCTCCATTTGCCCATTCCTGTTTCTTTATACCTCATTGTACCTTTCATATATCTCTCGTTCTGTCTTTCCATATCTCATGTGCCTCTCTATGTATCTCTGTATGTCTAGATCACAATATGTCTCTCTATCTTTCTAGTCCGTTCACTCTCTCCCTCCCTACAATCAGGATTTCGCGATTGATTTGGTTAATTTTGTGAGTTGTTTAATGGATGAATGAGCGTGTTCACGGCTGAAGTGGAGTGGTAGGGGTAGTGGTGGTGACGGTAGTGTGTGTGTGGTGATAGTAGTAGTAGTAGTAGTAGTAGCAATAGTAGTAGTAGTAGTGGTAGTGGTGGTTGTAGTAGAGATAGCGGCGGTGGTGGTGTGTGTGCGTAGTGATAGTAGTAGTTGTAGTAGTAGGGGTAGTAGTAGTAGTAGTAGTGGTGGTGGTGGGGTGGTGGCGGTGGTATGTGTGTGTCGTAATAGTAATGTGGTAGTGCAGTAGCAACAGCAGTAGTAGCAGTAGTAGTAGTGGTGGTGGTTGTAGTAGAGATAGCGGCGGCGGTAGTATGTGTGCGCAGTGATAATAGTAGTAGTAGTAGTAGTAGTAGTAGTAGTAGTAGTGCAGTAGCAGTAGGGTTAGTAGTAGTAGTGGTGGGATGGTGGCGGTGGTGTGTGTGTGTGTGTCGTAATAGTAATAGTGGTAGTTGTAGTAGCAGTATCAACAGCAGTAGTAGCAGTAGTAGTGGTGGTGGTTGTGTGTGTATGGTATGTGTGCGATGTGCGCGTGTGTGCGCGTGCATGTGTGCGGGTGCGTATATGTGTGATGGTGTGTATGCATGTGTGTAAGTGTGTATGTGTGCTTGTGTGTATGTGTGTGGTGCGTGTATGTGCATGTGTATTGTAGTTGCTTTCTTTAAATAACAAAAAAAGTATATTTGGCAACAATATTTGTAAATGCATGCTGTAAAATGTTGTGAAGGGTAGCCTTGTTTGTGCACGTGGGCAACTGAGACAAAAAATGTGGGTCTCTGTTCCGAAGTGGTCAATTCGTATGCCTTGCGTTTGGAAGGTTGAGAGTTCGTATCCGGACAGCATCGTTCGTTCCACAAGTAAATTTTTTCCCAGAGTTCACTCTAATTATTACCGGAGCTAAGCTACGGAGATCGTGCTTTGGGCAATATTCTCCGCAGATGGTTTACTATTTCTGTGGTGATAGACCAAACCGTATGAAAAAACCCGGTGCAATGCAGTCAATCCTTGGGCCTATAATAGCCTTGAAACTGAGCCAAATACTTCATATGGTTGACTCACCTTTGCTCTAGTTGTGTGACGAGACTGGACAATTTTAGTCATTAAAATATCACATACCACGTTATCTGTAACTTTTTAAAATTGAATGCAAAACACCTTCAAATCATCAAACTTAATATCTAAATGCATACAGCTCGTGTAGTCTATTATTATAACACATTCAAATGTAGTCTTTGCATATTTGTTTCGACTTCCGTAATTGTCGCTGGAATTTAGTCAACGTTAACATTGAATTAGACTATTATCGATCCAATAAATCAATATATTATTAATTTAATTAAGTGCACCAGAGGGACTTAATGTGTTGTACTCACTTTAAAAGTACATAAGATAGCTACAAATGTACTCACTTTCTTAAGTCCGTGAGAATCCGATATTCAGTATTTTACTAGGTCGCCATATTTGTTCCCCTCATGCACACTGCACACACATATGTTAAGCGGCTTTCTGATTGTGCGGTAATGCATATTTTGAGATGTGTGTGTGTGTTGGGGGTATGCATGGGGGCAATTGATCTGAAAGTTATACGGTGTTCAAATATTCTTCTTTCTCGCTCCCATAACTATATACATGTGTTTGTGTGTGTGAGTGTGTTTGCGCGCGTGTATCTCTCTCCATAATTCTAGGGGATTTCATAAAACAGTCCCGTCAAACTCGGTCCCCGAGGGCGCCATGGCAACCATGTCATACGTGTATGCCTCCCTATATCGATCCGATGCGACCCAATATATTTATTAAATGTTGGATAACACTGGCATAGAAGATACATGATCTGTATTTGCAGATTCTTCTTCTGTACACATTCTAATAAAATCAATTAAAATATTCTTGAAGATAGCAGTCTTTAGTCAGTCTGAAACTTTCAGTGCATTGAACTAGCTTGATGCAGAAGAATAACTATAACGGTCGTATTAGACGAGTACCGTCCGCAAGCGTTGCAGAACTCCCTCCCTCATCCCAAAAAAAAATTGAAAAAAGTACGAATAACAAACATGTATTTGATCTCATCTTGATAATGGGAATATCTCTAGCTCATCAGAGAATTCTAAACAACAACGGATATAACAAAGTGATGAAACAATACATGAGAAACTTCCGACCTCATCATGAACTCAATGCTCTATGATCTCATCTTGATAATGGGAATATCTCTAGCTCATCAGAGAATTATAAACAACAACGGATATAACAAAGTGATGAAACAGTACATGATAAACTTCCGACCTCATGAACTCAATGCTCTACATTCTTATGCTTCATGCCTACTTCCTATTCTCATGCTCCATAATATGTGTGTATATGTTAAATGTATATGTGCTCAACAGTAGACGACTAATATGGCTATAGCATGTGAGAAGAATGGAAAATTGTCGCATACCAAAACAAATGTTGTTCTGTTAGTTTCCGGAGGGGAAGAGGGACCAGGACAGACCACTGCTGAGATATAAAGATGTCTGCAAGGCCTCAATTAAGAACTTTTCTATAGGTTCCAGCACGCGGGAAAAACTATCTGATGACAGAGTTGTGTGGAAAGCGATATTGCGCAAGGGCGCATAGTTTTTTTTAGAAGAGACTTATGTATGAGATGAAAGACAAGAGAGAAAAGCTAAAACTAAGAAGTTGTCACAGTAAAACACTTGCCAATTGACCGTCTGTAAAGAAAAAAAAGGTCATATATATATATATATATGATTATTATTGTTTTATCTTATTTTTTCCATTTCTAGTGTTTCATTTTTTTTACAGTTTTCGCTTTTAATGTTAGGACCATGGGGATTTATTGTCTGACTATATATGTTATGTCTGTATGTCTGGCGCATAGGAAGTCTGAATTTCTTTGCTTCTTTTGTATCCTTTGTTGGATAAAGGCCTTTGGGTCGAAACGTTTCTGTATCTTTTTTTGTGCTTTGTAAACCTTTATTACTTTGTTGTTACGTGTTTCACCTTTGTTACATGGTTTCACTGCAGTCTTCCCTTATATCGGTAAAACCGAACACCCATGTTGCTTCTCCGGGTGGGCTGCTATAATAGATTTAAGTACAGCGAGACCTCGATTGACGAGAACGTGTGGCGTCGGCCCTGCTGTTCAACGTTATCATTGATTGGGTGATGCGTGAAGCGGCTGAGGATGGGCTATGAGTTGTTGGATGAGCTCTCGCATCTACCCTGAGGCCCTGGATTTTGATTTTACTGATGACGTCGCGCTTCTATCCCGCACGATATATATATCTCGATATCCTCTTCATGTCCCGATTGACGCATAAGGCTTCCACAAGAGACTTCCACTGTTGCCGTTCTGTTGCCTTTCTACCAACCGTATCCCACGTCAGACCACACTCATTCAACTCTCTCTCCACAGTTCTTCTCCATGTTTCCTTTGGACATCCAGGCCTTCTCTTTCCATCCGCTGTGCATCTGAGAGTTGTCTTAGCCAATGTCCTTACTGGAATGCGACATACATGTCCAATCCACCTCCATTTTCGTCTTTTAAGGATGGTCTCCAAAGATGCACAGTCCGTTCGTTTCAAAAGTTCCCCATTTGTTATGGTATTTTGGCCAGAAAATTTGCAGGATTCTGTCTCGCACACATGCGAATATCCAGATGGGGATTTACCGCCGTGGCCAGTGTAGCTGGATGGTTGGGTTGAGAGTCAATCAGAGAAAGACAGAAGTGGTGACTCTGAATACTGTCAGACCAGCAACTGTGAAACTGGAAAATAGGATTATTCCAGGTGCAACTGCTTTAACGTATCTTGGGGACTATGTAACAAAGGTTATCAGTCACGAATCTAGATCTGACATTGAAAGCCGACTTAGTGGGGGACGATGTGCATTCATGGCCCTTCGATCGGTCTGGAAATCGACCCAGTACAGCATCGGAGACGGGATTGATGTATACCGGAGCTGTGTGCTGTCTGATTTGCTG
The DNA here is from genome assembly GCA_020796225.1 of Arion vulgaris. NCBI lineage: Eukaryota > Metazoa > Mollusca > Gastropoda > Stylommatophora > Arionidae > Arion > Arion vulgaris. The sequence continues at coordinate 77,021,423 of CM036755.1, read as the reverse complement.
TGCGGATTGGGATGCTGGGGTGTGACAGAGTGGAATATGTCTAAGCTATCCTCTTTCCATACAACTTGTCTACGAGGGATCTTGTGCGTGTTCTGGTCAAGTGATGTTTCTGACAGAGGGCTACTTGCGCGGTGTGGACAGGAGAGAATGAGAGCCGTCGTCCAGGGGATACGCTGTGGTTGGGTCGAGCGTGTGATGCTCATGGAGACTTGCTCTGACGCGGGGGCTGCAGTTGGATGGACACCGGAGGGTGGACGAGGGCGTGATGCGACCAGGGAGAGAGCAGTGGAACGGGAGTTGAGTGAGATGAATCGTTGCTGGAGAACATTACAGAGGACGACCGGAGATGGAAAAGATTGGTGTGTATTTGATGCTGTTCTAAGCGAAAGGGGCGTCACAGGCTAGAGAGGAGAGAGAAAGCACGTATTTGCAGCTTTCTATCGTTTGTTCAATGTGATGTTTGTAATATAGCTCTGATAAAGAACATAGGTGTAGCTTTCTATCGTTCGTTCAATGTGATGTTTGTAAGATAGCTCAGATAAAGAACATATTTGTAGCTTTCTATCGTTCGTTCAATGTGATGTTTGTAAGATAGCTCAGATCAAAGTTTATCCCTAAGATAGAGCAGCCTATTACTGGCGATAATGTACTCGTAAAAGAAAGGATGCTATCAATGAAAACGATGACTCATTTCACGGTACGGAATCACTAGATACAAAAAGTGAGAAACAGGTAACTAGACAACCAGCAGCCATGAATGTCAGAGGTTGAAAAGATGTGTGTTTGTAGGTTGAACGTTGAGATGAAAGTAAATAGTCTGCGCGAAGAAAAATGTCAGCTTTTAGGCATGAAAAGAAAGAAAATAAAGTAAAATGTTGTAAGACTTTAAGACTGTTGGATTATATACACACAGAATGGGCGTAATCTTTCAACAATAATATTACATCACAGCATACGGTAAGAAAAAGTTTATTAATATATGACACATGAAGAAGTAGAAAACAGCATACAGTAAGAAAAAGTTTATTAATATATGACACATGAAGAAGTAGAAAACAGCATACAGTAAGAAAAAGTTTATTAATATATGACACATGAAGAAGTAGAAAACAGCATACGATAAGAAAAAGTTTATTAATATATGACACATGAAGAAGTAGAAAACAGCATACGGTAAGAAGATGTTTATTAATATATGACACATGAAGAAGTAGAAAACAGCATACGGTAAGAAGATGTTTATTAATATATGACACATGAAGAAGTAGAAAACAGCATACGGTAAGAAAAAGTTTATTAATATATGACACATGAAGAAGTAGAAAACAGCATACGATAAGAAAAAGTTTATTAATATATGACACATGAAGAAGTAGAAAACAGCATACGATAAGAAAAAGTTTATTAATATATGACACATGAAGAAGTAGAAAACAGCATACGGTAAGAAAAAGTTTATTAATATATGACACATGAAAAAGTATAAAATAGCATACAGTAAGAAAAAGTTTATTAATATATGACACATGAAGAAGTAGAAAACAGCATACGGTAAGAAAAAGTTTATTAATATATGACACATGAAAAAGTATAAAATAGCATACAGTAAGAAAAAGTTTATTAATATATGACACATGAAGAGGTGGAAAACAGCATACAGTAAGAAAAAGTTTATTAATATATGACACATGAAAAAGTAGAAAATAGCATACGGTAAGAAAAAGTGTATTAATATATGACACATGAAGAAGTAGAAAACAGCATAAAGGACACTATGATCATGTGAGAAACACAAAATTCAGGCCACCTTGAATGTCTATAGAATAGGGCATTTGGGTCACCATCAAGAAGTAAGAAGAAATATTAATGCCACCATTGGCAATTAAGTAACAGAGCACTGAGAGCATCATCAAAAAGTAAAAAGAAAAGCATTGATGTCATGATGGGCAATTAAATAAAAGAGCACTGAGATCATCATCAAGAAGTAAGAAAGAAGAGCATTGATGTCACCATTGGCAATTAAATAACAGAGCACTGAGATCACCATCAAGAAGTAAGAAAGAAGAGCATTGATGTCACCATTGGCAATTAAATAATAGAGCACTGAGATCACCATCAAGAAGTAAGAAAGAAGAGCATTCATGTCACCATTGGCAATTAAATAACAGAGCACTGAGATCACCATCAAGAAGTAAAAAGAAGAGCATTGATGTCATGATGGACAATTAAGTAACAGAGCACTGAAATCATCATCAAGAAGTAAGAAAAAAGAGCATTGATGCCATCACGAAGAAGGTTGACACAGAACATACATCAATTTTTGTAAATATTAAAGGACATGTGTTGGGTTTAGAGACGAAATATGATGCTCTGAGAACTCTTTGTGATGATGTTAATGTGAACATTGAAGGTTGAGTACTCTATGTGTCTGTAGATCTATCCTTCCAGTGTTTCCTATGTCCCATCTATTTGGCAGTATTGTTCTTCTTAAGCGGTGTGATAAACCTCTATATGGCCGAGTCACGTCACTTTCAACCTAAGACGGGTGTCTTTTTTGGTTATATCAGAGTGTATTGGCCGGTTTTTTAATTGGTGCGGCCATGTGGCTGGAACTAGTCCTAAAAAGAACTGTTTATTGAGTATTGTGTTCTGTTATGTGTGTGGAGTCATGAGGAGGACTTTTGGTGTTGTATGTGCAGCCGTGATAAGGACCTTTGGTGCTGCTCTGTGTGCAGCCGTGATAAGCACTTTTGGTGTTCTATGTGCAGCCGTGATAAGCACTTTTGGTGTTGTTCTATGTGCAGCAGTGATAAGGACTTTTGGTGTTGTTCTATGTGCAACCGTGATAAGCACTTTTGGTGTTCTATGTGCAGCCGTGATAAGCACTTTTGGTGTTGTTCTATGTGCAGCCGTGATAAGCACTTTTGGTGTTGTTCTATGTGCAGCCGTGATAAGCACTTTTGGTGTTGTTCTATGTGCAGCCGTGATAAGCACTTTTGGTGTTCTATGTGCAACCGTGATAAGCACTTTTGGTGTTGTTCTATGTGCAGCCGTGATAAGGACTTTTGGTGTTGTTCTATGTGCAGCCGTGATAAGCACTTTTGGTGTTGTCTATGTGCAGCCGTGATAAGCACTTTTGGTGTTGTTCTATGTGCAGCCGTGATAAGGACTTTTGGTGTTGTTCTATGTGCAGCCGTGATAAGCACTTTTGGTGTTCTATGTGCAACCGTGATAAGCACTTTTGGTGTTGTTCTATGTGCAGCCGTGATAAGCACTTTTGGTGTTGTCTATGTGCAGCCGTGATAAGCACTTTTGGTGTTGTTCTATGTGCAGCCGTGATAAGGACTTTTGGTGTTGTTCTATGTGCAGCCGTGATAAGCACTTTTGGTGTTGTTCTATGTGCAGCCGTGATAAGCACTTTTGGTGTTGTTCTATGTGCAGCCGTGATAAGCACTTTTGGAGTTAATCTGGATGATTTTACAAGATTTCTTTGTTTGTTGCTTGCATGCATTGTTTTACTTCCTGAAGGGTTAATGCTGCGAATGGTTATTCTTGTGTTGATTTCTACATATTCAAATACGTACACAAAAGACAATGAACGTATTATTCTTAGAATTTTCAAAGTCCCGCACAGTGAGCTAGCTCCATTAAAGTATAGTCCCACCCATTTTTCCGTGAGCTTCGGTGAGCGAAAGGTAAAATAAAAAGCACATTCAGAAACGAACATGCCAAGTATCAGCTTACAAGCTAAAAATAGATCTAGAACGCATGTACTGAGCATTGCTAATATATTTGTCACCTCTATCGGTGGGATGCTGCTTATTACTAATGTTGCATATGCTTTTAGTTCTCGGATGTTTACACAACTCTAATATTGCTTACGTTACTTGTACTTCGTTGTTGCCTACAAGAAGAGCTATTCCCATTGTCAACATAAATGCTTGCTACTTAATGACAACATCAACCACCTTACAAGAACAGATCAGAGCATCATTTTTAGACTCCAAACCCAACACATAACACTTAATAATCACTTGAACAGAATTAAACCACAACACACTCCAGAGTGCCAGCTGTGTGCACATCATCACGAAACTAGATATGACATCAGGAAGATCCTCCTTCCCCCAAGGCCAGAAGTTGGACGACGTGTGACAAGTCCCCTGTGAGTGCGGTTGAATTCCGCGGACTGGTAGAAAAGTCACAGGTTCTCCAGATTTACGGTGTTCGTGGCACTGAACAGAAAAGTTACGATGTCCATGGTACCGAGCCGAAGAGCTAAAAGCTCAAGTGCTTCTGGATCGGAAAAAAATTTCCATATTTCAAAATCTTCAATCTTACATTCCGCTGCTTGTTCATTGTAAACCTCAGCCCTAACACACACACACACACACACACACACATATATATATATATATATATATATATATATATATATATATATATATATATATATATATATATATGCACAAGAAATAAATGGGTTCTTTTACAAGTTTTCACACAAGTCGTCTCTTATCTATACAACTGATAACAGATGCACCCTTCTTGAGTAATAATTTGATGTTTGAGCTATTGTGCTTCTAGATTTTCAGCTTTCCTTTCATTCAGTGATTCTCAACATTTCTTTTGATCATACCCCCCGTCTCAAATAGTGTAATGCAGCGGTGTCCAAGGCTTTAAGGTGGTGTCCGTGTCATACATTCATGGTGACATGTATTTGACGCTGCCTATTTTAATCAAATAAAATAAGATGAATTCAAGAGAGTTGAAGAAATTAGAGAAATATCTGGTCAACCACTAGTAACATCTGTAATAAGAATGTGAAGATGGAGATATGTTGGGTATACTTGAGAAGAAAGGATCAAAGAATACCAAAGCAGAGATTGAAGTGGGAGACAACGAGTTCAAGAAAGAGAGGACAAGGAAAGTTCGTCAAGGAAAACTCCGAAACGAACTTTGATGAGAGAGATAAAAATTATCGGACTCAATTCCATGGAAATGAATGAGTGAGTTGCCCAGATGAGGGTATGGAGAAATTACTTGCAGGCCTATGTAACGTATAACGGTACGAGAGGAATATAAATAATAATAATAATTCCTCTCGTACCGTTATACGTTACATAGGACTGCAAGTAATTTCTCCATACCGCTCTATCCTGGCAACTCGCTCAATCTCCTCCATGGAACTGAGACGATATTTCCTGCCTCTCTCAGCAAAGTTCGTTATATATATATATATATATATATATATATATATATATATCAATCAAATTTCAAGATAAGGCAATTCTTCAATTATTCGTAGCACTTCCATGAACACGATCTTCCCAATTTTACAATTTTATTTTTTAAAACTATTTTACATCATTATAACATCATCCTTTTGTTTTTTCACTGGAGGAAAGCTTCGGCATCTTAACCACAGTAACATTACAAATGTTCTTTAATATTAGTAGTAGCCCGCCTGCCTAGCATGCTTGTTGCGCGGTAGACGACGGGTGATAAGCCCTCTGTGAGTGCGGGTTCAATTCCGCGGGCTGGCAGAAAAGCCACAGGTTCTCCAGATTTACGGTGTTCGTGGCACCGAACCAAAGGGTTACGATGTCCATGGCACCGAGCCGAAGATTTGAAAGCTCAAGAGCTTCTGGATATGAAAAACAAAAATATTAGTAGTAATACTGATGGGAGTCTGCGGGAGTGAGCTCGATCACAACCCAAGTGTCCCTGGTTCAAACTCAGCGGCGGGCAAGTTTGGAAGCAAATTTGTTTTTACGAACGGTTAAAAACTGACCTCACCGTTCAGAACGCAACGGCAAACTACTGAACGTATAAGTGATGCCTAGAAAATCAACGAATCGTTTACTGTAGTTAGTGGGCGAAGTCCTGTGAAGGATATGCCACGATTTTCATTTTCAGAGATTTGTGAAGATCCATGATCGCCTCTCCCAGCAGGCACGGCACCTGATGACGATGATATATATATATATATATTCAACAAAATATTTCCATTGATGCAGTTATGCTCTTTTGTATTAACTCTTAGTGGACTGGGGCAAAAACCATGTTTTTACAAGCCATTTGTTGTTAGAATAAAAAACACAATTTAGCGTGGCTCCTCGTAAAAAGGTGTCCAACCTAATGCCACGTAGTGTGGCCTTTGGTCCACAAGGGATTAATGGTTTTCCACGTCAGGTCCTAATCTTGTAACTCTTGCAGTTCCTTTCAATGTTTCCTTTAAACTTCCAGACTGTCTTTTCCCATCCGATGTTGTTCTTAGTATTATTATACAGGGTGTTCAAGATAAAAGCAGCCCTACTGAAAAATCAAAAGTTGCCAGATACTCATTGCGTGTTGTCTATTTACTTTTTAAACCTGTTCTAACTAGCTCATCATTTCGTTACATTTTTCATCTCCCTTCCAGCACCATATTTACGCACCGTCACAAAAAGACTCACATTTTCATAAATATATGTGAGATTGGTTCCCTTGACGGGGCTGCTTTTATCTTGAACACCCTGGTAATATGGTTCCATCACACAGATATGCGTGTGGACAGACAGTCGAACACATCTTGTCAGACTATAATTTGATGAATTAACTTCGGAAATAACACTTGCCATACAGAGTCAAATATCTATGTAAAGCTGTATCCAACAGAGATAAATATCCATGTAAAGCTGCATCCAACAGAGACAAATATTCATGTAAAGCTGTATCCAACAGAGACAAATATTCATGTAAAGCTGTATCCAACAGAGACAAATATTCATGTAAAGCTGTATCCAACAGAGACAAATATCCATGTAAAGTTGGGGGCAACATAGACAAATATCCATGTAAAGCTGTATCCAACAGAGACAAATATCCATGTAAAGTTGGGGGCAACAGAGACAAATATCCATGTAAAGCTCTATCCAACAGAGACAAATATTCATATAAAGCTGTATCCAACATAGACAAATATCCATGTAAAGCTGTATCCAACAGAGACAAATATTCATATAAAGATGTATCCAACAGAGACAAATATCCATGTAAAGCTGTATCCAACAGAGACAAATATTCATATAAAGATGTATCCAACAGAGACAAATATCCATGTAAAGCTGTATCCAACATAGACAAATACCCATGTAAAGCTGTATCCAACAGAGACAAATATCCATGTAAAGCTGTATCCAACATAGACAAATACCCATGTAAAGCTGTATCCAACAGAGACAAATATCCATGTAAAGCTGTATCCAACAGAGACAAATATTCATGTAAAGCTGTTGGTAAGTCTTGATGAACTAATAAACACAACAGCATGCATCCAGAAAACTGAAATCATTGTGTGGACATTGAACAACAACGAACGAGAAGAAGAAGAAGAATATATCCATGAAATTATCATTCGCTAATGCCGCCTCCACTTCCCCTTCCTATCCAGAAAGGTTTCAATCATTTTATTTTGTGGTACTTACGCCCCATGTTGAGAACCGTTGATTTCACATACAGTGACCTAATTGTGATTGTAAGTTTGTGTTGAGTTTTATACACGCAATAGTTTTGTCAATGATATACCTGTATCTGCATTACTCATTGAGAGCCGCTGTAGCGTAGTTGTTAGTGAACTCGCTCCGCAAGGCTGGTGGTCTGGGTTCAGCTGGAATTTTTCCGACTACGATGGCTCAGGTCGACTCAGCCTCAACTGTTTTGTTGAATATATATATATATATATATATATATATATATATATATATGAATATGAATATGATATATATATATATATATATATCAGCGTCATCAGTGCTGTGCCTGCTGGGAGAGGCGATCATGGATCTTCACAAATCTCTGAAAATGAAAATCGTGGCATATCCTTCACAGGGTACCAGACATGCTCTGGGAAAGTAAAGGCCGCCGGCGTGATGCTGACCACATCACCCATTGTGTGCCGACGGTCAATGAAAAATACAGGCCTAACACTGTATTGACCTATATACCACGAGGTATGAAAGGGTTCCTTTACCTTTACTTTACTTTGCATTACTCACGTACGTGCAACATCACTGTAACAGTGTGACGACAAAAGAAGAAGAAGAACAAGTACAACACAATATATCTCCCAACCCTACACCACCAAAGACATGGACAACGACATCTAAAAACGAAAGAAAAAGAGTAACGACATAAATAGTATCCTCAAGAATACTTTAAAAGCAGTATTTCTCAACCTGTGGGTCGCGACCTCTTTGAGGGTCGAACAACCCTTTCACAGAGGTCGCCTAAGACCATCGGAAAACACATATTTGGATGGTCTTAGGAACCGAGACACCGCTCCTCTATCCGTCTCCAGGCGGGTCCGCCCACATGTGGATACGCCCACATACGAGTACCCGGCGTCTGTGCTTAATCACTATGCTTTAATTATGTTAAATTCGTAACAATGGAAATAAATCCTGTATATCAGATATTTACATTACAGTTTATAACAGTAGCAAAATTACAGTTATTAAGTAGCAATGAAAATAATTTTATGGTTGGGGATCACCACAACATGGGGAACTATATTAAAGGGTCGCGGCATTAGGAAGGTTGAGAACCACTGTTTTAAAGCATAAAAAAGAGATTTAAAGACGAACGATTGACTTCATTAAGCTTAGTTAACATCAAGGGTGAGGAGTACAACATGAAAATAAATATAATAAAGATAGAGACAATGGCAATAAGTAGAGAAGCAGGAATAGAGAAAGAAAATAATATTTCAGAACTTTTATTTGCAGATGACCAAGTACTGATTGCAGAAAATGAAGAATCTCTCCAGAACCATTTGAGCTTAGTTAACATCAAGGGTGAGGAGTACAACATGAAAATAAATATAATAAAGATAGAGACAATGGCAATAAGTAGACAACCAGAAAGCCTTACAATAAAACTCCAGAACGTAGACATAAAACAAACAATCGAGGCCAAATACTTAGGAGCAATTTTCACATCAGATGGAAGTATCGATAGCGAAATCAGCAATCGTTGCACAAAAGCTAACCAAGTACTGGGACAGTTAACACCACTGTTGTCACACAAAGAGATACCGCTAACAACTAAAGCAAATCTCATAAGAACAATTTTCTGGCCAACACTATGTTACCAGTGTCAAACATGGCCAATAACACCAGCTAAAGCGCGGAAAATCAAAAGATCATGACTCAATTTTATGGCAAAAGTGTTCGTTATTGGAACAGATTAGCGCAATGTCTAAGTGTTCACTTATCGGCTTAGACACAAGAGAGATATAGGTTCAATTGCATGCACGACTTTACACACAGGACCGTGCCGTGCTATCATACAGAGAGGCGGTCGCATCACGCGGCGCCGTAACAGGGAAAAATAAGAGCCACTGTTACCTGCCACGCATGTCGTAAGAGGCGACTAATGTGGTTTGGCTGAAATCGGATGCACGTGTCCTAAACGTATAGAAGTCTGCATTTAGGGGCCTACCAAACCAATGTGTAACGTATACACGTTCTTGACAAAGATCAAACATATCACTAAGAGTGATAAAATTAGTCGTAAAGAACGAACGCAAAGAAGAAGAAGGAGAAGAAATAAAAGACATTTAAGGGGTGGCATTTCGAAGACTTGCATCATACTGAGAAAATATACCGCACGGCCCTGGTTACACACGTATGGAAAGGAATTTGTCCTCCTACATCATGCATACTAGGTTTTAGAAATGTGAAGTCACAAGCACTTTATACTCTGATTGATTGGTAGGACCATCATCATTGCACTTCGGTGACTAACCATGTATGCCATGATCTCTTTCTTACACAGGAATATCTTAACGACAGTGCACGAACTCCACAGCACCGGCGTGGAACCCTGGTGTCATTTTAAAGATTGTGAAAATATTTTGTATACATTTTATTTTTAATCTGTCTAATGAATTTTACCCAGGCAGCTGCTTTCCAGCCTGCTCATCTTAATTTTGAGCTGCCAGGGTTTCTTTTACGTCCTCAAATTGAACACGAGGCCTACGTTTTATCGTCCGTCTCCGATAGGAATATGAACACGATCTCATCTACACTGAGATCTCAGGGAAAATATCCCGATGCATCCACGAGGGAACGAACCGAGTAACTTTGGAACGAAAGGCGAGCACCGAACTTCTTCGCCTCTAATGTCTGGGAACTTCTTCGCCTCTAATGTCTGGAAACTTCTTCGCCTCTAATGTCTGGAAACTTCTTCGCCTCTAATGTCTGGAAACCTCTTCGCCTCTAATGTCTGGAAACTTCTTCGCCTCTAATGTCTGGAAACTTCTTCGCCTCTAATGTCTGGAAACTTCTTCGCCTCTAATGTCTGGAAACCTCTTCGCCTCTAATGTCTGGAAACCTCTTCGCCTCTAATGTCTGGAAACTTCTTCGCCTCTAATGTCTGGAAACCTCTTCGCCTCTAATGTCTGGAAACTTCTTCGCCTCTAATGTCTGGAAACCTCTTCGCCTCTAATGTCTGGAAACTTCTTCGCCTCTAATGTCTGGAAACTTCTTCGCCTCTAATGTCTGGAAACCTCTTCGCCTCTAATGTCTGGAAACTTCTTCGCCTCTAATGTCTGGAAACTTCTTCTCTCAATGTCTGAAACTCTTCGCCTCTAATGTCTGGAAACTTCTTCCCTCTAATGTCTGGAAATTCTTGCCTCTAATGTCTGGAAACTTTTCTCAATGTCTGGAAACTTCTTCTCTAATGTCTGAAACTTCTTCGCCTCTAATGTCTGGAAACTTTTCGCCTCTAATGTCTGGAAACTTCTTCGCCTCTAATGTCTGGAAACTTCTTGCCTCTAAGTCTGGAAACTTTTCCCCTTTAAAGTCTGGAAACTTCTTCCCTAATGTCTGGAAACTTCTTCGCCTCTAATGTCTGGAAACTTCTTCGCCTCTAATGTCTGGAAACTTCTTCGCCTCTAATGTCTGGAACTTCTTCGCCTCTAATTCTGGAAACTTCTTCGCCTCTAATGTCTGGAAACTTTTCGCCTCTAATGTGGAAACTTCTTCTCTAATGTCGAAACTTTTCGCCTCAATTCTGAAAACTTCGCCTCTAATGTCTGGAAACTTCTTCGCCTCTAATGTCTGGAAACTCTTCGCCTCTAATGTCTGGAAACTTCTTCGCCTCTAATGTCTGGAAACTTCTTCGCCTCTAATGTCTGGAAACTTTTCGCCTCTAATGTCTGGAAACTTCTTCGCCTCTAATGTCTGGAAACTTCTTCGCCTCTAATGTCTGGAAACTTTCCCTATGTTGGAATCTTCGCCTCTAATGTATGGAAACTTCTTCGCCTCAATGTCTGGAAACTTCTTCGCCTCTAATGTCTGGAAACTTCTTCGCCTCTAATGTCTGAAACTTCTTGCCTCTAATGTCTGGAAACTTCTTCGCCTCTAATTCTGGAAACTTCTTGCCTCTAATGTCTGGAAACTTTTCGCCTCTAATGTCTGGAAATTCTTCGCCTCTAATGTCTGAAACATCTTCCCTCTAATGTCTGGAAACTTTTCGCCTCAATGTCTGGAAACTTCTTCCCCTAATGTCTGGAAACTTCTTCGCCTAATGCTGGAAACTTCTTCGCCTCTAATGTCTGGAAACTCTTCGCCTCTAATGTCTGGAAACTCTTCGCCTCTAATGTCGAAACCTCTACGCCTCTAATTCGAAACTTCTTCGCCTCTAATGTTGGAAACTCTTCGCCTCTAATGTCTGGAAACTCTTCGCCTCTAATGTCTGGAAACTTCTTCGCCTCTAAGTTCTGGAAACTTCTTCGCCTCTAATGTCTGGAAACTTCTTCGCCTCTAATGTCTGGAAACTTCTTCGCCTCTAATGTCTGAAAACTTCTTCGCCTCTAATGTCTGGAAACTTCTTCGCCTCTAATATGGAAACTTCTTCGCCTCTAATGTCTGGAAACTTCTTCGCCTCTAATGTCTGGAAACTTCTTCCTCTAATGTCTGGAAACTCTTCGCCTCTAATGTCTGGAAACTTTTGCCTCTAATGTCTGGAAACTTCTTCGCCTCTAATGTCTGGAAACTTCTTCGCCTCTAATGTCTGGAAACTTCTTCGCCTCTAATTTCTGGAAACTTCTTCGCCTCTAATGTCTGGAAACTTCTTCGCCTCTAATGTCTGGAAACTTCTTCGCCTAATGTCTGGGAAACTTCTTCGCCTAATGTCTGGAAACTTTTCGCTCTCTAATGTCTGGAAACTTCTTCTCTAATGTCGGAAACTCTTCGCCTCTAATGTCTGGAAACTTCTTCGCCTCTAATGTCTGGAAACTTCTTCGCCTCTAATGTCTGGAAACTTCTTCGCCTCTAATGTCTGGAAACTCTTCGCCTCTAATGTCTGGAAACTTTCGCCTCTAATGTCTGGAAACTTCTTCGCCTCTAATGTCTGGAAACCTCTTCGCCTCATGTCTGGAAACTTCTTCGCCTCTAATGTCTGGAAACTTCTTCGCCTCTAATGTCTGGAAACTTCTTCCCTTAATGTTGGAAACTTCTTCGCCTCTAATGTCTGGAAACTTCTTCGCCTCTAATGTCTGGAAACTTCTTCGCCTCTAATGTCGGGAAACTTCTTCGCCTCTAATGTCTGGAAACTTCTTCGCCTCTAATGTCTGGAAACTTTTCGCCTCTAATGTCTGGAAACTTCTTCGCCTCTAATGTCTAGAAACTTCTTCGCCTCTAATGTCTGGAAACTTCTTCGCCTCTAATGTCTGGGAAAATTCTTCGCCTCTAATGTCTGGAAATCTTCGCCTCTAATGTCTGGAAACTTCTTCGCCTCTAATGTCTGGAAACTTCTTCGCCTCAAATGTCTGGAAACTTCTTCGCCTCTAATGTCTGGAAACTTCTTCGCCTCTAATGTCGGAAATCTTCGCCTCTAATGTCTGGAAACTTCTTCGCCTTAATGTCTGGAAACTTCTTCGCCTCTAATGTCTGGAAACTTCTTCGCCTCTAATGTCTGAAACTTCTTCGCCTGAACGTCTGGAAACTCTTCCCTTAATGTGGAAACTTTTCGCCTCTAATGTCTGGAACTTCTTCGCCTCTAATGTCTGGAAACTTCTTCCCTCTAATGTCTGGAAACTTCTTCGCCTCTAATGTCTGGAAACTTCTTCGCCTCTAATGTCTCAAACTTTTCGCCTCTAATGTCTGGAAACCTTCGCCTCTAATGTGAAACTTTGCTTCTAATGTCTAATTTCGCCTCTATGTCTGAAACTTCTTCGCCTTAATGTCTGGAAACTTCTTCGCCCTAATGTCGAAACTTCTTCCTCTAATGTCTGGAAACTTCTTCGCCTCTAATGTCTGGAAACTTCTTCGCCTCAAATGTCTGGAAACTTCTTCGCCTCTAATGTCTGGAAAACTTCGCCTCTTAATGTCTGGAAACTTCTTCGCCTCTAATGTCTGGAAACTTCTTCGCCTCTAATGTCTAAACTCTTCGCCTCTAATGTCTGGAAACTCTTCGCCTCTAATGTCTGGAATTCTTCGCCTCTAATGTCTGGAAACTTCTTCGCCTCTAATGTCTGGAAACTTCTTCGCCTCTAATGTCTGGAAACTTCTTCGCCTCTAATGTCTGGAAACTTCTTCGCCTCTAATTTCTGGAAACTTCTTCGCCTCTAATGTCTGGAAACTTCTTCGCTCTAAGTCTGGAAACTTCTTGCCTCTAATGTCGGAAACTTCTTCGCCTCTAATGTCTGGAAACTCTTCGCCTCTAATGTCTGGAAACTTCTTGCCCCTAATGTCTGAAACTTCTTGCCTCTAATGTCTGGAAACTTCTTCGCCTCTAATTGGAAACTCTTCCTCTAATGTCTGGAAACTTCTTCGCCTCTAATGTCTGGAAACTTCTTCGCCTCTAATGTTTGGAAACTTCTTCGCCTCTAATGTCTGGAAACTTCTTCGCCTCTAATGTCTGGAAACTTCTTCGCCTCTAATGTCTGGAAACTTCTTCGCCTAATGTCTGGAAACTTCTTCGCCTCTAATGTCTGGAAACTTCTTCGCCTCTAATGTTGGAAACTTTTCGCCTCTAATGTCTGGAAACTTCTTCGCTCTAATGTCTGGAAACTTCTTCCCTCTAATGTTGGAAACTTCTTCGCCTCTAATGTCTGGAAACTTCTTCGCCTCTAATGTCTGGAAACTTCTTCGCCTTAATGGAAACTTCTTCGCCTCTAATGTCTGGAAATCTTCGCCTCTAATGTCTGAAACTTCTTCCTCTAATCTGGAAACTTCTTCGCCTCTAATGTCTGGAAACTCTTCGCCTCTAATGTCAATTCTGCCTCTAATGTCTGAAACTTCTTCGCCTCTAATTCTGGAAATTCTTCAATTGGAAACTCTTCGCCTTAATGTCTGGAAACTTCTTCCCTCTAATGTCTGGAAACTTCTTCCCTCTAATGTCTGGAAACTTCTTCGCCTCTAATGTCTGGAAACTTCTTCGCCTCTAATGTCTGGAACTCTTCGCCTCTAATGTCTGGAAACTTTCGCCTCAATGTCTGAAACTTCTTCGCTCTAATGTCTGGAAACTTTTCGCCTCTAATGTCTGGAAACTTTCGCCTCTAATGTCTGGAAACTCTTCGCCTCTAATGTCTGGAAACTTTTCGCCTCTAATGTCTGGAAACTTCTTCCCTCTAATGTCTGGAAACTTCTTCGCCTCAATGTCTGGAAACTTCTTCGCCTCTAATGTCTGGAAACTTCTTCGCCTCTAATGTCTGGAAACTTCTTCGCCTCTAATTTCTGGAAACTTCTTCGCCTCTAATGTCTGGAAACTTCTTCGCCTCTAATGTCTGAAAACTTCTTCGCCTCTAATGTCTGGAAACTTCTTCGCCTCTAATGTCTGGAAACTTCTTCGCCTCTAATGTCTGGAAACTTCTTCGCCTCTAATGTCTGGAAACTTTTCGCCTCTAATGTCTGGAAACTTCTTCGCCTCTAATGTCTGGAAACTTCTTCGCCTCTAATGTCTGGAAACTTCTTCGCCTCTAATGTCTGGAAACTTCTTCGCCTCTAATGTCGGGAAACTTCTTCGCCTCTAATGTCTGGAAACTTCTTCGCCTCTAATGTCTGGAAACTTCTTCGCCTCTAATGTCTGAAAACTTCTTCGCCTCTAATGTCTGGAAACTTCTTCGCCTCTAATGTCTGGAAACTTCTTCGCCTCTAATGTCTGGAAACTTCTTCGCCTCTAATGTCTGGAAACTTTTCGCCTCTAATGTCTGAAACTTCTTCGCCTCTAATGTCTGGAAACTTCTTCCTCTAATGTCTGGAAACTTCTTCGCCTCTAATGTCTGGAAACTTCTTCGCCTCTAATGTCTGGAAACTTCTTCGCCTCTAATGTCTGGAAACTCTTCGCCTCTAAGTCTGGAAACTCTTCGCCCTCTAATGTCTGGAAACTTCTTCGCCTCTAATGTCTGGAAACTCTTCGCCTCAATGTCTGGAAACTTCTTCGCCTCTAATGTCTGGAAACTTCTTCGCCTCTAATGTCTGGAAACTTCTTCGCCTCTAATGTCTGGAAACTTCTTCGCCTCTAATGTCTGGAAACTTCTTCGCCTCTAATGTCTGGAAACTTCTCGCCTCTAATGTCTGGAAACTTCTTCCTCTAAGTCTGGAAACTTCTTCGCCTCTAATGTTGGAAACCTCTTCCCTCTAATGTCTGGAAACTTCTTCGCCTCTAATGTCTGGAAACTTCTTCGCCTCTAATGTCTGAAACTTCTTCGCCTTAATGTCTGGAAACTTCTTCGCCTCTAATGTCTGGAAACTTCTTGCCTCAAGTCTGGAAACTTCTTCGCCTCTAATGTCTGGAAACTTCTTCGCCTCTAATGTCTGGAAACTTCTTCGCCTCTAATGCTGGAAACTTCTTCGCCTCTAATGTCTGGAAACTCTTCGCCTCTAATGTCTGGAAACTCTTCGCCTCTAATGTCTGGAAACTTCTTCCCTCTAATGTTGGAAACTTCTTGCCTCTAATGTCTGGAAACTCTTGCCTCTAATGTCTGGAAACTTCTTCGCCTCTAATGTCTGGAAACTTCTTCGCCTCTAATGTCTGGAATCTTCTTCGCCTCTAATGTCTGGAAACTTCTTCGCCTCTAATGTCTGGAAACTTCTTGGCCTCTAATGTCTGGAAACTTCTTCGCCTCTAATGTCTGGAAACTTTCCCTCTAATGTTGGAAACTTCTTCCCTCTAATGTCTGGAAACTTCTTCGCCTCTAATGTCTGGAAACTTCTTCGCCTCTAATTTCTGGAAACTTCTTCGCCTCTAATGTCTGGAAACTTCTTCGCCTCTAATGTCTGGAAACTTCTTCGCCTCTAATGTAAACTTTCGCCTCTAATGTCTGGAAACCTCTTCGCCTCTAATGTCTGAACACTTCCCTCTAATGTCTGGAAACTTCTTCGCCTCTAATGTCTGGAAACTTCTTCGCCTCTAATGTCTGGAAACTTCTTGGCCTCTAATGTCTGGAAACTTCTTCGCCTCTAATGTCTGGAAACTTCTTCCTTAACGAAACTTCTTTCTCCTCTAATGTCTGAAACTTCTTCGCCTCAAGTCTGAAACTCTCCCTCTAATGTCTAAACTTGCCTTAATGCGACCTTCGCTCTAAGTGAAACTCTTCGCCTCTAATTTGGAAACTTCTTCGCCTCAATGTCGAAACTGCCTCTAATGTCTGAAACTTTCGCCTCTAATGTCTGAAACTTCTTCCTTAATGTCTGAAATCTTGTCAATGTCGAACTCTTTCATGTTGGAAACTCTTCCCAATGCACTCTCCCAATGCTGAAACTTCTCAATGTGAAACTTGCCTCATGCTGAACTTCGCTAATGTCTGAACTTCTTCTCATGTCAAACTGCCTCTAATGTCTAAACTTCGCTCTAATGTCTGGAAACTTCTTCGCCTCAATGTCTGAAACTTTTCTCTAATGTCTGAAACTCTTCCCTAATTCGTATTCTTAATTCAAACTCTTCGCCTTAATGTCTGAAACTTCCCTTATTCGACTTTGCCTCTAATGTCTGGAAACTTCTTCTCAATGTCTGGAAACTTCTTCGCCTCTAATGTCTGGAAACTCCTAATGTCTGAAACTCTCGCCTCTCTAATGTCTGAAACTCTGCCTCTAATGTCTGAACTTCTTCCTCTAATGTCTGAAACTTTTCTCATGTCTGAAACTCTTCGCTCTAATGTCTGGAACCTCGCCTCTAAGTCTGGAAACTCTTCCTCTAATGTCTGAAACTTCTTCGCCTCTAATGTCTGAAACTTTCCCTCTAATGTCTGGAAACTTCCTCTAATGTCTGAAACTTTGCCTCAATGTCTGGAAACTTCGCCTCTAACGAACTTCTCGCCTTCTGGACTCTGCTCTAATTCGACTTTTCCCTCTAATGTCTGGAAACTCTCTCTAATGTCTGAAACTCTTCGCCTCTATTCGGCTTTTCGCCTCTAATTTGAAACTCTTGCCTCTAGTCTGGAACTCTTCCCTTAATGTCTGGAAACTTCTGCTCTAATGTCTGAAACTGCCTCTAATGTCTGGAACTCTTCGCCTCTAATGTCTGAAACTTTCCCTCTAATGTCTAAACTTTCCTCAATGTCGAAATCTTCTCAATGTTAAACTCTTCCTTAATGTCAAACTTCTCTCTAATGTGATCTTCGCCTCTAATGTCTGAACTTCGCCTCAATGTCTGAAACTTTCCTCTGTCGAAACTTCGCTCTAATGTCTGAAACTTCTCCTTAATGTTAAACTTCTGCCTCTAGTCTGGAAACTTTCCTATGTGACTTTCGCCTCTAATGTCTGGAAACTTCTTGCCCTAATGTCTGAAACTTCCCTCTAATGTTGAAACTTCGCTCTAATGTCTTGAAACTCTTCGCCTCTAATGTCTGGAAACTCTTCGCTCTAATGTCTGGTTCCTCTAATGTCTGAAACTTCTTCCTCAATGTCTGAAACTTCTTGCCTTAATGTCTGGACTTCCCTCTAATGTCTGGAAACTTCTTCCCTCTATGTCGGAAACTTCTTCGCTCTAATGTCGACTCTCTCTAATGTCTGAAACTTCTTCGCCTAATTGACTTTTCGCCTCTAATGTCTGTCTTCCTCTAATGTCTGGAAACTTCTTCGCCTCTAATGTCTGGAAACTTCTTCGCCTCTAATGTCTGGAAACTCTTCGCCTCTAATGTCTGGAAACTTCTTCGCCTCTAATGTCTGGAAACTCTTCGCCTCTAATGTCTGGAAACTTCTTCGCCTCTAATGTCTGGAAACTTCTTCGCCTCTAATGTCTGGAAACTTCTTCGCCTCTAATGTCTGGAAACCTCGCCTAATGTCTGAACTTCGCCTCTAATGTCTGGAAACTTCTTCGCCTCTAATGTCTGGGAAAATTCTTCGCCTCTTTTGGAAACCTGTCCCAAGTCTGAAACTTCTTCGCCTCTAATGTCTGGAAACTTTCGCCTCTAATGTCTGGAAACTTCTTCGCCTCTAATGTCTGGAAACTTCTTCGCCTCTAATGTCTGGAAACTTCGTCGCCTCTAATGTCTGGAAACTTCTTCGCCTCTAATGTCTGGAAACTTCTTCGCCTCTAATGTCTGGAAACTTCTTCGCCTCTAATGTCTGGAAACTTCTTCGCTTCTAATGTCTGGAAACTTCTTCGCCTCTAATGTCTGGAACTTCTTCGCCTCTAATGTCTGGAAACTTCTTCGCCTCTAATGTCTGGAAACTTCTTCGCCTCTAATGTCTGAAAACTTCTTCGCCTCTAATGTCTGGAAACTTCTTCGCCTCTAATGTCTGGAAACTTCTTCGCCTCTAATGTCTGGAAACTTCTTCGCCTCTAATGTCTGGAAACTTCTTCGCCTCTAATGTCTGGAAACTCTTCGCCTCTAATGTCTGGAAACTTCTTCGCCTCTAATGTCTGGAAACTTCTTCGCCTCTAATGTCTGGAAACTTCTTCGCCTCTAATGTCTGGAAACTTCTTCGCCTCTAATGTCTGGAAACTTCTTCGCCTCTAATGTCTGGAAACTTCTTCGCCTCTAATGTCTGGAAACTTCTTCGCCTCTAATGTCTGGAAACTCTTCGCCTCTAATGTCTGGAAACTTCTTCGCCTCTAATGTCTGGAAACTTCTCGCCTCTAATGTCTGGAAACTTCTTCGCCTCTAATGTCTGGAAACTTCTTCGCCTAATGTCAAACTTTCCCTTTAAAGTCTGGAAACTTCTTCGCCTCTAATGTCTGGAAACTTCTTCTCCTCTAATGTCTGGAAACTTCTTCGCCTCTAATGTCTGGAAACTTCTTCGCCTCTAATGTCTGGAAACTCTTCGCCTCTAATGTCTGAAACTTCTTCGCCTCTAATGTCTGGAAACTCTTCGCCTCTAATGTCTGGAAACTCTTCGCCTCTAATGTCTGGAAACTTCTCTCGCCTCTAATGTCTGGAAACTTCTTCGCCTCTAATGTCTGAAAACTTCTTCGCCTCTAATGTCTGGAAACTTCTTCGCCTCTAATGTCTGGAAACTTTTCGCCTCTAATGTCTGGAAATTCCGCTCAATGTCTGAAACTTTCGCCTCTAATGTCTGGAAATTCGCCTCTAATGTCTGGAAACTTCTTCGCCTCTAATGTCTGAAACTTCTTCGCCTTTTAATGTTTCTGAAACTTCTTCGCCTCTAATGTCTGAAACTTCTGCCTCTAATGTCTGGAAACTCTTCGCCTCTAATGTTGAAACTCTTCGCTCTAATGTCTGGAAACTTCTTCGCCTTAATGTCTGGAAACTTTCGCCTCTAATGTCTGAAACTTCTTCGCCTCTAATGTTGAAACTTTCGCCTCTAATGTCTGAAACTTCTTCGCTCTAATGTCTGGAAACTCTTCGCCTCTAATGTCTGGAAACTTTCGCCTCTAATGTCTGAAACTTCTGCCTCTAATGTGGAAACTCGCCTCTAATGTCTGGAAACTTTTCGCTCTAATGTCTGGAAACTTTCGCCTCTAATGTCTGAAACTCTTCGCCTCTAATGTCTGAAATCTTCGCCTCAATGTCTGGAAACCTCTTCTGAATCGCTCTAATGTCTGAAACTTCGCCTCTAATGTCTGGAAACTTCTTCGCTCTAATGTCTGGAAACTTCTTCGCCTCTAATGTCTGGAAACTTCGTCGCCTCTAATGTCTGGAAACTTCTTCGCCTCTAATGTCTGGAAACTTCGCCTCTATGTCTGGAAACTTCGCTCTAATGTCTGGAAACTTCTTCGCCTCTAATGTCTGGAAACTTTCGCTTAATGTCTGGAAACTTCTTGCTCTAATGTCTGAAACTTCTTCGCCTCTAATGTCTGGAACTTCTTCTCTAATGTCTGAAACTTTCGCCTCTAATGTCTGGAAACTTGCCTCTAATGTCTGAAACCTTCGCTCTAATGTCTGGAAACTTTCGCCTCTAATGTCAAACTTTCGCCTCTAATGTCTGAAACTCTTGCCTCTAATGTCGAAACTTTCGCCTCTAATGTCTGAAACTTCGCCTCTAATGTCTGAAACTCTCGCCTCTAATGTCTGGAAACTTCTTCGCCTCTAATGTCTGGAAACTCTTCGCCTCTAATGTCTGGAAACTTTCGCCTCTAATGTCTGGAAACCTCGCCTCTAATGTCTGGAAACTTCTTCGCTCTAATGTCTGGAAACTCTCGCCTCTAATGTCTGGAACCTTCGCTCTAATGTCTGGAAACCTCGCCCTAATGTCTGGAAACTCTGCCTCTAATGTCTGGAAACTCTTCGCTCTAATGTCTGAAACTTGCCTCTAATGTCTGGAAACTTCGCTCTAATGTCTGGAAACTCTTCGCTCTAATGTCTGAAACCTCGCTCTAATGTCTGGAAACTCTTCGCCTCTAATGTCGGAAACTTCTGCCCTAAGTCTGAAACTTCTTCCTCTAATGTCTGAAACTTTCCCTCTAATGTCTGGAAACTCTTCGCCTCAATGTCTGGAAATCTTCGCTCTAATGTGAAACTTCTTCGCCTCTAATGTCTGAAACTTCTTCGCCTCAATGTAAACTTTGCTCTAATGTCTGGAAACCTCTGCCTCTAATGTTGAAACCTTTCCTTAATGTCTGAACTTTCGCCCTAATGTCTGGAAACTTTCGCCTCTAATGTCTGGAAACTCTTCGCCTCTAATGTCTGGAAACTTCTTCGCCTCTAATGTCTGGAAACTTCTTCGCCTCTAATGTCTGAAAACTTCTTCGCCTCTAATGTCTGGAAACTTCTTCGCCTCTAATGTCTGGAAACTTTCGCCTCTAATGTCTGGAAACTTTCGCCTCTAATGTCTGGAAACCTTCGCCTCTAATGTCTGGGAAACTTCTTGCCTCTAATGTCTGGAAACTTTTCGCCTCTAATGTCTGGAACTTCTTCGCCTCTAATGTCTGGAAACTCTTCGCCCTAATGTCTGAAACTTCGCTCTAATGTCTGGAAACTTCTTCGCCTCTAATGTCTGGAAACTCTTGCCTCTAATGTCTGGAAATACTCTTCGCCTCTAATGTCGGAAACTCTTCGCCTCTAATGTCTGGAAACTTCTTCGCCTCTAATGTCTGGAAACTTCTTCGCCTCTAATGTCTGGAAACTTCTTCGCCTCTAATGTCTGGAAACTTCTTCGCTTCTAATGTCTGGAAACTTCTTCGCCTCTAATGTCTGGAAACTTCTTCGCCTCTAATGTCTGGAAACTCTTCCTCTAATGTCTGGAAACTCTTCGCTCTAATGTCTGGAAACTTCTTCGCCTCTAATGTCTGGAAACTTTCGCCTCTAATGTCTGGAAACTTCTTCGCCTCTAATGTCTGAAACTTCTTCGCTCTAATGTCTGGAAACTTCTTCGCCTCTAATGTCTGGAAACTTCTTCGCCTCTAATGTCTGAAAACTTCTTCGCCTCTAATGTCTGGAAACTTCTTCGCCTCTAATGTCTGGAAACTTCTTCCTCTAATGTCTGAAACTCTTCGCCTCTAATGTCTGGAAACTTCTTCGCCAATCTAATGTCTGAAACTTCTTCGCCCTAATGTCTGGAAACTCTTGCCTCTAATGTCTGGAAACCTTCGCCTCAATGTCTGGAAACTTTTGCCTCTAATGTCTGGAAACTCTTCGCCTCTAATGTCTGGAAACTTTCGCCTCTAATGTCGGAACTTCGCAGTCGGAAACTTCTTCGCCCAATGCTGAAAACTTGCTCTAATGTCTGAAACTTTTCGCTTTGTTGGAAACTCGCTAATGCTGGACTTCTGTCAATGCTGAACTTCTTCGCCTAATGTCTGGAAACTCTAGTCTAATGTCTGGAAAAATTAAATCCTCAACAACCTTCGTCAAGTCTAAACTCTGCCAATGTCTGGAATTTCAATTGAAACCTAATGTTGGAAGCCCAATGTCTAAATCGCCTCAATGTGAAATCCCCAAGCTAAACTTCGCCTATGTCTGAAACTATCACTAAATATGAACATCACTAATTATGAACCTTGCTCTAATCTGAAATCTTGCATCAGCTAAATCCATTTGAAATCAGCTATAATATTGAAATTCACTCAAGTATGAACATGACTAAATTTTAATCTAAACTATGCCACTAAATGTCAATTACACACTAATGTCTAAATTGCTCTAAATATGAAAACTATTTCCACTAAATATGTCAAACATTCTTCACTAAATATGAAAAATCACTAAATACTGAAATTTCATCACTAAATATGAAACTATTCACCTCATAATATCTAAATTCATTCACTAAAAATTGAAACATTTGCCACTAAATATTGAAACATCACTAAAATGATCTAAATATTCATCTCTAAATATGAACACTTTTCCACTAAATATTAAACTCTATGCACCTAAATGCATCACTAAATATTAAACATCACTAAATATGAACACACTAAATATTAAACATCACTAAATTGAAACATCTATGCCCTAAATATGGAAACTATATTCTCCTAATATGAACATCACTAAATGTTAAACTCTATGCCACTAAATATTAAACATACTTTAAATATTAAACATCAATAAACATGAACATTTCACCTAATATTCAAACATTTCACCTAAATATTAAACATCACTAAATATTAAACATCATGAAATATTAAACATCACTAAATATTAAACATCACTAAATATGAACTGCAGCTCTCTCCCCAAGTATATACTTCACCTCGAGACTGCAAGGGTAGATGATGAATACGATGAGATCATTTGAAATTTTACTCCAACTCTGCGAGTCTACAATCCAATCTTCAGCTGGGTGAGTGGTGAATAGATTATAACGGGACTTGAACACCATCCACTTGTACATATCTATGTTATGTTATGTTATGTTATGCGATCGACGTCATGGCACATTGGGCATTCCCATTTGTGCTCTGTCCTCCGTTGCAGCAGCCATCCCAAAGTCCATTTGCTCACAGTACCCATGAGAAGTTGATTACTATATCTTCTCTCTACCACGAAGACGACACTGTCTGGCATGTCCAAACTTAACACCTAATTCTCGAACTCGTTCCAGTGTCTGAGACCCGCCCATGTCACACAATTGAGAGCGTACCGCATTGATGATATCGGCTTTGTCCATGCTTCTGCCCACTTGAGTCGGGGCACTGTTTGCAAGAGAGTCAGCACGCTCGTTACCCCACACTTCCAGCATGTCCAGGCGTGTATAGCCAAGTCATTTTCTTGAGATGTGATCTCCGAATGCTGTTCACCCATTCCACCCGCATACTTCCAGATGCAATCAGTTGAAGCATACTCATCGAGTCTGATATGATGATCGTATGGGTAACCTGTTGCTCAGCCACCCATGACAGAGCCCTGGAGGCAGCGGTGATCTCCATAGTCATGCTCGATGTCGTTGTCTCGAAAGACCCGCAGTCCTCATGAAGTGTGCGACCGTTTCGTTGTGCTGAGTAAGCCCACGATGATCTGGTGCCATCCATCCCAATGCCATGTAACTAACTACGCGATACCCAATAATTTCTCTTTGTGTTGTTATTTACATCTTCTGTCATTTATTGGTTAATGTCAAGACATATATTATCACACCTTCCTTCTCGTTTGCACAACAATTATGGGGTGACCCGTTGCAGTGAAGTTGTAACCGTACATATGAACTATGAACTATGAGCCTTCCTTCTCTCATAGCAGTGTTGCCAGATTTTTTCACACAGCTGGTCTAGTTTCAGACCAGTTTTCTGTATGAAATTTGTAATAGTCGCTAGTTGCAGTTTTGGGCTGGTTTATAATTGTTCGGTAGGGGATTAAGTCTCTATATGGCCGAGTCACGTTCTTTTCCACCTAAGACAGGTGTTTATTTTGGTTATATCAGGGTACTGGTTTATATTTATTCGCGGACTACCGTGGTACTTGTGCGCTGCTTGCACATTTGTTGTCTAGTTTTGGTTTATCTTTTGGCCAGAAATTTGACGTTTAGTTGCCAGGTTCGAGAATTTGAGATCATTTCTGTACAATTTTGTATTAGCTTTTACGCGGTTTTTCTGTGGGTGGGTTAGGGAAGGAAGGGGGTTAACATGTGTCCACTTAGTTTGGACTATTTATGAAAGTCCACTGGGCTGATTTCTGAACCGACCTGGCAATGAGGTTCAGAAGTTCAAAACAGTGACTCCCTTTTCCTGAACTTCCTGATAATTTACTTTACCCTTCAGCCTGACCTGGTCAAAGGCGCATAGGGACAGCGTCGAGTCAGGATTAGTGAGCTGTCACTAATCAAAATCCTACCCACCTCCACGTGTGACCCTGTAACAGACAACCGATCTTGTCTGGCTAGCGGGTAGGGATCGAGGGAGAGCTACTTTGGTACAAGTAGAGATGCAGACGTAGTCAGGTTGGATGAGACAACACGCTCGCAACACAGACGAGCGGAATCCCGGAGTGACTATTAATGCATATTTCTCCGGCCGATGGAAAAAGCTGAACGGATAAACAAAAAGGAATGATTGTGCATCCAGAGAAGAAACATGGGTCCACGTGGGGCGAAACTCGGAGCCCTGAGGTGGTGGCCTGAACAAATAAACATAAATGATGAGAGCGCATCCAGAGTCAGACTGTAGAGTCACGTGGGAAACCTACATAGCTTCGAGTGGTGCTCGGAGTTGAAGAACAATGCAGTTGCAATTGTTACTAATTCTAAGTCGGTTATATAGATTTCAAGTACGTTTCTAATGTTAAAACGTTAAGTAATATAACCGTGATTACAGTGAATTTTAAATGAATTTCAACAACAATCTGTAAGGTCAGCGACTTGGACAGAATTTTACTAGTCGCTTGCGTATTTATCGAAGCTAATTTAGTCGTCAGAATAAGTCCTTGAAGATAAGTCCTTACAGTAATAGATATTTTATTTTCAACATTTGTCTAAGAAATTAACTTGATCCGGCAAGGGAGGGGTGAAACTTGCCAACGGACATGTTGACAACTGACAGTTCGCCTGTTTGAAGCCGTCTGTTATCCACACCTGTAACATTAATATATTTAACCACAAGCAACTGGTCAGAATATTGGTCATATACTGACCGGGGAAACCCTGACATAGTTTGGAGTTGGGTGCTCGTTTTTGTATATGTTTGATAGAACAATGCAAGCTTTTTTTTGCAATTTTACTCAATTCTATGAGTCTATGGTTATTTATTGATGACAAATATTCATAATACTGATATTCCTTTATTGTTAAACAACTTGTTATATAATATAACCTTGATTTAGCATTTTGTGTTAATTTTAAAATTAATTTTTCTATATTTAACAATACTGCAATACGAGGTCACGCGACGGTTGTGGTCTTATTTTCTAGAATTTTTACATGAGTCCGCTTGCCGTATGGTTATCGGAGGCTACGGTTTAGCTCTGTCGGAAATAAGGAATTCCCGTTGAAGTTGGAGTGACTTTTACATATGTTTGATAGAACACTGTAGACCTTATTGCAATTTTACACGATATTTTGAGTCCATGGTTATTTATTGAGGAAACGTGCTAATAATGTTATTCCTTTGCTTTAAAATTTAAACAAACGATACAGCGTCGCAAGCGTCGTCTTGCACTCTAGGTTATGGTAGCCGCACATTGATCAGAAACTACTTGTCATTCTGTTGCATCAACTGGTTATGTCAGTGGTAGATTACGGACTTGGAATCCTCACGATATCAAGATCACAATATGAACGTCTCGAGCATATTCAGAATAAAAGTATGAGTATAATCCATAGCTACACTGGAGATACTATCCTTATGTAAAGTTTAGATATATGTTAAATTTAATTTAGGACATAATAAAACCTTGTTTTCACGTAGTGTGTTATTTTAAAAATAAAATCGTCCTAGTCCAACTAAACTTATATGCAATTGTCACGTGACATGGAAAGGCTGTTTTCCGGAAATATCCACTTGAACTAAATAAGCAGTGAACAGTATTTGGTGGTTCTGGGAAGAAAAACAAACTACCAATCATAGAATTCGAACCCTTATTTCTTACGGCACCCAGTGCGTAAGCCTACAATACGAGCGCTTACTCAATATAATAAAAATAGCTATATTTTCTTCAATTCAAGCAAGTTTGAAAAATTGAACATTTTACCTCTTTTGGGAGTGGTATATAATTTAAATTCATTTTTTAAAGCTCTAATGAAATTCAAATATATTACTACAGTGGATTAAACTGAATGTTGGGAACATGTATGCTAAAAATGAAGGCTTTCCAAGAATTGGCTGCTGAGTAATCTTGTTTGAAAAAAGTACCTATTTTTAGTAATAGCGGCCATATTGAAATTAATTTGCATATTTTAAAAAAATTCAATCAAATAATTTTGTAAACCCTTAAAGTATAACTGTGTGGCTTCAATTAAGCTGTGAACTATATTAACGATATTAGTTTCTTAGGACATCTACCTAAAACACAACCCGTTAACTCGCTCGTATCAAAGGCTAGGCATGGAAGAAGAATGAAAATAGCAGCATAAACTTTTTTCATTCTGCATGTGCATTTACATAAGA
This sequence comes from Arion vulgaris, assembly GCA_020796225.1. NCBI lineage: Eukaryota > Metazoa > Mollusca > Gastropoda > Stylommatophora > Arionidae > Arion > Arion vulgaris. The sequence continues at coordinate 76,994,486 of CM036755.1, read as the reverse complement.
CGTAGAAGAATGAGTAGAAGATGAAAAAAAAGAGGAGAAGAAGGAAAGGAGAAAATGAGAAGTTGTAGAAGAATAAGAAGGATGTAAGAAAAGGCTAAATGGATATGAAGAACAATTAAGAGTGAATAAATAAGATGAAGAACAATTAAGTGGTCAATAAATGAAGAACAATTAAGAGTGGTAAATAAATGAAGAACAATTAGAAGTGGTAAATAATGAAGAGACAGTTAAGAGTGGTAAATATTGAAGAACAATTAGAAGTTGGTAAATATATGAAGAGCAATTAAAGTGGTAAATAAATGAAGAACAATTAAGAGTGGTAAATAAATGAAGAACAATTAAGAGTGGTAAATAAATGAAGAACAATTAAGAGTGATAAATATATGAAGAACAATTAAGAGTGGTAAATAAATGAAGAACAATTAGAAGTGGTAAATATATGAAGAGCAATTAAGAGTGGTAAATATATGAAGAACAATTAGAAGGGGTAAATATATGAAGAGCAATTAAGAGTGGTAAATAAATGAAGAACAATTAAGAGTGGTAAATAAATGAAAAACAAAGTGACAAGTAGAAAATTATTTTAAAAAAGGAAAATATACAACAATAAACCATTATCACTTGAAAACAGAAGATTATGGGAGAAGAAATGGTGACAAAGTAGAACTTACTTGCAAGAAATATCAGTGTGAAATAATGTGTATCCCAGGTCGCGTGTTAGGAATGTGTCTAGAATGTGACCCTACAACCAACACCATATAGCTAAATAGACATGTATATATTCTCCCACAAGTCCGGGTACAAATGTTAAAACGATGCTCTACAGTGTCCCAGAGCTCAACACAGACTCTAGCTACTGTATACAAACACAATATGCCCGGACATTCCTGAGTGTGTTTATTGCGTCACTGAGAATGCAGATATAACTGGCGATATGTGTCTGCAGTCAAGTTATTGACCTAGACACCGACAACAATAGACAGACACCAGTATGACATATGCGCCCAAGTGGTTACCGGGGCCAAAATTGGGGTGTAAAGAATAGAACCACTGTTACCTGCCGCACATGTCGTAAGAGGTGACTAAGAAGTTGGGTGCTAGCTACCACCCGTAAAAAATACTAGATAGCTACAGAAACCTAACCAGGAAAATTCATACCACCACCCGAGGAAGAAAAGGACCTGCAAGGAGGAGATCTGAAAAAGGCCTTGGATGGCGGGCTTGGAAGGCCTTGGTTGCAGACTTATGCTTCCCTGGGGGCGAAGGGTGAAGAAAAAGAAGTAGTATGACATATGAGGAAGCAAAAGTACTATACAAATGTCTAGAAGTAGACAGACACCAGTATGACATATGAGGAAGCAAAAGTAATTATACAAATGTCTTAGAAGTAGACAGACACCAGTATGACATATGAGAACAAGTATGATACAAATGTCTAAAGAAAGACAATATGACAATGAAACAAGTACTGATACAAATGTCCTAAAGTAGACAGACACCAGTATGACATATAGAAGCAAAGTTTAGATACAAATGTCTTAGAAGTAGACAGACACCAGTATGACATATAATGAAGCAAAAGGAACTGATACAAATGTCTAGAAGTAGACAGACACCAGTATGACATATGATGAAGCAAAAGTAATATACAAATGTCCTAGAAGTAGACAGACACCAGTATGACATATGATGAAGCAAAAGTACTAATACAAATGTCTAGAAGTAGACAGACACCAGTATGACATATGATGAAGCAAAAGTTTAGATACAAATGTCCTACAAGTAGACAGACACCAGTATGACATATGATGAAGCAAAAGTTTAGATACAAATGTCCTACAAGTAGACAGACACCAGTATGACATATGATGAAGCAAAAGTTTAGATACAAATGTCCTAGAAGTAGACAGACACCAGTATGACATATGATGCAGCAAAAGTACAGATACAAATGTCCTACACGTTGACAGACACCAGTATGACATATAGAAGCAAAAGTACAGATACAAATGTCTAAAGAAAGTGACTGAGATTCACCAGGTCATGAAAGTTTCATACTACAAATACAGATGAAGAACAGGTTACATGTTTCGTCTATAACACACATAAGGCTGAGCACTATATGTTAACAAGACAAATAGGCCTGCTGACATATGACATGAACAAGAGGCAGAGCACACGCAAGAATATTAGGACTGAATGAGAAACACATGGAACTGTGGCTTTCAGAAAGCTATGAATGTATGACTACTAACTACTTTAGAAGTATACAATTCCAGGTCAGAACAAGACAAGCTAATTGGAGATGTACATGGACTACGGTTGACCACTAACTACTTTAAAGTATACAAGTCCAGGTCAGAACAAGACAAGCTAATTGGAGATGTACATGGACTACGGTTGACCACTAACTACTTTAAAGTATACAAGTCCAGGTCAGAACAAGACAAGCTAAATAGAGATGTACATGGACTACGGTTGACCACTAACTACTTTAGAAGTATACAAGTCCAGGTCAGAACAAGACAAGCTAAATAGAGATGTACATGGACTACGGTTGACCACTAACTACTTTAGAAGTATACAAGTCCAGGTCAGTACAAGACAAGCTAAATGGAGATGTACATGGACTACGGTTGACCACTAACTACTTTAGAAGTATACAAGTAGATGTATGAAAACGTTGGAAGAAGAAAAAGAAGAAGAGAAAGTCAAATCTACTTCATAGTTGTGTTATTCTTTCTTCTTTCGTTGTCACGTTGCTTCCGGGTTGTTGCCCAGTGTCGTCACGTTGCTAGCGGGTTGTTATCCAGTGTCGTCACGTTGTTACCGGGTTGTTGCCCAGTGTCGTCACGTTGTTACCGGGTTGTTGCCCAGTGTCGTCACGTTGTTACCGGGTTGTTGCCCAGTGTTGTCGTTGCTCCGGTTGTTGCCCAGTGTCGCTACGTTGTTTCCGGAGTTGTTGCCCAGTGTTGTCCGTTGCTACCGTTGTTGTCCAGTGTCGTCACGTTGTTACCGGGTTGTTGCCCAGTGTCGTCACGTTGTTACCGGGTTGTTGTCCAGTGTTGTCACGTTGCTACCGGGTTGTTGTCCAGTGTCGTCACGTTGTTACCGGGTTGTTGCCCAGTGTCGTCACGTTATTACCGGGTTGTTACCCAGTGTCGTCACGTTGTTACCGGGTTGTTACTCAGGGTCGTCACGTTGTTACCGGGTTGTTGCCCAGTGTCGTCACGTTGCTACCGGGTTGTTGCCCAGTGTCGTACGCTGCTACCGGATCGTTGCCCAGTGTCGTGGTTTTCTGTTTTTGTCTTCGCTGTTCTGGTGACTTGGGTGATTTGTTATTTTTGCTCTTTGACAGGATTCTGCTATGCCATTTAAACATTTTTTTCGTGGTCTTCCACATGCCTTCTTTCCTCATGTTCTGTTGTAGAAGACTGTATACTGTGGAGTTTGGATATATTCTTATTAAGTGGCCAAACCACTTCATTCTTTGTTTCTCAATGTAATTTAAGCAAGGTTCTGTGCCAATTTCTTTCTAATGCTGATGTTGGCGACTCTGTCTTTTCTAGTGTTGTTGGTAACTTTTCACAGGCCCTGCATTTCTTCTTCTTCTTTGCGTTCGTTCTTTACACCAATTTTAATCACTCTTTGTGATATGTTTGATCTTTGCCAAGAACGTGTATACATTGCACATTGGTTTGGTAGGCCCTAAACGCATAGACTTCTACACGTTTAGGACATGTACATCCGATTTCAGCTATACCTCCTTAGTCGCCTCTTACGACATGCGTGGCAGGAACAGTGGTTCTATTCTTTACACCCCAAATTTGGGCCCCGGTAACCACTCGGACGACCCCCTGCATTTCACATGTAGTTAGTTTTTGCTACTGTGCTTTGCTCATTGTCCATGTTTTGGATTTTGGTAATACAAAGTAAATATGAAAATGTTGTTGATCATCTGTTGTTTAGCTGTCAGTGAGATGTTTGGATGCTTTAAAAATGGGGCTAGCTGGCTGGTTCCAGAACTGGTTTTTTGTCTTCTAGCCTCTATCTCTAGTCCTTTAGTTTTCTTAATTATTAATATAATGTGATTTACGTCATGTACTTTTGCACATTTTTTTTTTTCGATCCAGCAACGAGCTTTTCAGCTCTTCGGCTCGGGTGCCATGGACATCGTAACCCTTCGGTTCGGTGCAACGAACACCGTAAATCTGGGGAATCTGTGGCTTTTTCTGCCATCCCGCGGAATTGAACCCGCACACACAGAGGGATAGTCACCGTAGTCCAACGCGCTACGAACACGCTGGGCAGACGGGCACCTTTGCACATAAATTAATTTACTCTATAACAATCTAGTGGGCATGTGGGGCGTAGGGATAGTGAGCTCGATCACAATCCAAGAGTACCTGGTTTAAATTTCGCTACGGACAGTTTGGAAGCAAATTTGTCCCCGTGGATTTTATGAACGGTAAAAATAGACCTCACCTTTCAGAAAGCAGTGGCAAACTACTGAACGTATAAGTGGGGCCTAGAAATCAATAACTCGTTTACTGTGGCTGATGGCAAAGTCCCGTAAAAGATATGTCACAATTTTTATTTCATTCCATCACACGCTAACAGAATGGGAACAAAAAATAATTAGAAACATGTAACTATCAGATTGTGTTAACACAAATTCAGTACTAATTTGGCAATGATAAAAATCATGGTGCAGTTCACGGTACATGACCACATGATGAAGATAAACATGCGCATGCTGCGGTATATTGTAAATTAATATACTGTGTTAATTAGTCTTCTATTCCTGAAATGAATTTTCCGCGACTATTTTACCAACTTGAGATATGTTGAAGATGAAAGAGTTAATGCTGTCCTAGAATACATGTCTTTAGGTTTTCAAACGATTTTATCACAGTAGGGATCGTGTTAATCATTGATTCGTTAACCAGGCCAGTCTGTTACTGCTGCAAACCATGAGGATATGAAGAAAGACGTTTGCCAATATATTTTCTGATTCTGCTATCTTGTGAAAATCTTCACTTGTTTCTGCAATGAAAACACCGATAACAAGTAAGATATACAGATAATAAAATACTATCTCTAACCAAGAACTGCTTACACAATGTCAGCTTCATCTTCTTCTTCTTTTTGAACGCTCCATCTCGACCCTTTGTTAACCACTCTTTGTGATTAGTATGTGATCTGAGCCTAAGAGCGATTGTACGTTGTGCCAGTTATGCGTCTACAAGTAGGCCAGCACCAGTGGCGTAGCCTGTTAATGCGAGATAGATGTTAGTTAGTCTTTCCTCTTGGGCCTGTGGGCGGCGCATGGGGCAGAGGTCATAGTTCTCCATGTCTCGCGGTTCGTTGCTATCCGTTTTAGGTCTTTAATGTTTACTAGGCCCATCGTTGAGCCTTCTCTGGTGATGGTTCTACGCAGAGTCTCTCTTGGTCTTCCTCGTATTCTTTTTCCCTCTGGTATCCATATGAGGGATTGGTAAGGAGTCTTCTCTCATCCATTCTAAGTGTGTGGCCGATGTAGTTCCAGCGGCGCTTTCTTATAAAATTTGATGAGATAGATGTACTACTACTTAAAATGAATATGTGCCCATCCTATTTAACCACTTTTCTCTTTTAATTGAAAAGCCAACTATATTCAATCAAGCAACGATAGTTATTGAATTGGGAAAAATATATTTGTTTAAATAGTAAATATTTCCACTTACGTGTTTCACTTAAAGATCAGATCCATTCTTCTTTTCTTATGCAGAAACTTCTCTGTGATATCATCGTAAAATGTATTCTTCATTCTAACTTTGCTCAAAGTTCAATTTTCAGTAGACAAAGTTCATATTCAATAGACAAAGGTTCATATTCAATAGACAAAAGTTCATATTCAATAGACAAAAGTTCATATTCAATAGACAAAAGTTCATATTCAATAGACAAAAGTTCATATTCAATAGACAAAGGTTCATATGCAATAGACAAAAGTTCATATTCAATAGACAAAAGTTCATATTCAATAGACAAAGGTTCATATTCAATAGACAAAAGTTCATATTCAATAGACAAAAGTTCATATTCAATAGACAAAAGTTCATATTCAATAGACAAAAGTTCATATTCAATAGACAAAGGTTCATATGCAATAGACAAAAGTTCATATTCAATAGACAAAAGTTCATATTCAATAGACAAAGGTTCATATTCAATAGACAAAAGTTCATATTCAATAGACAAAAGTTCATATTCAATTGACAAAAGTTCATATTCAATAGACAAAAGACTCGCCTGTGTGCTGCCGGGCTCTCATAGGTAGCAAAAATAGAAACTATTGACCTACAAAGCATGTCGTAAGAGGCGAATGAGGTAGGAGCCTAGCTAAGCAACCCTAGTAAATAAAAAGAGTCCCTGAAATCAGATGTGCTGGCCTACTTGTAGGCGCATAACTTGCACAACTTACAATCGCTCTTAGGCTCAGATCACATACAAATCAAACAATGGTTTAACAAGTGATCGATATGGAACGTTAGAAGAAGAAAAGGCTAAGATTGGAGAGTATATATTGACATTGTGTAGATCTTGTGCAGCAATGTGATTCGCCTTAATGCTGGAAACGATGATTTTTCAACAGACGCAGTGGGTGCTGGAATAGTTACGATCAATTCTGCAAGTTTGAACACTTCTTTAAAACCTGAACTGAGATCATTTTCAACTAAAAACTGCAGTAAGTCATAAACTTACTTATTGTAGAACTCATCCTAACAATAAAGTACCACAAGATCGTTTTTCAATCGTAAGATAGTCGAACATTCCAACATAAACGTCTTTTAAACACCAAGTACTTTTATTGTTAGTGCTGGTTTTCTCCAGCACGCATTCGCTATGTAAAAACACAACCTGTCCACCAAATCTCTCCCCTCACTCGTTTATTTTGGATGTCGACACTTACGATTGAAACAATGAACTTGATCTTATTGCGGATGAGTTCTAATAATAAGTATTATGTTATATCTGCAATATTTAGTTAGAAAATGATCTCAGTTCAGGTTTAAAAGAAGCTGTTCAAACTTGCAGAATTGATCATGGCTATTCCAGTAACTAATGAGTCTGTTGAATGGTCGTTGTCAGCATTAAAGCGAATCCACATTTGCTACACAAGATCTACACAAGGTCAATATAATCTCTCCAGTCTTACCCTTTTGTCGATTGAAAAGGAACTTCTGAGCAAGGTTAGAATGATGAATCGCTCGAGAGGTTACGGGGCCAAATTTGGGGTGTAGAGAATAGAACCGCTGTTACCTGCCACGCATGTCGTAAGAGGCGATTAAGGAGGTTTGGATGAAATCGGATGCACATGTCCGCTAGGAATGCTAACCCGAAACAAATGCTTGCAGAAAACGGATGCACCAGGCCGTAAGACGCATAACATGGTACAACGACCCTCACAATGAGGAATGGGATAATGGATTCTACGGTCGTCAATCTGCCTCAGAGATTTAGCCACGCAGTAAGAATGACCTACCATCTCGAGGGTGGTCAAAACTTACTGTTGGAAGAGGTCAGCTCAAACGGGGAAGCAGAAATCATAGGAATTATATCCTACAGAACTGCCCCCAGTATGCAGACTTGAGAAGAAAGAGGTGGCCCTCTTACACTAGCGTCCAAGACAAACTGTATGGCGTGGCTGATAATCTGAGACAGACGGCTGCCTTTATTAAAGAATCCGAAATCCCATTCTAGTGAAAACGAAGAAGAAGAAGGAAGAATACATTTTACGATACTGTCACAGTTTCTGCAAAAGAATGAATCTGATCTTCAAGTAAAACATGTAAGTGAAAATATTTACTATTTAAAAAACTATATTTTTCCCAGTTCAATAACTATCGGTGCATAATTGAATATAGTTGGCCTTTCAATTAAAAGAGAAAAGTGGTTAAATAGGAGGGCACATATTAATTTTAAGTTGCAGTACATCTAACTCGCTATCAGTCTACGATACTGCTAGAGAGAGAGAGAGAGAGAGAGAGAGAGAGAGCGAGAGAAATAATCAAACACAAGAGATGCATCATAATCATTACAAATTTAATATCTCTACTAAATACATAATACGAAATTGCTGAAACTTAAATCGGCAAAAGCTAATTGGCAAATAAAACATAGTTATGAATGTTGAACACCGTTTGTTTATAATAAGTTTCTCCTGCGTAATACATTTTCTATCATTTGCACTTTTCGCATTGAACAAATTAAGCGTTTCTCTGATAAATGGTATTGATATTTCTTCTTTGTTTTGTTCAGTGATCGTTCAATATTATCGATATAAGGGAAGACTGCAGTAAAACTATATAGCAATGACGAAACACTTATTTAATAATTATATTTGTTGTGTAGTTTTCATTTTAGTGCCGTTAGAAATTCTTCACTTCTCTTGTATCCTTTGCTTGATAAATGATTTTTGGTCAAAACGTTGCTGTGTATTGGTGGCGTCTGTGGCCTAGGGGTTAGTGACTCGGTCTATTAACCTCGTCGTTCTGAGTTCGAATCACGCTGCGGATAGTTTGATTGCAAATTGTTTCGCATGGATTTTTACAAAGGACGATGGCACCACCCGTTCAGAAAGCAATGGCAAACTACTGAACGTAATAATGCCTAGAAAAATCATAAACAGCGTTACAAAGCTGGGGTTGTAAAGGATAGTAATTAAAGAAGAAGTATTGTTCTGTAAAGGATAGTAATTAAAGAAGAAGTATTGTTCTTAAGGATATAATTAAGAAAAGTATTGTTATTTTTTGTATTTTATCAAGTGTATTTTGTACTTTTGTTTTGACTTGTTTCGCCTGTGATCGTTCAACGAATTCACAGAGAAATTTACGGTTTTTTTCGGTACTCACTAACCATGTACCGAACTCCACAAAGTTAGCTATAACAACAGAGTAGTTTTAGATTGTATTGTACATATTCCTTCTAGATAAATCGTTATATAAATATGAGTTGGTGGTTGACCACTGTCCAAGCTCAGACAATTTCTGTCCAACATTATTTAATGCATTATGGGTGTGAGATATTGGAGTGTTCACATTACTATACTTTGGTATTTGAGGGTGAAAGTTTGAATATGTAACTCCAATATTAAATCAGTTCTGATGTACGGGTAAGAATCATAAAGAATGACTTATTTTTCTTCTTCAAATTTCTACTAGTGTCTGCAAACCTTATGTTGTCTATCTATTGTCTATCCCCAGGTGGAAGATGGAATTGGTTGTCCACTCTTGCCGTTAAGCGTAGGAGTCTCCAATGATGATCTCCACGTCTAACGCAGAATGCGATTTCTCGTTGCATATCTCGCGATGATTTTGTAGACGTTTAAATTTGTATATCATAAATTGCGTTCTGCTTAGAGACTTCCCAACAATCCTTACAACTGATATGTATCAGTTGTTCACTTAATTTTCATCATAATTGGATTCGCTATTTGTCAATAAGTGTTTTACTACGTTTCTTCGATGTCTTCAATCTACATCATATATATATGATGTGTGTGCATTTGTGTTATATATCTAGCCACATTCCGTACGCTCTACCTCTCTAACGCAATGCAATGTTATTTATAAAAAAAAAAAGAGGTCAACGGGTTCTTGTAAATGTAACAAAGCAAGTATATCTTATTCTCTTTTAACTGTGCTCAGGTCACGTCTTTATGACAAATTGATCATTGACACTATTTTTACTACGCTACGACCTTTCACTCTTCCCTTTCTTCACTATTTATGCAATCAATTTAATTTTCCTAGTCAATTTTACTTCATTGTTTGATAAATACAGCGATAATTTAACCGTACCAGGACTCCACTACCACTGAAGCGACATAACTGTCTACATATAGTTGACACTAGCACTCATCTGGAATTTCCAGCGGCCTTTATACGTCAATTTTGTACAGACAACGACATTTGTGAAGTTTAATACTCGTTTAAAAAACAAAAAATAAGAATAATTTTTTGTCCTGTGAACAGGACAAACTGGCAGAAAATATAACGATTGCTGCCATTAGGCTGATTTCTTGTTAAGTAATGCTAAAAGAGAATTACTCCCCTCCAGCCAAGTTTAACTCTAATACTATTCACTATTTTGTGAATAGTTTACTCTACAGTTGTTCGGAATAATATATATAAAACTTGAATAAATAGTAGCGAAACAAAGCAAATGTAACTATTTCTCAACAAAAGTACCCTTAGGTATTAATTATTACGCTTCGCGTTGAACCATACCCAGTTACAGTGTAAGTGCTACATTATTACTGTCTGTTTCAAAAACGACGTTATTTACTGATTCTGTTTTTTTACGTGTTCATGCCGCCGGCATACAAATCATCATCTCAAATTAGAAGAGATTACAAGAGGATGTTTTGCACATATAAAATCGCAAGCAAATCTGTTCGTCTGCTTGTCTTGATTTGATCACACATATTGTAGATCTTCTGGCCACTTCAAACTTTTCACAAGAAAACAAATGTTTAACGTAAGGTTCTCATTTGTTGGCTGAAATCGGATGCATGTGTCCTAAACGTGTAGAAGTCTATGCGTTTAGGGCCTACAAAACCAATGTGCAACGTATACACGTTCTTGGCAAAGATCAAACATATCACAAAGAGTGATTAAAATTGGTCGTAAAGAACGAACGCAAAGAAGAAAAAGAAGGGTTCGCATTTTGAATTCTTTAACGCCAAATTTCCTATCTCTTACTTTTTATTTCATCTTCGTCTGCTTCAGAAAATTAACGTTTTTGTGGGAATTTTTCCTGACTGAAAATTTACATTAATTGTAGACATAGTTGCAAAAAAATAACTGGATGTGAAATGCGATACATACTTAAAAGTTTAACTTATCGCATACCAAAACAAATGTTGTTCTGTGAACTTTCAGAGGAGAAGAGGCACCAGGGCAGACCACTGCTCAGATATAAAGATGTCTGCAAAGCCTCAATGGAAAACTTTTCTATAGGTCCCAGCACATGGGAAGGACTAGCTGATGACAGAGTTGTGTGGAAAGCCAAATTACGAAAGGGCGCAGAGTCTTTTGAGAAGAGACTTATGTATGAGCTAAACGTCAAGAGAGAAAAACGAAAACTCAGAAGTTGTCACAGTAAAACACTTGCCAATTGACCGTCTGTAAAGACGAAAAGGCCATATACTAAAAGTTACCAATAACACTAGAAAATACAGTCATCAACATTAGCATAAGAAAGAAAGTTGGGACATAACTTATATTGATTAACAAAGAATAAAGTGGTTCGGTCAATTTGATTAGAATGCAACAAAACTCCACTGTATCTGTCTTCTGCTACAGAACATCAGGGGAAAAGGCAGAGGAAGACAACGAAAACGATGGCTAGATAACAGCAGAATCCTGTCAAAAAGCAAAATAACCATCACCCAAGCCACTAAAGCAGCGCAAGGTAAAACCCGAAAACCACAACACTATTCAAATACCCGGTAACAATGTGATCACAACAGAAGAAGTAAAACCACAACACTATTCAAATACCCGGCTAACAATGGACCACAACAGAAAAGTAAAACCACAACACTATTCAAATACCCGGTAACAATGTGACCACAACAGAAGAAGTAAAACTACAACACTATTCAAATACCCGGTAACAATGTGACCACAACAGAAGAAGTAAAACTACAACACTATTCAAATACCCGGTAACAATGTGACCACAACAGAAGAAGTAAAACTACAACACTATTCAAATACCTGGTAACAAGTGACCACAACAGAAGAAGTAAAACTACAACACTATTCAAATACCCGGTAACAATGTGACCACAACAGAAGAACAAGAAGTATACATAATGGCCACTTTCATTTTTAAAGTTTTCCTTTCAAAATTAAATATAAAATTTTATCTCGCGTAAATTTCAACATTGTTCCGCCATATGGTGAGCTAAGACAGAAAATGGAACCTCTGTGACTAAGTGGTTAAACCCTTGCATTGTGCTCCCAAGGTCGTGGATTCGAATCCGGAGAGCTCTGTTCACGAGTGCAATTTTTCAACCCTCTCCTCTCTCTCTCATAGGCCAGATGTCCCGACTCTGCAGCCGTTATGTTCAAACCATCAGTTAAACACTGAATCTATCTTCTCTGGTCTTCCTCTTCTTCTCTTTGACGGTATGCCTCCTTCCATAATGGTCTTCTCCAGCCCTTTGTGTCTCTTTATATGTCCAAAATATCTCAATTTTATCATTCTTATTTGTAGCATCAGCCAGTGTTCTTTGATTTTGAATTCTTTCTGGATAGATCTATTTGTTCTCTTCTCTGTCCAAGATATCGAAGGTCTCTTCTGTAACACTTATATTCAAAAGCCCTATATGTTGTTGCACTGCTTTATTAAATGTTCATGCTTCACACCCATACTTGCCACTGGGAATATGCATGCTCTTAGTATTCTGATCTTTGTTTTCCTATCACTTCATTAATACTGTTTTTAGTTGTTTCATTTTGTAAGGATGTGTTTGTTCTTCTTTAATTTCCTTCATTCCATTTCTATCTGTTGTTAGCAATGAAGCGAGATATTCAAAACTGTTCACATTTTCTACTTTCTCTCCATTGATAAAAATATATTTTGTCATGTTTGTTTTATCCGTTGTCATTATTGTTGTTTTTGCCACATTGAGATATCGATTTTGTTTTTCACTTTTCTATTGTACTTCCTTATTCATTTTCAATCCAATCAATTATTGTGATGTTGATATTTGATAGTGATGGAATATAATTGATTGATAGAATCATCATCATTACACTTCGGTGAGTAACTATTTGTGATTCGATATAGTTCTAACACATTAAGATCTCAGCGACAGTGCACAAGCTTCGTAACATCGGAGAAGGTCCTCAATGTAATTTAGAAGATAAGGAAACTATTTTCTATGAATTTTGTTTTTTAATCTTTTTAATGAATTTTGCCCGGATAGCGGCTTTCCAGCCTACACTTCTCGATTGTGAACTATCAAGGGTTCTTTTACGTGTTTAACGTGAACACGGGACCTTCGTTTTATCTTCCGTCTCCGATAGGACTAGAAACCTAATCTCAGCTACACGATCAGGGATCTCTGGGAAATATTCACATAGTTTCAGAGGAGCGACCGAGTATTTTGTAACGAGAGGCGAGCATCTAACCTCTACGCCACCCCATAAGACCCCTTCTGATATTGTCCGACATGTGAACCAAGGATCGACATCATCTACTATAGTTTGATATTGTGGTCTTCCCAATCTTCCACGTTACCATTAATCTCAGTAGAAGCAGTGGCGGCTCGTCATTAAGGGCCAGAGGGGCCCCACCAAAAATAATATGTAATGTGTCTTTATTATTTAATAAATTAAAATATAACATAACCCAAAGCCATGATTTTCCTGAAAATTTGTGTCTGGCCCCACCAACAAAAACGATCACGAGCCGCCACTGAGTAGAAGCATTGTATTATACCGACTACTTTACAATCTAAACATGAACAGCCTACTCAAGGCACGAGAGGGGACTTAACATCTTACACCTTCGATGTCTTCACAAGATTATGAACATCAGGTGGTACAACAAGATAACCAACGCTGAAATATTGCAAACGTGCCTTCAATCATGGGCATGCTCAGCAGGTAGAAGACTAAGATGGCTATGGCATGTGAGAAGAATGGAGAATTGCCACATACCAAAACAAATATTGTTCTGTGAACTTTAGAGGGAAAGAGGCACCAATGCAGACCACTACTCCGATATAAAGATGTTTGCAAGGCCTCAATTAAGAACTTTTCTATCGTCAGCAATTGGAAAAAACTAGCTGATGGAAGAGTTGTGTGGAAAGTGACATTGCACAGGGGCACAGGATCTTTTTAAAAACAAAATTAGGGATGAGCTGAGAGACTATCGCAAACTCAGAATTTGTCACAATAAAACATTTGCCAATTGACCTGTCTGTAAAGATGATAAAGGTCATATATATGTTTAACAATCTAGCTGTATTTACAAAAGTTGCAATCAACAAGCACATATTTAAAATTCATCAACAACGATTCCGCCCGTGTGGTGACGGAGACCACAAGGGAAGCAAAGAATAGTACCACTGCGACCTACAAGGCAAGTCGTAAGAGGCGATTGATATAGGACCTAGGGAAGCTACCCTAGTAAATAAAAGCATAGCAGAAATCGGATGCACTATGCTACTTGTAGGCGCATAACAGGCACAACTTACAATCGCTCTTAGGCTCAGATCACATACAAACCACACAGAGGGGTTAGCAACTGGTCGATATGGATCGAACGAAGAAGAAGAAGAAGATCAACAACGATAAAACATGAAATCACTAAAAACTAAAATCTATAGCAAAATTTAATGTCTCAATTACTGATTTTGTTTCTTGTCTTTTTTCTATTTCAGAAATAGTAAATGTGCAAGTTTTAAACACAGCTTGTTTGGGAAGACAGATCTAAACACAGCTTGTTTGAGAAGACAGATCTAAACACAGCTTGTTTGGGAAGACAGATCTAAACACAGTCTGTTGAATACAGATCTAAACACAGTCTTGTTTGGAATAAATTCAAACACAGCTTGTTTGGGAAGACAGATCTAAACACAGCTTGTTTGGGAAGACAGATCTAAACACAGCTTGTTTGGGAAGACAGATTTAAACACAGTTTGTTTGGGAAGACAGATCTAAACACAGTTTGTTTGGGAAGACAGATCTAAACACAGTTTGTTTGGGAAGACAGATCTAAACACAGTTTGTTTGGGAAGACAGATCTAAACACAGTTTGTTTGGGAAGACAGATCTAAACACAGTTTGTTTGGGAAGACAGATCTAAACACAGTTTGTTTGGGAAGACAGATCTAAACACAGTTTGTTTGGGAAGACAGATCTAAACACAGTTTGTTTGGGAAGACAGATCTAAACACAGTTTGTTTGGGAAGACAGATCTAAACACAGCTTTTTTGAGAAGACAGATCTAAACACAGCTCGTTTGGCAAGATCTAAACACAGCGTGTTTGGGAAGACAGATCTAATCACAGTTGTTGGAAGACATGGAACAGCACAGTTTTGGGAAGACAGATCTAACACAGCTTTTTGGAAGACAGATTAACACAGCCAGTTTGGGAAGACAGATCTAAACACAGCTTGTTTGGGAAGACAGATCTAAACACAGCTTGTTTGGGAAGACAGATCTAACACAGCTTTTTGGGAAGACAGATCTGAACACAGCTTGTTTGGGAAGACAGATCTGAACACAGCTTGTTTGGGAAGACAGATCTGAACACAGCTTGTTTGGGAAGACAGATCTGAACACAGCTTGTTTGGGAAGACAGATCTTAACCACAGAAATGAGACAAGGGGAGAATAGAACACACAGACCTAGCGGTGAGGTCTTAGTTGTAATCCAGGCAGCAACAACGGGAATATTGAGCGACGAAGAAACAGAAATCTTTAATATGGTCAACTTTGCCATTCTTGGTAGTTGCATAGCCACCTTCGGAATCTTCTCAAACGTAATCAATATCTCAGTGTTTCTTAAACAAGGTTTTGGGGACATTGTAAACGTCAGTTTGTTTGTGTTGGCATTATCAGACATGTCCTCCCTTCTTACACTTCAATGGATTAATTTACTTAGAAACCCACTGTTCTTCAACTCGGGGTTCCCTAATTCCAACTGATGTCTTTCACTTGACAGGTGGTTGGCCTCATGGTTTCTTTGCTAGGCTGACTAGCTGGATCACAGCCTATATCACGCTCGAGCGATGCTTGTGTGTGCTTATACCACTTAAAGTTAAAACAGTGGTCACGCCAAGGCTAGCAGTAATAGTCCTCACTACTATTTTCCTGGTATTATTCATTACTCTCATCCCTGACTACGCTACGGCCTACATCGATTGGAAGTTCGACCTTGAACACAACAGATCAATGCTAGGACTTTTATTTACTGAAGGTCGTGAACAAATGGCGGTTTTGAGTTTTACTTTAGCAGCTTATACCCAAATGATTTCTTTTCTTTGTGTTGTGATTTTCACAACAATTCTTGTGATAAAAATGAAACAAAAATCAAAATGGAGAGCGTCAAATGCTAAAGTAGGTCAAGATTCGTTGAAAGGCACGCAGAAACGGGATAATAAGACAGTGGTGATGATCATCCTCATCGCTGTTATCTTTAGCGTCTGCTATATACCCATGATGATTACATACCTGGCCACAAGCATAGAGCCAGAGTTCAGCATCGTAGGAAAGTATCATAACATCTTTCTTGTGGCCTGGTCGTTCGCATTTCTAGCCGATTCTGTCATAACTCCAGGGCTGTCAATTCATTTTGGTGTATTATACAATAAAGAGCACTAAATTACAGAGTGACAATGTCGAAGTGGTTTCATTAGTAAAAAGACTGTAAAATGGTGGCCAATAACACAAATTATACAATGAGCACTGAATACAGAGCAACATGTCAAGGTGTCATTAGTAAGAGGCCTGGTGACCAATAACACAAATAAAAAGCCGATGTAGAGAAATACTTTACTTAACTCAATACATACCATTACCCACTATAAAGGCTTACAAATTGACATCAATCACACCACGAGCCACTATTATCATTTTTTCCCAAAGAGCAATTTCTTGAGAAATCTTCCAAGTTTGTAATCATAGCTAACAGCACTAAAATCGATATATATATATATATTAATAGTTTAATGAGTAATATGAATTAGTGTACTAGTAACAACTTTTATAAGAAGGAGAAGATGGAGATGTGTTGGGCATACTCTGAGAAGAAAGAATCAAAGAATACCAAAGCAGGCATTGAAGTGGGATGCAAAGAACACGACGATTCTCAGCTTTGTGAGTTCCTCTTGTGTTGTTACAGCGCCGCATTTGGCGATCTTGCGCAAGGGACTCCCAGCACTTGGTGTCTATATCGAAGCATTTTAGAGACACTTTAAGAGTTTTCTGTCCTCCAACCTATCGTCAGCCCCCTTTCAAGCTCTCCCTTCATCAACAGTTTTGAGATGCATTTATCAGGCATCCGAGCCATGTGACCGGCCCATCTCATATGGGCCTTCTGCAACAGAGTGTTGACGCTTGGGATCTTTGCTCTTATGAGGCCTTCGTCATCTTGAATTTTGTCCTGCTATTTTATTTTTAGTATTCTGCGTAGACAGCTTGTGTGGAAGTGGTTTCGTTTTCTTGCGTGTCTGCTATACACTGTCCATGTCTCGCTGGCGTACAGCAGCGTGTTTAGCACTATGGCCTGGTAAACTTTCAGCTTTGTACGTATGCTTATCCCTTTCTGCTCCCACACAGTAACACGTAGCCTTCTGAATGCAGCACTGGCTTTAGATATCCTATTGTTGGCCTCAGAGTCTATGTGTGCCGGTCTGGATAGGATGCTGCCAAGATAGGCAAAGTTGTCCGCTGGCAGGGGACGCTGATGTTTAATATTGATGACTGGATCGTAGTACTGCTCTATAAGGGCGTGCTGAAACATGACCTCAATGTTCTTGGTGTTCATGGTAAGGTCAAACATATCACAGACCATGATAAACCTGTTCATGGTACGTCCAAACATATCACAGACCATGATAAACCTGTTCATGGTACGTCCAAACATATCATAGACCATGATAAACCTGTTCATGTAAGTCTGCATATCTTCCTCAGAGCTGGTAGCAAGGGCGCAGTCATCAGCAAACAACAGGTTTGAGATGGTTGATTCTTTTACTTTGGTGGAGGATTTTAACCTCCTTTGATTGTAGAGATTATCGTCTGTCCTGTATCTAATTTTTACCCCATTATCATCGCATTCCCAAAAGATATCCATGAGCAATAAGTAACATGACAATGGAAGTACTGGCGGTGACTAAGGCTTTACTCGTGCCTGGAGTCACAAAACTACACTATGGTGCATTCTGAGTGATTCATTGAGTATGATCTGAAAGGTGTATGCTGTTTCGATACTCAGACAATGGACTGAATCACCACAAGCATCAACAATTTGCAGAATTGTATTCATACTCGTTCCGGGGCACATGGGTGTTGATGGCAATGAGAGAGCAGACAGACTGGCCGGCTCTGCCACCATGTCAAGGAGTCAGCCAATGGATAGGGCTGACATTCTGAACTCCCTCATAGAGTGTGGCCACAAAAAGGATTTTCATATAAACTAATTCACGTCAACTGCTGTATTGAAAGAGCTTGGATTGAATTTTGGAGTGATCTGAAAAGAACAGCACAACAGGTGTATGAATAGGCTCATCAATCAACATCAAACTGGTACGGTCAGTCGCTGGAGATATTGTGAAGGGGTTTCGTAGCGCTTATGGACATGTCGGTGCAATGAAGGTATGGACATGTCCGGAGTGCAATGAAGGTATGGACATGTCCGGAATGCAATGAAGGTATGGACATGTCCGGAGTGCAATGAAGGTATGGACATGTCCGGAATGCAATGAAGGTATGGACATGTCCGGAGTGCAATGAAGGTATGGACATGCTCGAATGCAATGAAGGTATGGACATGTCCGGAGTGCAATGAAGGTATGGACATGTCCGGAATGCAATGAAGGTATGGACATGTCCGGAGTGCAATGAAGGTTGGACATGTCCGAGATGCAATGAAGGTTTAAAAGAAATGTCGAGTATTACTGAAGGTATCATGTCCTGGAATGCTAATAAATGGTATGACATGTCCGATGCTATGAAGGTATGGACATGTCCGGAATGCACAGAAGGTATGGACATGTCCGAAGTGCAATGAAGGTATGGACATGTCCGGAGTGCAATGAAGGTATTCAATATCGAAATATACTATTATTCCTTTTTTGTTGGTTTCTCTTGTTCTTTTCATTTTGTGGTGCTATTTTTAATTTTTTTTTTTTTTAAAGTGTGTATCAACAATACCACTACCGTCATCTGACTTTATCTGACTGGCACTAGCGAAACAACACTGGAAAGAAAACTACACAGACTTATGTGTGAGCTACAAAAGACAGTGAAGTTCATACAAGAGACAACATTGAATATATAGACAATATTTTAGGTGAACGAAAGATTCGGTTTTATTCCTGATCTTGTTATATTGATTCATTTATCATCATCAGGTACCGACTCCGCAGCAGCTGCTGCTGCTCCGAAGGCTGGCTGCAGTGGATATGAAAACATCTCGTCTCTGGCCTTGATCTTGCTCTCTTACTTACTTATTCCTCTCCGCTCCTCGTGGAGCATAGGGCCTCAACAGTTCGCTACTCTTCTCGGTATCTGGTTGTCGTCGTTATGGTCTCACAGGACAGTTCAGCACTCTTCAGTACCTCAAGAAGACTTCGTCTCCAGGTCTGTTTACGGCGTCCTCTTTTTCGTTTTCCTTGCGGGTTCCACTTCTTCTTTGCGATCGCTATTTTGATGATTATACCGTTAGACGCGTTCTTATTATGAAGTCGACTGTTGTCTGGAGCTCATCTCTGGTGCCATGTAGTTTTGAATGTAATGTTGTAGGGCCAGAATTCCTTTCTAGGGAGGGCATACAGGGGACAGTCTTGCAGAAGTGGGTTCCACTCAAGTGCTTGTCTAGTGATACTCGACTGTGTTTTCAGTAGGTATGCCGACCCATCGCCATTTTCTCATCTCGGCCTGGGACATCATGGATTACTGTCTGGTTCTTATCCACAGGTCTGTGTTTGCAACTCTGTGATACCATCTCAGTCTGAGAATCCGCCAAAGACATCCGTTGACAAAGATCTGAATCTTATTTGTATTTAACTTGGTGACTCGTCACGTTTCTGAGCATACAGCAACACAAATGTCACATTTGAGCTGAATATCTTGAGCTTTGTTTTCGTGGAGATGGCAGTGGACTTCCATACTGTGTGCAGGATAGCAAGGGCTTGTCGGGCTTTCCTAATCCTGGCATTAATGTCCTCATCTGTACCTCGTGATTTGCTGATCTTGCTTCCAAGGTAGAGAAATTCACCAACATCTTCTATACCCATTCCCTCAATAAATATTTGGCCTTGCTGTATGTTGTTGCTTCGCGGTATTTTCGTCTTTTCTTGACTGATTTTAAGACCGACCCGTTGTGCCGTTTGCGTCAGAGCATCCACTTGTTCCTGCATATTTTGTAGTCTGTGCGAGAGCAAGGCAAGATCATCCACAAAGTCCAGGTCTTTTAATTTTGACATAACTGTCCACTGAATGTCTTTTATGAACCTGGCATATGCTGTGCGTGTAACCCAATCAAGTAGCACCAAGAATGATGCTCGTCCATCACGGGTGATGATGACCACACAAATTTTCATCCAAGGGAATGTAGTTGCGCTATGTTTGTCTGTGTGTGCGTAGATGACTAGTGAGCCCGATACGGGCTTGAAATGTTCGTGTACAGTGTGGGCAAGGTATACTTGCACTTGTGGGAAGTTTTACTGCCTTTCTGTTTTGACGTCTTTGCTCCATCCGTGCTGTTCTATCTGCCTCGCAGGCCGAGGAACCGTGTCGAAGAAGTGTGCGCCAGGCTGATCTGTCTTGAGCAGCATTCTCCCAGTTGTTGACATCTATGCCAAAAGATTTCATCAAGTTCTTGAGTGTATAGCACCAAGAATAGAGGGAAGGGACAGCAGGCATCCTTGTCTAACACCAGTAGTAGCCTGGAACTTCTCTGACAGTCTTCTATCGTGGATAACCTGGCAGGAAAATCCCCCATACAGTTGCCAGATGATGTCAACAGCATGTTGCCCTCTGCCAGGGTGTAATTTGTCCACTTCTTGATGTTTCCCTACCACTAGTGTTTCAGTCTTTTTCGCGCTCGTTGTCCTTGAACTTTCCTCTCTAATAAGGTTTTGATAAATATGTCAGATCTCCTAATTATTTTCTGTTTGATTTCTATTTTCTGAAGTAACTTTTTATTACATGTTTTTTCTCTAAAACTTCTTCAAGTGTCGGTTTTTATATCAACAAAATATGCCCGTCTGCCCAGCGTGTTCGTAGCGCGTTGGACTACAGGTGACTATCCTCTGTGTGTGCGGGTTCAATTCCGCGGGATGGCAGAATAAGCCACAGATTCCCCAGATTTACGGTGTTCGTGGCACCGAACCGAAGGGTTACGATGTCCATGGCACCGAGCCGAAGAGCTGAAAAGCTCAAGTGCTTCTGGATCGAGAAAAAATCAAAAAAATCAACAAAATACAACATATTTTTCTGTATGTCAATTCCTGGCGTCATATTTTCTGGCGTCAATTCTTCTTCTTCTTCTGCGTTCTCACTAGATTGGGCTTTCGGATTCTCTAATAAAGGCAGCCATCCGCTTCAGATTATCAGCCACGCCATACAGTTTGTCTTAGACACTAGTGTAAGTGGGCCACCTCTTTCTTCTCAAGTTTGCATACTGTGGGCAGTTCTGTAGGATATAATTTCAATGATTTCTGCTTCCCGGTTTGTGCCGACCTCTTCCAGCAGTAAGTTTTGGCCACCCTCGTGATGGTAGGTCTAACATTCTTACTGCTTGGCTAAATCTCCGAGGCAGATTGGTGACCGTAGAATCCGTTATCCCATTCCTCATTGTGAGGGGTCGTTGCACCGTGTTATGCGCCTTACGGCCTGGTGCATCCGTTTTCTGCAAGCATTTGTTTCGGGTTAGCATTCCTAGCAGACATGTGCATACGATTTCAGCCAAACCTCCTTAATCGCCTCTTACGACATGAGTGGCAGGTAACAGTGGTTCTATTCTTTACACCCCAAATTTGGGCCCCGGTAACCACTCGGCGGGCGTCAATTCAGTGACGTTAATTCTTTTCCCCATAAATTATTGGTTACTGTCCACGTTTCTGAACGATACAAAATTACAGAGTAAATAAAGATAATCTTGATAATCCCCATGTTAAGTTTGTTTGTTATTTTGTTTATGCTATGTAGCTCGCTCGTGTCATTGAATGTACTTTTGGTCATTCTTATTCTCTTCATAATCTGTTGGGTGAGGCTGAGTATCTTTGGGTCTGCCCGAAGTGCAATAACCGGTTCAGTAACAAATAACCAATGACAACAATATAATTATAGAGAGTTCGTCGTTGCAATTGGTATAGTCAATGAAGGTTAAGTGTTTTGATATCGGTGAGATGTACTTGATCATCAACGTACGTTGTTAAATTCCAGATGATGTAAATTATCCAATCAGCCAGTTTAAAATGGACATCCAAACCTTCCGAGTTGGTAAAACATTAATATTGGTTGGAGTCGTTAAAAGATATTGTTATTAAAATAATTTCATAAAGAAAATGGAGAGGAACTTTATAAATAAAGAAACGAAACAAAATGTTTACGTTTCATCACAATTTCGTTCGTTAGTTTTTAATTTTGTAACATGGCAGTGACATTCAATTAAACATTGCTGCTACAATCATATTGCATTATTACCACATTCAACAATGTTTGGTCTCTTATCAAGGATTGTATCTTCTAGTGCAAGCCAGGTATACATTTTTGTAATAAATATATAGTATTTTGAAATTTAACTTTTGTCATGGGCTTAGTTGAAGTTATGACAATCGAACTAGGACTAAAACAAGGACTAAGGAGGTTCTCAACGACGTAAGTGGAATCTGGACACTGACTGAGGAGACAGACTGAGTTAACTGAGTGGCTTGTGACTGACTCGGGCTGAGTGGCTGGTCACTGAATCAATCAGTGTGAGTGAACGCAGAATCCAACAACCGTTTGAACATACCTATCATGCTATATTCTATACATTCTGAGTGGTACATTACTTAGGGACTTTGACATCTAAGCTTTTCAAGTTATTGTACCGGCGAAATTCTTGCGCATGCGCAAATAAGTCTGCATCCTAAAAATGGTATCCCGACAAAAATTTCGTGATATTTTGATTTAGTATAACTTTCTAAAGAAACATGGCCAACAACCAAGTGGGGGGTTTGAAGCGTCATCCATTTCAAGACACGGCGGAGAAGGTTTCACACGCAACAAGCGCCAATTGTCATATTGTCACCAATTTGCATTCTAGAAGGTAAGTTTGATGTATATTATCTTTAAGGATAATGCATTGTTGCTATTATAATTATTATATTTGTGTTCATCAACCTGTTTTACATAAGTGTGTGAAATTTGGAGTCTACAAAAGAACTCGAACATATCAAAATACATTTATTCAGGTTACATGTTAGTTTACGGACTTTGCAACTTTCGGCTAGTTTCCGCAATTTCGCCATTTTGGTATATTATTTAAATGCCGATGTCTAGTCCTATTTTGACTCTCACTTACACTAGCTAGCAATTTGAATTCGTTTTTAAACTCACTGTACTCACTAGTCACTGATAATACGATAATACTCATATAGCAAATAGTATTTTAAATGCTGCATAATAATAATGATCAAAATCTGTTTCTTAAATTTCAATTTAGTATAGTTCATATAATTTATATATAAAATTATGTATACTAAGTAACTAACTAATTAGAATTAATAATTTAATAGCCCTTGCTCTTCTTAGTTTAAGAGAGTTGTATGAAGTTTAGTATTCAGTATTAGATATACCAATTTTAATGCAAAGTAATTATTATAATTATGTCATTTCTTTAATTGCAGATTCATCTTCAAAAACTAAATCATAAAATATGCAAGATCTGAGGGAACATTTGGCAAACTTTGTACCAGAGTATCCTGTCAAGAAAGGATATGTGGCAAAGCTGCTCATGGATAGATGTAGACCCACTGTTACGGATGTGGTTAAGAATATCAAAACATTAGTAGTGGGTGCTATACAGATAGAAAAGGACAAGTGTATCGATGACATGGCTCTTAAAAATAATGCTGCACATTTAGACTAATTGTTGCGAGAAACTATTTCTGAGGTGGTAAAGAATGTATTGACAGTTGTGTTTGCAACAGAAATTGGTAAGTGTGGCAATAAAATGTGCCTTATGTCTTGTATCACACACTACACACTTTGACAAACTGATAAGATACACAAACAGAACTTGATTAGCTACGGAATTGAAATACGCCTACAGGTTGCGGCTGAATTAAATTTAGGTCCAATTTTCAGGTGTATGTACAAATTCAGCTGCAGTTTTCTTATTTATTAACAGATGTTTACAAGTAATATACCATTCTATAGGTAAATGAATATACTTTAAGATAGATCTAAAGAATTGTTTATTAATAGGAAGTTTGTAAATGTAAAATTATTATTTACAGCAGAGAAGCATTAAAAGAATATAACAATTTTCCAACTTACCTTCAAGTTTAGAATTTCCAACACATTTAATACCTATCACTTGGTGGTTACCACACATATATATCTACACAGTATATCCAATAATAAGAACATCCCAGAACACAGAAATTGAACAACATTTAGTAAATAATTTACACTGCTTATAGTCTATGACCGTATCTCTTGTTGCCATGGTAAACAATTCGATACAGTTTGGTGACTGGCTTGATAACACAATAAATATGACAATATACTCTACCAAGATCCCTTTGTAATCCCATTTAAAGACATTTAAATTTGTTGCAATGGATAATTCTCTGTCATGTCTTCAATTTCAGCATGCCTGGGATGTAGATGGGAAAGACGTTCTCTGCATGAAGAAAGTTCTGTCGTTCAAGACCAATACAACAGCTGACGAGGATTATTCGCCATGTACTCCTAACTTGGAGGACAAGGAATGTTGAATGTCCATCACCATCAGAAGACTACTACATGACCGTGTCAAAATTGTTAGTTGATTATGTTCTTGGGAATGCCAGATATTTGTCATTCAGTATTAAGTGTTTCATACTTGATGACACATCTAAGTATTTTTTTCCTCATTTATAGCCAGTAGTACAATATTATTTAAGATAACTTCATGATATTCTGCTATTATTACTCGTCTATTTGAGACGATGAAAATGATGTGTCACAATCATGTGCTCGCAATTTTCTGCAAAACTATAGTTTTTATATTATGTAATTGAGTTATTAATTGCTAATTACTGCTCTAATTAGTGTTACATAACATCTACTACATTATCTCTACATTTTGTGCCTGATACTTGGTGATTTAACATCATTCGGTTTGCATTACTGTTGTAGTTTAATGTGAAAATCACAAATGCGGCTCAAATGCCAATATAGTAATTATTTAAAATATGCAAATTAGCCCACCATTTTGAATATTAATTAGTTCTGCGGGTTTCAAAACATTGATAATATAATCTATGAATGCATTTTGTGTTCCGCACATAAAAATGTATGGTTTATATGGTTTTGTATTAGAAATAAGAAAGATATTTAAGATAATGTAAGCACTTTGCTATAACATTGACACAGTTTATAGAGATCCATATTTTCAATTTACCCTATATCTTTCATGTATTTATTATTTAGCAATTATTAATTCATAAAAAATTCATAACTTTTTCAGAATTGAGTACAGACTTGGGTGAGGTGTCATTGAATTGCAAATTTCAAGGCCTATCTAACTATGTTGTTTTTAATGCTGTAGCACTATTTTGAAAAATTTATCAAAGTACCTACATTACTGATTACAGTTACCAGTCCAGGAATGGCTGAGTCAACACAGTAGACTAGACTACTGAGTAGATACCATGGAAGAATCCCTTTTATGATTATTTACATAACTTACTTCGTTACTACATACTAACTCAACTCACATCTCATTTCTGTCTCTTCTACAACGTAATACTAATGACTAATAGTTTGTAGATTATTTAAGTACTATCACTTGCAGTGAGTATGATACTATGGCCATGGATGTGAGTACATCATAATATATTTTAACGGCCACGCACACAGTCGTCTAGCCTACACCAGTATGATGTCCAATTGCAATGCAATGAATGCATTTCCGGCTAGCTTATCTGTTTTATAATTCTTTTACCACTGCATGCTCAGAAGTCTAAAGTAAAGGCAATACAGATTGTCAGATTCTTAGCCTAGAATGCCAAATGCTGTTTACCAATTCAGTTCAAACTTGCTTGCATTGATCCTTCTATATATTATATACTTATCAAGTCTGTTGCTGTTGCTATTATTGCATACCCCAAAGTAAGATATAGACTTAAGTTATATATATATGTAAGGTTTGTCAGTTCAAAGTCAAAAAGAGCAGGCTGAAAAGCTGCTGCCTGGGTAATATTCATTAGAACGATTCAAAATCAAATTCCTACAAAATATTGTCACCATCTTCAAAATTACATTGGAATCCTCAGAGTGCAACAGAATTCATGTGCTGAGATCTTCCTGTAAAGAAAAAGATTGGGGCACATGGTGGCTCACTGAAGTGCAATGATGATGGTCCAATCAATCAAATAATTTTCATGAATTCTCATTACAGTTCAACCATTTATCAGCATCCCTTCTTCAACTAACCACAACCAGAGTGAATGGCAGTGCTATCACATCATGTGTTAATAGTGATGTTCCGAAACGAAGCAAATACTGGGCTCATCACTTCCTGAACCGATGGATGGCACGAGATTACAAAAGAAGATGCCTGGTAAATGAATACTACCCACTTCGTCAGCGTCTTATAGCAATCAAAAGATGTTCAGTTCTACCAAAAGAATTGCAGGTCCGTTTAAATTTAATTTTCATCAATTTTATACAATGCCTATATCTATTTTATTTATGGCACGCAGGAGTTAGGAGTAATGAATGAGCTGATAGATTGGCTGGCTTGGCTACAATATCAGAGGAGCTGCCATGGATCGAAATGACATTCTTCACGCATTGAGATAGTTTTTCCGAACAGAGGAATTTCAGGGCTGTGAATCCCACTCGCTGACCAGATTGAAAGAGATGGGTCAATATTGGTGCAGCCCGAAAAGAACGACATACTAAATATACAAGGAGATTGATTAATCAACATCGAACTGGCGTGTTGGGACACTGGATTTGCGGAGGTCGGAACACCTATGGACATATCCGAAGTGCTATGATGATAGTCCTCATATAACTGATTACTGATAACTGATCTATTTTATTTGTTGGTTTTACTGCTTGTCCTGTAAAGTGTAGCAGATAATGTATATATATAGTTTATGTTGGTTGCTTCTTCTTGAAGCTCCATATTGACCACTTGATTTGTGAAATCACTCTTTGTATTTGTATGTGATCTGAACCTAAGAGCGATTGTGCGTTGTGCCAGTTATACCTACAAGTATGTCTAAATTGGATGTGCTGGCCTACTTGCAGGTGCAAAACTGGCACAACATACAATTGCTCTTAGGCTCAGATCACATACAAATCACAAGTGGTCGATATGGAGCGTTCGAAGGGAATAATTACAAAGAAGAGTTACTGGACAATTCAACTTCATGGGATGGAAGAAAGTCTTCAACAGCACTAGGTATAGAATGTTGTCGAGTTCCATAATCACCTACACTTGCTGACACAGTATATGAGACAATGCTACCAAATGTCCTCTAAATGACATTGCATATTATTATTATTTATATTCCTCTAGTACTTTTATACGTTATATAGAACCTGCAAGAATCAATAGATGCCTGCACAAGATACTCCATCTGCGATGGTATGACAGGACTGCAAACAGGGAACTGTAGAATAGAGCAGGACAATGGCAGGTGGAACAAGAGATAAGGAGCAGAAGGTGGCGATGGATAGGACACACTGAGTAGACCCCGACAGCATCACCAGACAGGTCCTCCGATGGAACCTCCAGGGTAATAGAGGTAAGGGAAGACCCAAGAACACCTGGAGACGGAGTTGGAATCAGAATGCAAGAAAATGGAGAGTGGGAAGATCTGGAAAAGATGACAGTGATATGCAGGCTTGGAAGGCCTTGGTTGTGGACCTATGCCTCTCTAAGGGTGAAGAAGAAGAGCCTGCAAGAAACTTCTCCATACTATTCTATCCTGGGTGTGAGATTGCCTAGTTCAAGCTCTTCCATGGAGACATCAGGTGGCTAAGTGGTTAAGCTCTTTGCCTTGTGAGTCGAAGGTCATGGGTTCGAGTCCGGACCGTGCCATTCTGTTCACGAGAGCAGTTTTTTCCAGAGACCCTAGGATTGTTGCTGGAGCTACAGAGTTTGTGCTTTGTGCAATACTCTCGGCAGGTGGCTGGCATTTCTGCTGAGAGGGACCGAGCCATATGGGGTAAAACCCGGTGCAATGAAAATCTTTCGGCTTTAAAACCCTCTTCCATGAAATTTCCATGAATCAGATATTTCTCGCTTCTAAACAAAATTCATTTCAGGGTTTCCCCTGAGTTCCTTGTCCTTTGCCTTCCACCTTAATGTCTGTTTTGTGGTTCTTTGATAATTTCTTTTCATAGTATGCCCAATATATCTCTGTCTTCTCTTTCTTATTACATTTGTTACTAGTAGTTGACAAGGAGAGATAGAGTGAGAAATGAGAATATCGTAAGCATCGTTGGTATTTTACCATTCATACAGTACATCGAGAAGCAAAGAATCAAGTGGTTCGGTCAACTAATGAGAATGGAACCGCATTTACTACCATCACATGCCTACAATAATCGACACTCAGAGTGCAAAGCACGAGGCAGGCCAAGAACACGATGGATAGATAACATCTCAGAGTCCCTGCGAAAGCATGGACTGGCGACGTCAAGCACAACACACCTGGCACAAGATAGAAAACTAAATCTCCCACAAGCTTCACAGCAAATGTGGATAAGATAAGACTAGTAGTTGACCAGACATTTTCTGATTTCATTTAAGATTATTTTTAAATGAGTCTACAACTGAAGTGACTTCATTGCACCAGGTTTTTACCCCATATTACTCGCCCTCTCCACAGAAGTGACATCCACCTACCAGAGAGTATTGCACAAATTCCATAGCTTTGGCAACAATTCTAAGGGTCACTGGAAAAAAATGCACTTGTGAACAGAACAGCACTGTTCTAATTCAAGCCCACAACCATTGAAATGCAAAACAAAGACTTTGCCCCAGAGACCCACAGATTTAAGTTCGAAGATTGGATATAATACATACTAATTGTTCAGATACAGTGGACACAAAGCAATAGGCAGACCATGCTAAAGGTGGACCTCAGAGATAATAGAGGCGACGAAAACACTTTATGAAGTGCACACAAAAGCCCATTCTAGAAATCTCTTCTTATTCTGAACTTTTTCTTCACCTTTAAACTCCCAATGGAGCACAGCTCTTCAACAAACTTCTTCCTCTCTCTTGTCATCCCTTCCAACTCTTTCCATGCTTGTCTATCCTTTTCATATCAGGCTCCCGCTCTCTTCTCCAGGTATGTCTAGGCCTTTGCCTACTCTTCTTTCCCTGCGGGTTCCAAAACATTGCCTGTCTTGCAATGCTTCCGGTTGGTCTTCTCAATGTGTGTCCTATCCATCGCCACCGTCTCTTCCTTAGCTCTTTCTCCACTGGTATCTGCTTAGTTCTTTCTTATCCTGATGATGTGAGGCAAAAACAGAATTAGAGAAAAAAAGAATTGTTCAGATGTTAAAATACTGTATTAAAACAAAGTTAAATCATGTCCTTGAACAGGAAGTAACAGCTCAAGAACTGCATGAACTCCCTAGAGACTCATGCTTTACTCGACTCAAGCCTCGCTGTATACTTACTTCACGGCCGCGGTGGGTCATTCATAGGTACAGACTCAGCAGAATTCAGTGGCGACTCCTAGCAGACTATAACAAGATGAGTGGCGTGTTGAGAGCAACCTGGTAACATGAAACATTTTTTACAATTAAAAAAAAATTTAGTATTGAAGAATTTTTGACTATTATCTTTGTGTGTTTATTTTTGTTGTTGATTGTATGATTATTGTATTTATGTAGTATGAACAGTCTAAGTTGAGTGATAGACGGAAACCTAAACAGGTCTGAGGTGGTCAGATCAAATCAGACCTGTAGAAAACTGGAATGAGGCTCAGAATAAACGGCATATATGGTAGAAACAATATAAGGATATCTGTAAGCAAGATTTGAAGACTCTTGACATAATCTTGTCAGAGACAGATTCGTATCAAAATATAATCAATTGAATAAGAAGCAAAGGGACAAAATTCCGGATGGCTTGAAATCGTTGTTCTGTGATGGATTGTACCAGAGACAGATGTGGAGAGACATGATCACCTACGCCACCCGGCACAGCACTTGATTGATTGACATATACACATAGGAAACAATCGCTGAAGTCAGATGTACCTGGAGAAAGAAGTGTGGATTGGACTGTTGCATTTGGAGCACAGTCTGATCAAACAAACAGGAAGGCAGACTTCACTCCAGGATGCAATCTCATCTTGAGAGATCTGTTTCACCATTTTGGTGTGAGAATTCTGACAGAGACTGTCACTCCGGTATCAGACTACACAGTCACAAATGGAGCTACAGAGACTGTCAAGCCTGTCGCCTAAAAAGCGGTACAACATGCAATTGTAAGTTTTAGAATATCTTCTTGCGATCGCCTGCTATGAATTCAGGCATAGTCAGGGTGCCTGGTATGGCGCTTTTAACTGAATTTTGCATGAAGGCCTGCTTTCTTTTTTTATCAGTGTCCACCTCCATAAAGACATGTCTCTTTTGATTTCAGAGGTACATCTTCGAACACTCCATATCGACCACTTATTAACCACTCTGTGTGATCTGAGCCTAAGAGCGATTATATGTTGTGCCAGTTATGCGCTTCAAGTAGGCCAGCACATCTGATTTCAGTGACGCTTTTTTAAACTAGGTAACTTCCTAGGTCCCTACCTCAGTCACCTCTTACGACATGCCTTGTAGGTCGCATGGAACTATTCTTTGCGGGCCCCGGCACCACAGGGACGCAGAGGTAGCTCTAATGTCATTGATTCACCTTCTACTTGGGTCTCCTATGCTCTTGTGTTAGAACTTCTTCTTCTGCATTTTCACTAGATTGGGATTTCAGATTCTCTAATAAAGGCAGCCGTCTGCCTCAGATTATCAACCCACATACGGTTTGTCTTGGACGTTGGTGTAAGTGGGCCACCTCTTTATTCTCAAGTCTGCATACTGGGGCAGTTCTGCAGGATATAATTCCTATGATTTCTGCTTCCTGTTTTGGCCACCCTTGTGATGGTAGGTCTGACATTCTTACTGCATGGCAACGTCTCCGAGGCAGATTGGCACCGAGAATCTATTATCCCATTCCTCATTGTGAGGGTCGTTGCACCATGTTATGCGCCTAAGGCCTGGTGCATCCGTTTTCTGCAAGCATTTGTTTCTGGTTGGTAGAACCCTAGTGTTAGAACTGAGTTGGTAGAATGTCTGGGCAAGTATTTGATGTCTTTAATTCTGATGAGATGACCACTAAACAGAAACAATGTTCCGGGGCACATGGGTGTCGTTGGCAATGAGAGAGCAGACAGGCTGGCTGGCTCTGCCACCATATCAGAGAGCCAGCCAATGGATAGAGCTGATATTTTGAACGCCCTCATAGAGTGTGGCGCAAAGAAGATTTTCATTTCAACCAATCCTCGTCAACTACTAGATTGCAGGAGCTGGGTTTGAAGATTGGAGTAGCAAGAAAAGAACAGCATAACAGGTACGTGAGTAGGCTCATCAATCAAAATATAACTGGTATAGTCAGTCGTTGGACACTGTTGGAGATATTGCGAAGGAGATCGGAGCACCTATGAACATGTCCGGAGTGCAATGAAGATATTCCAAACTGAAACTGATGTTGTTTCTATCCTCTGTCTGATGGTTTCTTTTCCAACTCCATCACAGATGGTTTTAAGTTGGTGACTTTTCTCAGGCATCCTGTTTTGTATGTGTAAAATGGTCTAACAGGTGTATTCTGCATCTAGCTGTCATAGTTCCCCAGATGGCAGCGGAGGAATGGACAGTTAGCCAGATAGTTAGTGTAGTATAATTAGATTATTTAATAGTTGAGACTATGTGTTGTACTCTCTATGTAGAAGTGCAACACATAACTACGACATGACGCTTTGTGTAGTAAAATAGTGACGGTTTAGTAACAGTTGCTAGGTTAGTTAGTAAACAGAAGAGAGACCGAGACATGCAGCGAAGATGAACGGACGTATTTTTGTTTACCTAATGCCATAACTACAATAAAAGCAAATATGAACTATAGTACAGCGTCTACTTGGTTATAATGTTTGTGGCATCAGTTCCATCATCGTCACCACACGCCACCAATACCAATCACAACAGGACAATAATAAATATCATTGTGAAATGTATCACTACCATTTTTATATATATATACACTCTAAATGAGGAACGAATGCATCTGATAAAGACGGATCAGGAATAAGGACGATAGTAAATACCGTTGGGAAATGGATCGCTGCGATTATATATATATATATACTCTGAAGGAGGAATGAAAGTATCCAGTAAAGATGGACCAAGTACAAAGATGATGAAAAATACTATTGCAGCTATAGGCCCATATCTCTCACCAGTTGTCAAGTCATGGTTCAACAGGGACCCGCCTTTAACAATGGTGTCACATCACCGCCATCCTGACACTCAATCATAAACTGGTGGAATGCCAAAGGAGCCCCCCTCCTTTAACATAGCTTTACATCTAGCAGAATTGGGATCAACTAGTCTCTTCGTGGAAGACCAAAGACCGCTCTTCGAAGAACCATCCAACAAGAAAGTAAACTATTGGGATGTAAAACCATACAAGATCTCCAACTGCTAGCAACGAACTGCATCACATGAAGATCTAAAACCTCTGACCTATGTGCCGCCTTTGGCACGAAAGGAACTAACTAACTAAGTCTCTTCATCATCAAGGTGCGTATCCTTTATTGGACGTTGCTCTCTTTGCAAACTAGTGAAAGTCATCATCATCAAGCTGCGTATCCTTTATAGGACGTTGCTCTCTTTGTAGCACATCTGAAATTCACTCTGTCTCTAGCCAGTTCACCCACTTCGCGATGGTCATGTTCATGGCATCTTTAATATCCTGTAACCATCTTCTTGGTCTGCCGCTACGTCCTGGAACCCTGCCCTTTAATATTGTTCTCTCCAGGCCATTGTGACGCTTGATGGGACCAAAGTATCTAATTTTCTGTATAACATGTTGTTATCAGCCAATTGTCTTTAGCATTCAGTTCTTTTAGGACATCAGTGTTCTGTTTCGTATGATCTTTCTGTGGCATTTCGTTTCGAAGGACTGGATTTTTGTTCTTGTTGTTTGTATAATGGTCCATGATTCACAACCATAAGTAGCCACTGGAAAAATGCACATTCTCAATATTTTGCTGGTGCTTTGCCACATGTTCTTCATAGTGTTTAACTCCTTGATTGCTAATCTTCTTGAGATCTCTTTGGAGCAGTCGCCGTTGTTCTAACTATTGAGGCCAGATATTCGTAGCTCGCTACACATTGGAGTTTTCATTGTTTATTTGGATGTTAGGTGAGACTTTTGCTTTGTCAGTTTTTATATTTTTGTTTTTGTGTATTCAAATATATATATTGGTCTTCACTATGCTTCTTGATCGTCATGATTAGGTTTTCAAACCTCTTTGCAGGTAATCTCTTAGGTGAGACAAAATAGGAAAATTAGTAGACTGCTGAGGACCCACTGAACACACAATTTAACCCCACCCCCTAAAGGGTCTAAAGCAGAAGGATTGACTTTATTGCACCAGGTTTTACCCCATATGGTTAGGTCCCTCTCTGCAGAAATGGCATGTCAGCTGCCAAAAGAATTGCACAAACTCTGTCAACAATCCTAGGGGTCTATGGAAACAGAACTACATTGTTTGGATTCTAATCCACAGCCTTCGGAATGCTAGGCAATGGCCTAGCCACAGAGAAGCCTCCTAGTAGTATAGACTAGGAAACTAACAGCACGGTACAGGGCTTTTGGCTCGCGAAGGGAATGGCGTGACTAGGTCAGTTTTTTCTCTCCGCAATTTGGTGAGTCAAACTCGAATAAAAAACATGCAAAAACCAGATGTGTTGGCATACGAGTCTGTAGGTGCCTATCTGGCACAGCAAACTCATGTCCTTGAGCGCAAATCACTTCCAGATCACAAAGAGCGGTTTAACAAGTCGCTGATGTAAACCGAATGAAGAAGAATGTGTACAACTACATTTCTTCATAATTTACTATTTCACTTATCTTCTTTCTTTCTTTCTTTTCTTCGGTCCTGTTTTGCCTCACAGTGTCAGGATAAGAAATTTCTTGAACGAGTCCTTGTCTGCGCTTCATAAATAGTGTCTTTCATCTTTGAGGTCCACCTTTTGAATAGTCACTGGCCTTTTGCTTTGTATCCATTGTATTGGAGCAACATTGCTCTTTGAGGTGCACTGTCCATTGGCAATCTGCTTATGTGACCGAACCATTTAATTTGCTGTTTCTTGATGAACTTTAGTACTGATGTTGTACACACTTTTTCCTGATGTCTTCATTTCTCAATCGGTCTCTTCTTGTTACCCCCAGCATTCTGCATAGACACATCCCTGATGTCACTTGATTGAAATGGTTATTGTTATTGATTACTAAACTGACGTCATTGCACTCTAGGCAGACCCATAGGTGCTCAGTCTCCCCCGAACAGATATAGATGAATATGCATACTGATGGTTCCTGTGGCTCGCTGATTTTGTTTTTTCCCGATCCAGAAGTACTTGAGCTTTCAGCTCTTCTGCTCGGTGCCATGGACATCGTAACCCTTTGGTTCGGTGCCACGAACACCATAAATCTGAAGAACCTGTGGCTTTTCTACCAGCCTGCGGGTTTGAACCACACTCACAGGGAGCTTGTCACCCGTCGTCCAACGTGCTACGAACACGCCAGCTCGCTGATTAAACACTCCTAACTCTGCCCCTAAGGCATCCAGTTCTACTTGTACACCAGGTAACTCCAAACTGCCTAAATCGCTGGATCGATTTAACATCTACTTTAGTGTCCTTATAAACCAGACAGTCGCAAAGAACATCCCCCTTATCCATCTTCAACTCCCCAACAATCGATGATGTTGATGTTAGCCTGACCACTCTCTCATTACCATAAACATGATTGAAATGCAAACATGTCACCATGAACACTAAATGACATTATATATTATCTTTCTATCAACATTATACTATCAGTACCTAACCTGGACTCTGACATCAAACGATAGAAGCCAAACTAGTTCATGACAGAGATGAAGCGTCTGCACAGAGTTCTGGGAGTATTAAGAAGAGATCGGTTTAGAAATGAAGACATCAGGAGAAATGTTGGTACATCATCAGTACTGAACTTCATCAAGAAAATATAAATTAAATTGTTTGGACACAAGCAGATTACCAACAGTGCTCCTCAAGTGGATACAAAGCAAAAGGTCCACGCAAAAAGTGGACCTTCGAAATAACAGAGGCAGTGAAAAACCCTATTTATGAAGCACACACAAAAACCTGTTCTATAAATCTCTTCTTATCCTGATGCTGTGAAGTAAAACAGGATTAGAGAATGGAAGGGGGACAGCCTAGAGAGTTGATAGGTAGCTCGGCCTGCTAGCTGTGAGACGCCTATAGCTCGGGTTCGAACCAAACTGTCCGGCATTTGTTGAGTCCCTGGTCTTACTCAGGACGATAACGTGAGTACCTCTGAAGTGGGAGAAAATCTGCCTGTATGGCAGGAATACTAATTCACGAGTACATTAGACACGGCTGCCAGTGAAGTAATTTACAATGACGCTGCCATTGTAAGAAATTGGAAAAGGATTTCACTGAAAATCAGTTTCAGAGATGAAACTTCGTCTGAGTTGAAAGCGGACAAAGAAAAAAAGAGAATGGAAGAAGATGCTTAAGGAGAAAACAAAACAGATACCAGTGAACCAAGAGGTTAAAAAAAGGCTGGTGCTGACACATCTTGAAAAACCAAAGAACTATAACAAGGTTTTTATCTAGAATACGCAAGGAAAAACCAAAAAAGGAAGCCTACAAAAGTATATGTAAAAGAGATTAACTCTTTCCATACACAGTTATTTCCTCAGTTGTCTACGTTAACCGTTCAAAAGTGAAAAAAACGTATTACAAAAATAATTGTAACTACTTGTTAATAAATAAACATATATATATATCTTATTAGATACTAATTTGAAGAAAACTGGACAACCTATTAGAATAAAAAAAAATAATAGCAGTAAAACTAGCAAGACTTATATAAGGGGAAACAATATAATGGCAGTGTACTGCGAATGACATTCAACGGAAGATGCAGTGTGCAGCAATTGACATGGAAAGAGATTAATAAGAGGCATAGGCTGATATCATTAAAAATAATTTGACTCTTTTCAATATTCTATTTTCAATTTATTCCTTTAATATTCTCTTATCAATCTATTCCTTTTTTTTTCTCGATCCAGAAGCACTTGAGCTTTCTGCTTGGTGCCATGGACATCGCAACCCTTTGGTTCGGTGCAACGAACACCGTAAACCTGGCGAACCTGTGACTTTTCTGCCAGCCGCAAATTGTACCGCACTTACAGGGCTTGTCACCCATCGCTCAACGCACTGGGCAGGCAGGCAAAAGAATCAAACAAATGGATACTTCATCAACAGAATTTTTAATCAATTTTTTTTTAATCTGTATCTTTAAGTCATCAAGTACAAAAAAATAACAACATATGAAATAAAGAACAACAAACATAATAATGTAAACACTTGGAAAAACAACATCCAATTTTCTTAAAGCAAATTAGTTAACCACAAGCGGAGTTTGTTGCAAAAAAAAAAGATGTAATATTGAATGAAAAATGTTCATCATATTTTTTTTTTTAAGTTGAAAAGGAAAAATACTAGCACAAAAAAAATGCAACATATTCCTAATAAAAAAAAAAGGAGAAATTAAAAAGAAATTCATATTCATTTAGTAACAACTTGTATTGGAAAGGTTTAAAAACAAAAAACTATACATAATGGATATGTACATATAATAGAAAATATATTCATCATTTAGTGTACATGTAAACAGTCTTTGCCGTCTTGCAGAAAACTGAAAGTGTACACTTTTAGAGTTATGTAAAAACAGTGTACATATTTATTTCTGAATTATTTACCATTATGTTGTTTATTACACGTAATATGTACTAACGTAAACCTGGTACTTGTATCAGACAGTACAGGGTATTTGTTAATCTACATACATACATTTATGTACACACAGCATTTTGTACACTTTACAATCATCCGTGACAGAATCCCCCCAGTAGATACATCAAACAGCACAGAACGGGAGTTGTTTGTCTAAATACACTGAAATACATGTTTGGGAGGAGATCAGGGGCAATTATGGATACGTCCGATGAAGATGATCCTCAAATGAGCAATCATCCCCGATATCTCAGGGGCAATTATGGATACGTCCAATGAAGATGATCCTCAAATGAGCAATCATCCTGCTATCTTTGTTGAGGGGGAAAAAACTGTCTTCACTACTTTGCTGTTAGTTTCTAGTCTATGCTCAGAGTTCTCTGTGGCTAGGCCATTGCCTACATTCTGAAGGCTGTGGATTAGAATCCGGATCATGTAGTTCTGTTTCCATAGACCCCTAGGATTGTTGACAGAGTTTGTGCAATTCTCTAATGCCTATTTTTAGGGCAGAGGGGGACATGAGCCTGAGAAATTTAAAGGCTAGTGCAGTTACCGCAAAATTGTTCAGGCTATAATTTTTTCTTTATGCCCTGACAACAACAAAAACTTGATCGAACCCAGGTCACCCAAATGGATCC
This sequence comes from Arion vulgaris, assembly GCA_020796225.1. Classification (NCBI taxonomy): domain Eukaryota; kingdom Metazoa; phylum Mollusca; class Gastropoda; order Stylommatophora; family Arionidae; genus Arion; species Arion vulgaris. Next base: position 76,956,745 of record CM036755.1, on the reverse strand, counting down.
AGCGCTCTAATGCATTCTGCCAGGTACTTCTCGCTGCAGAGAACAAATACTGTTCTACAGTTAGAAAGATAATTAAGAAAGGATTTTATGGAGAGTCCCAACTACAAGGAACAGTAAGTTATATGTTACTAGAATAAGTCTAGAGAAACACATGGAACAACGGTGCACCCTGTACGTTCGTCACATTGTCAGAACCCATATGTCAGCAGCAGTTTAGAAAGTAACGTACACATCCCAACTTTAAAAAAAAATTTCTTCCCACTTTAGCATATACATTCTGGATAATTTTTCTCCTGACTTATTCCAATATGATAATATACAATGTATCTACATTCTTGCCCACTTCATTTCTTTGCTACCCACTCTAACACATACACTTGAATTCATTTATCTCATGCCCACTCCAGTTCCAGTTCATTTCTCTTCTGCCCATTTCAACCCCAACTCATTTTCCTCTGCCCATTTCAACCCCAACTCATTTTCTCTTGCCCATTCCAATCCTAATTAATTTCTCCTCTGCCCATTCCAACTCAATTCATTTCTCTTCTGCCCACTCACACTCCAACCCTAACTCAGTTATAAACAACCAACTTTAAGCCTGTTGCACATTGACTGCACACTCTCACTTAAATGTAACCTATTGTTCAAAGATAACTTCTAAACATAGAGAAACCCTTCTACCTGATACATTGTGCCTAATACCACCGTAGTAGTACAGCTTCTCGATAATACCAAACACTGCCATCTCCTGCAGCTCATAAATCTACTAAAACTGAACTTTCCCTGACACTGGAACAAAATGACTATATTTATCATCTGTAAGCTGAAGGACACATCAAGTGTCACGATGGCCTGGAGAGAACAATATTAGAGGGCAACGTAGGACACATCAAGCGTCATGATGGCCTGGAGAGAACAATATTAGAGGGAGGGTCCAGGACCATGAGGCAGACCTGAGAGAATATTTACAAGATTGAAAGGAACCATGAATATGACCATCGATGAAGTGGGTGAACTGGCTAAGAGACAGAAAATGAATTTCAGATGGGCTGCAAAAGAGCAAAGTCCTAAAGGAAGCATGAATGATGAAAGCTGAAGGACAGTTGAAATGAATAATTTGTGTCTAATCACTATTGATATGTGAGAGTTTCAATAGTGTAATTGTTAGTAAACTCACTTCTTATTTTAGTGGTCTGGGTAAAGTCCAGTGGGTGTGAAATTTTTTCAACCATAACGGCTCTTGGGTCGACTCAGCCTCAATTGGGTACCAGTAAAAGCATTGGGAAGGAAAGGCGGACGGCATGATATTAACCATATCACCCATCGTGGGCAGACAGTCCTAACATTGTTTTACTTCTGAAGCACTTGAGCTTTCGGCTCGGTGCCATGGACATCGTAACCTTCGGTTCGGTGCTAGACCACCGTAAATCTTGAAAACCTATGGTTTTTCTGCCTGCCCCCAGAATTGAACCGCACTCACAGGGGGCTTGTCACACATCGTCCAACGCGCTATGAACACACTGGGCAGGCGGGCCACCCCAAGGTATAAAAATGGTTCCTCTTTACTATTGATATGTGTGAGGCTAGATGTAATAATGATCCTCTGCACCTACTGCAGCAAAAGAAGATATGTGTGAGGCTAGCTGTAATAGTGATACTCTGCACCTACTGCAGCATAAGAAGATATGTGTGAGGCTAGCTGTAATAGTGATACTCTGCACCTACTGCAGCAAAAGAAGATATGTGTGAGGCTAGCTGTAATAGTGATACTCTGCACCTACTGCAGCAAAAGAAGATATGTGTGAGGCTAGCTGTAATAGTGATACTCTGCACCTACTGCAGCAAAAGAAGATATGTGTGAGGCTAGCTGTAATAGTGATACTCTGCACCTACTGCAGCAAAAGAAGATATGTGTGAGGCTAGATGTAATAATGATCCTCTACACCTACTGCAGCAAAAGAAGATATGTGTGAGGCTAGCTGTAATAATGATACTCTGCACCTACTGCAGCATAAGAAGATATGTGTGAGGCTAGCTGTAATAATGATACTCTGCACCTACTGCAGCAAAAGAAGATATGTGTGAGGCTAGCTGTAATAGTGATACTCTGCACCTACTGCAGCAAAAGAAGATATGTGTGAGGCTAGCTGTAATAGTGATACTCTGCACCTACTGCAGCAAAAGAAGATATGTGTGAGGCTAGCTGTAATAGTGATACTCTACACCTACTGCAGCAAAAGAAGATATGTGTGAGGCTAGCTGTAATAGTGATACTCTGCACCTACTGCAGCAAAAGAAGATATGTGTGAGGCTAGCTGTAATAATGATACTCTGCACCTACTGCAGCAAAAGAAGATATGTGTGAGGCTAGCTGTAATAGTGATACTCTGCACCTACTGCAGCATAAGAAGATATGTGTGAGGCTAGCTGTAATAGTGATACTCTGCACCTACTGCAGCAAAAGAAGATATGTGTGAGGCTAGCTGTAATAGTGATACTCTGCACCTACTGCAGCATAAGAAGATATGTGTGAGGCTAGCTGTAATAGTGATACTCTGCACCTACTGCAGCAAAAGAAGATATGTGTGAGGCTAGCTGTAATAATGATACTCTGCACCTACTGCAGCAAAAGAAGATATGTGTGAGGCTAGCTGTAATAGTGATACTCTGCACCTACTGCAGCATAAGAAGATATGTGTGAGGCTAGCTGTAATAGTGATACTCTGCACCTACTGCAGCAAAAGAAGATATGTGTGAGGCTAGCTGTAATAATGATACTCTGCACCTACTGCAGCAAAAGAAGATATGTGTGAGGCTAGCTGTAATAGTGATACTCTGCACCTACTGCAGCATAAGAAGATATGTGTGAGGCTAGCTGTAATAGTGATACTCTGCACCTACTGCAGCAAAAGAAGATATGTGTGAGGCTAGCTGTAATAGTGATACTCTGCACCTACTGCAGCAAAAGAAGATATGTGTGAGGCTAGCTGTAATAGTGATACTCTGCACCTACTGCAGCATAAGAAGATATGTGTGAGGCTAGCTGTAATAGTGATACTCTGCACCTACTGCAGCAAAAGAAGATATGTGTGAGGCTAGCTGTAATAGTGATACTCTGCACCTACTGCAGCATAAGAAGATATGTGTGAGGCTAGCTGTAATAGTGATACTCTACACCTACTGCAGCAAAAGAAGATATGTGTGAGGCTAGCTGTAATAGTGATACTCTGCACCTACTGCAGCAAAGAAGATATTGTGAGGCTAGCTGTAATAGTGATACTCTGCACCTACTGCAGCATAAGAAGATATGTGTGAGGCTAGCTGTAATAGTGATACTCTGCACCTACTGCAGCATAAGAAGATATGTGTGAGGCTAGCTGTAATAGTGATACTCTGCACCTACTGCAGCAAAAGAAGATATGTGTGACGCTAGCTGTAATAGTGATACTCTGCACCTACTGCAGCAAAAGAAGATATGTGTGAGGCTAGCTGTAGTAGTGATACTTCACCTTCTGCAGCAAAAGAAGATTTGAACTTCTCTAACTAGTCAGGTTCAATTCTCAGTGTAGTCAACTGCCTAGTTTAACAGAGCTTAACATTGGTTTCTGGAATTATTGGTACAAAATTCAGGAATGTTTGTGTAGCAATTTTGTTTGTCTTCTGTCGTTGTCACTTTTGACTTGCCTATAGGAATTGTGCATCTGTTGTGATGTCCTTCCACATAGTGATGTTCTAATCTAATTCTGTTGTTTTTTTTCTCACTGAATATTCTTGTACAGAATAACTGCCACTGCAGAAATATAACTTCCGACAGGAATTGCCAATCTATAAGTATTTTATACATCATCATCAGGTGCAGTGCCGGCTGGCGTAGGTGATTGTGGAGGATCTCCACAAATCTCAGATATTGACGCTACTCCATGCCATGAAGTCTGGCTGTCTAAAATTTTCTCTCTCTGCTTCTTCTGTCTCATCTCCCTTCAATTTTACCGATTATCATAATGTGTTCTAAGCCTTCTCATCACATATCCGAAAAATGGGGATCGCGAGAGAGACATATCCGAAAAATGGGGATCGCGAGAGAGACATCCGAAAAATGGGGATCGCGAGAGAGACATATCCGAAAATGGGGATCCAGAGAGACATATCCGAAAAATGGGGATCGCGAGAGAGACATATCCGAAAAATGGGGATCGTGAGAGAGACATATCCGAAAATGGGATCGCAGAGAGACATATCCGAAAAATGGGGATCGTGAGAGAGACATATCCGAAAAATGATTACCTCTTTCTTATACTGACAATAAGTTTTCTCTGTGTCTTGGATTTTCATACATATGGTTCTAATTTATATTCTCTCTCTCTCTCTCTTTGCCTTTTAACCCGGATTGGGGCATAGGCCCTCAACCAACTCATGCCAAGTCTTCCTATCTCTAGCTATCTCCTGCAGCTCCCTCCAGCTCTTCTTTATATTGTTGATCTCTGCCTCAAATCTCGTCTCCATGTATTTCTCAGCCTTCCCTTCTTTCGCTGTCCCTGCAGGTTCCAGAAAAGGACCCTTGTTATATATTCCCCTCTGGTTTTCTCAAAGTGTGTCCTATCCAGTGCCAGCATCTTTTTTTAACCTGTTCGTTCACTGGAATCTGTCTTGTCCTCTCCATAAGTTCCTCCTAATTTATATTGCTTTTTGTTAATTTTTCTATTTGTCTGTGTTTTTCTATTTGACCAGCCTTTTCCTGGCTATTATTTTGAACAAACTGTTGCTTTATATATTTTTTACAAGAACAAGTGGGTAACAGGGCATTCAAATCACCGGGAAGATGATATATCAGTTCAATAGAAAATATAAGTCATAATTTGCACAAGTCACAACATAATAAGATACCATATATTTAACAAAGTAAAGATAGGAATTAATGATAATTATCTTCTTTTCCTTGGACACGGACAACAAAGTAGTTAGTAGCAGGCGTACTTTGTGATGTCTTGAAGGGTACACGGACAACAAAGTAGTTAGCAGGCACACTTTGTGATGTCTTGAAGGGTACACAGACAACAAAGTAGTTAGCAGGCACACTTTGTGATGTCTTGAAGGGTACACGGACAACAAAGTAGTTAGTAGCAGGCGTACTTTGTTATGTCTTGAAGGGTACACGGACAACAAAGTAGTTAGCAGGCACACTTTGTGATGTCTTGAACGGTACACAGACAACAAAGTAGTTAGCAGGCACACTTTGTGATGTCTTGAAGGGTACACGGACAACAAAGTAGTTAGTAGCAGGCGTACTTTGTTATGTCTTGAAGGGTACACGGACAACAAAGTAGTTAGCAGGCACACTTTGTGATGTCTTGAACAGTACACAGACAACAAAGTAGTTAGCAGGCACACTTTGTGATGTCTTGAAGGGTACACGGACAACAAAGTAGTTAGTAGCAGGCATACTTTGTGATGTCTTGAAGGGTACACAGACAACAAAGTAGTTAGATGTCTTTGTGATGTCTTGAAGAGTAACAACAAAATCTTCCATCCAACTAAGTTCATGACCCCAGGATTGTTGTTGTAGCTACAGAGTTCATGCTTTGTCAACACTTTCAAAATTTCTGCAGAAAGGGACAGAGCAATATGGGGAAAACCCGGTGCAATGAAGTCAATACTCCGTCTTTAGATCCTATAGATATTAGAGCCTCAGAGATATTAGAGCCTCAGAGATATTAGAGCCTTAGAGATATTAGATCCTATAGATATTAGAGCCTCAGAGATTTTAGAGCCTCAGAGATATTAGATCCTATAGATATTAGAGCCTCAGAGATATTAGATCCTATAGATATTAGAGCCTCAGAGATATTAGAGCCTCAGAGATATTAGAGCCTCAGAGATATTAGATCCTATAGATATTAGAGCCTCAGAGATATTAGATCCTATAGATATTAGAGCCTCAGAGATTTTAGAGCCTCAGAGATATTAGAGCCTCAGAGATTTTAGAGCCTCAGAGATATTAGAGCCTCAGAGATAACATAGAAAAAAACATGTTATGAATAATCAGAAAATCTTGTTCTAGAAATCTTTAATCCTGATTTGATGCCAAGAGAATTAGAGAAAAGATAGAAGATTGTCATGACAATCCATCTCAGGAGTCACATGATTGACCTACATGTGTATTCTCTCCTTAGTTCTCAAGCTAGGTTATGTTTGTCTACCCTCAGAGTTTTCCAGAGTCCACTAAATGGTAGGTCACATGATGGTTTCTGGATTACTTTGAGATTTTAGAGCCTCAGAGATATTAGATCCTATAGATATTAGAGCCTCAGAGATATTAGAGCCTCAGAGATATTAGAGCCTCAGAGATATTAGAGCCTCAGAGATATTAGAGCCTCAGAGATATTAGATCCTATAGATATTGGGAGCCTCAAGAGATATTAGAGCCCGGAGATATTAGAGCCTCGAGATATTAGGAGCCTCAGAGATATTAGATCCTATAGATATTGGGAGCCTCAGAGATTTTAGGGGCCTCAGAGATATTAGAGCCTCAGAGATATTAGAGCCTCAGAGATATTAGATCCTATAGATATTAGAGCCTCAGAGATATTAGAGCCTATAGATATTAGAGCCTCAGAGATTTTAGAGCCTCAGAGATATTAGAGCCTCAGAGATTTTAGAGCCTCAGAGATATTAGAGCCTCAGAGATAACAGTGAAAAAAACACTGTTTATGAAGTACATACAAAAACTTGTTCTAGAAATCTCTTCTAATCCTGACTGTGATGCAAAAGAGGATTAGAGAAAAGATAGAAGATTGTTCATGACAATCCATCTCAGGGAGTCACATGATTGACCTACATTGTGTATCTTCTCCTTCCTTGTTCTCCGCTAGGTTGTGTTTGGTCTACCCCTCCTTAGTTTTCTTTCCAGAGTCCACTAAATGGTAGGTCACATGATGGTTTCTGGATTACTTTGAAAGTATATACCCTATCCTTGTTTGTTTCTTATGTAGAGAATTAAAGCTTCATTAAGCTGAGGCACATCCCTTTAACATTAAGAACAAGTCTTTTTTTGTGTGTGTGGATGCTAACAGTCTAGACTGACCGATGCTAACAGCCTCACACTGACCGATGCTAACAGCCTCAGAATGACTGATACTAACAGCCTCAGACTGACCGATACTAACAGCCTCAGACTGACTGATTCTAACAGCCTCAGACTGACTGATGCTAACAGCCTTAGACTGACTGATGCTAACAGCCTCACACTGACCAATGCCTGCTTTGAAATATATTCAGTTATCAATTGTCATATCCTCTGTTTGCACCAGTGTGTTTCCGGGGCCCACAAGAGGAGCAAAGAATAGTAACACTGCAACCTACAAGGCCATAAGAGGCGACTGAGGTAAGGGCCTAGGGAAGAAGGAAGCTAACCTAATAAATAAAAAGCAACGCAGAAATCGGATGTGCTGGCCTACTTATAGTCGTATAACTGACACAACGTACAAAAGCTCTTAGGCTTGGATCACATATAAAACACAAAGGATGGTTAACAAGTGGTCGATATGAAGCGTTCAAAGAAGAACATTCTCTGTTTGCCTGTTGGTATTTCTGATATAAATGAACATTGGAATTTGACCCTTATTATTCCCATCTTAACTTCACATTTACAGCGTTCAAACTTCTGACAACATCTGAAAAAAGTAGGCTAGAAACAAAAAACTCATACAATATATATATAAATATTCTATATAAACGATTCACAAAAATAACATGAAAAAACACCAACAAAAAAAACTCATACAATATATAAACGATTCACAAAAGGAACATGAAAAAACACCAACAAAAAGGACAGATAAATCTTGACAAAGATGTTAAACATCAATTATTGATACAAATTTGAAGAAACAATAAAATAATAACAGCAGCAACATATAAATGGTAACATAAGGAGAATAAGAGACATTCTTGATTGAAGAATGATATCACAACAAGAACAATAGTCACTTTGATATTATAAGTCAAATGTCAACTAAACAATGTTCTATTGACAAGACTAAACAATTAAATAATGTTCTACTGACAAGACTAAACAATCAAATAATGTTCTACTGACAAGACTAAACAATTAAATAATGTTCTATTGACAAGACTAAACAATTAAATAATGTTCTACTGACAAGACTAAACAATTAAATAATGTTCTACTGACAAGACTAAACAATTAAATAATGTTCTACTGACAAGACTAAACAATTAAATAATGTTCTACTGACAAGACTAAACAATTAAATAATGTTCTACTGACAAGACTAAACAATTAAATAATGTTCTACTGACAAGACTAAACAATCAAATAATGTTCTATTGACAAGACTAAACAATCAAATAATGACCTAATTAGCACTAAACAATATTCTGAAATAATAACAATCGAACAAAATTTGAAGAATCAGTTAAGGACATTCATTTTACTGAAGGAAAAAAATGAATTCATTAGTAACATTAACTCCTTGTAGACCAGGAGCCACACTAAGTGGCATTTTTATTCTATAATGGCTTTAACCCTGGTCCACTAAGAGTTAAATAATAAAATTCTACCAAATATTTTCACTATCTTCTAAATGACATCAGGGACCCTTGCCTGTGCTACTGAGTTCATGCACTGCCACTGAGATCTTCCTGTATAAGAAAGAGATCGGAGCACCCATCGTTACTCACCGAAGTACAATGATGATGGTCGAATCAAGCAATCTAGTATTTGTCCCAACCAATAGTCAAGACTATTTCGTAACTGATTGATAGCGTCACTGAAACTGAAACTCCGATGGGAAAAAAAAGGAAGATAGGAACTGGACATTCTATCAGTATTAGAAACATACAAAATAACCTCTCTGTGCTCCCGAGTAATTGATGCTAGCCGAGTAATTAATGCTAGCCTAGTAATTAATGCTCCCGAATAATTGATGCTCTCTTTAGTCCAGAAGATAGCATAGGTCAGTTTGCAAGTCTTTTCAAACTATAAAAAAACCAACCAAAAACTGTCTTGACGTCTGTGTTACCACTATTTAGGGTTGTGTAGGACATGGAGGACGTGAGCCTAAGGAATTAAATGGTCACATAGCTAGTGCAGTCACTGTGAAACTATTCAGGTTAGGATTTTTCTTGAAGCCCCAACAGAAAAATACTATTGGGAATTTAACCCATGTCTCTCGAATGAGAACCTGTGCTCTAATCCATTTGGCCAGATGCTGCTAGTTTGACCAGACGCTTCTATTTAAACTTTTTACCAACAAATAAACATTCTCATGTACAACATTTCTACAGCAACCACTGGCCATCACACAAGCAACCACTGGCCATCACACAAGCAACCACCGGCCATCACACAAGCAACCACTGGCTATCACACAACGTTCATCATTAAATGGAATCAATATAAATGATATCATCGACATGAATATTAAACAAGAAAAATGGAAAAATGAGACACACAAAAAAAGAGAGTACATTACTTACAAGTTATCACAGACTTCAACTGTTTTCCAGAAATGTCATCAAATATTTGGTATGAATGAATATAACATTTGATGTGAATGACATACATATATACACATGTGTAAGCACACGCAGTTATTCACCATTTGGTAATAATACCATATGTACTCACAGACACTTTCAGTTGATAATGCACATTACACAAACGTAAGTAGTCACTGAGTGCAGGCAATGGATACTCACCCCACACACAAAGTCAGTGTCTACAGGTGGAACACATACAAAGTCACTGTCTGCAGACGACACACATACAAAGTCACTGTCTGCAGGCGACACACATACAAAGTCACTGTCTGCAGGTGACACACATACAAAGTCGCTGTCTGCAGGTGACACACATGTCTGCAGCAAAGTCCATGTCTGAAGGTGACACACATACAAGTCATTGTCTGCAGGCACACATACAAGTCATTGTCTGCAGGTGACACACAACACAGTCATTGTCTGCAGGTGACACATACACACAAAGTTACTGTCTGCAGGTGACACATACACACAAAGTTACTGTCTGCAGGTGACACATACACACAAAGTTACTGTCTGCAGGTGACACATACACAGAAAGTTATTGTCTGCAGGTCACACACACACACACACACACACAAAGTTACTGTCTGCAGTGACACAACACACAAAGTTACTGTCTGCAAGTGACACAGACACACAAGTTACTGTCTGCGGTGACATAACAGAAGTTGTCTGCGGTACCACACACACACACAAAGTCTTGGAGTCTGTCTGCAAGTGACACAGACACACAAAGTTACTGTCTGCCGGTGACACACACACACAAAGTTACTGTCTGCCGGTGACACACACACACAAAAAGTTACTGTCTGCAGGTGACACATACACACAAACAGTCACTGTCTGCAGGCGCAGGTGACACAAAAGTCACAGTCTGCAGGCAACACATCACAAACAGTCTACTGCTGCAGGCACATAATACAGCAGCAATATCAGCACACAGTCTACAGGCCACATACATACACACAAACAGCCACCGTCTGCAGGTCCCTCATACACACAAACAGTCAATGCCAGTTGACAATGAATACCAAAAGCACATCAGGTGATGTACGTCCTATTGTCAGCTGGTAAAACTAGACACAAATTAAATCAACCAAATAATGACAAAGTATCAGCTATACTGAGAATATTACTATATCTTATTCTAAGGCATCTTTTGTTTTTCCATTACAAACTGGTATCCTCCACAAATGTGACATTGTTTTCTAGTAGTTTCCAAACAATTAAATCCTTATTTTTTTTTCCAGCTGTTGGCATTTGAGTATCTTTCTTTTTTTAAATACTGTTTTGTCAAATACTTCTTCTCTTAGTCAAATAGTTCTTCTCTTTGTCAAATAGTTCTTCACTTTGTCAAATAGTTCTTCGCTATGTGAACCCTAGGATCAAACAGAAAATTGTTCAAAGTGCCATCTAGTGGATGTTTTTGGTGTGTGGGTGCATTTATAATTTTTTTAAATTTCTGCAACACGTTTTTGGGGGGTATTGGTTCAACCTCCAGTTGAAGTGACAAACCTGTATCTCCAGTTGAAGTGACAAAACTGTATCTCCAGCTGAAGTGACAAAACTGTATCTCCAGTTGAAGTGACAAAACTGTATCTCCAGTTGAAGTGACAAACTGTACTCCAGTTGAAGTGACAAAACTGTATCTCCAGTTGAAGTGACAAAACTGTATCTCCAGTTGAAGTGACAAAACTGTATCTCCAGTTGAAGTGACAAAACTGTATCTCCAGTTGAAGTGACAAAACTGTATCTCCAGTTGAAGTGACAAAACTGTATCCAGATTGGTATGATGCTAGTACAGTATCAGAACCATAAGTTGATTAACTTGTTTTCCCTCTCTCTGTTGCAGCTAGATTCAGGCATACCATCTCGGTGTGACACTCTGACTGATTTTGATGAAAGCCTGCTGACCTGGGCTTATTACTGGTTTCCTCACCATAAAGGCAAGCCTTCTCTGATTTCAGAGGTGGTTAACTTGTCTCAGATTTAGTTCATTAACTTTCATGGCGTCTGCTTTTTTGAGATGATCATAACTTTTGTCTCGCAAGTTCTGCTAAGAATAAAACTTGGATGATCATGATATCTATCTATCTATATCCTCTTCGTGTCCTGATTGACACAATAAGGCTTCCACAAGAGACTTCCACTGTTGCCGTTCTGCTGCCCTTCTACCAACCGTCTCCCACACTCCTTCAACTCTCTCTCCACCGTTCTTCTCCATGTTTCTTTTGGACGCCCAGGCCTTCTCTTCCCATCCGCTGTCCATCTGAGAGCTGTCCTAACCAATGCCCCTACTGGCATACAACATATATGTGCAAACCACCTCCATATGATCATGATATAGTTGTTAGTAAAGGTTTGAACATTCCAGATTCAAACCCATAACTTTCAGAATGACAGGTAAATGTCTAAACCTATTCACCATTCCAGATTCGAACCTACAACTTTCAGAACAGGCAAACATCTAAACTACTTGCCCACAGATACCCCCTATATTTAACTAGTGACAATAACTATGAGGAGGCCGACAGAAACAAGTCAAATGTAGCAGATGATGTAACTGAACATATCTTTAACAAATGCATTACAGAACAGCAAAATAAATGTTGGAACAACTGATATCTACTGTAGCTCATGTTGGATAGTGGTACAGCCAATGCTGTCCTTGTCAAATGAAAAAAACAACAACTGTCTGTTAATTTCATCACAGATCATGACCTCTTGGGGGGTCAGAGGTGAAACTAATATGGCAACATATATATGGCACTGATTAATGTGACACAAAAATATAGGTCAAAGTTCATAAGCATGATGTAGTTTGTTGAACCATAGTTGCGGAATCTTTGCTGCCCCATGCAGCCGAGATCTTTGCTGTCCCCTGCAGCCGAGATCAGAATACGGACTTCTGCTGCTTCTGTCGAGCCGAGACAGTTCTTTAATCAGATAGAATAACAGAATGATTATGACTTCTTCTGGGTTGAATGTCCTGTTCTATGTGAACAAGTTTTGCCATCTGACAGGATAACTGTGGGCACTTGCCATGAAAACTGAATCAACATATTCTATGATCATTATCCAAGTGCGGTTTACGATAAACCATAGTATGTTTGGGGCAGAAGCATGGGATTTGAACTTTGTTCCTCGCAGTCTTGTTCAGTCTGACAAGGAGTAAACCCATGTGTATTATCACCATTATAGCCACTTTGGTATTCCATACTTTCTTCATGGCTGGATGCTTCAGAGTAACCACCTGCCTTGTATGTCCCTGACACATTTGATTCTGTTGAAGTAACACTTCTAGAATACTGACCTCGTTGTTGCACCATACTATCTTGAGAACTTACATTGTGTCCTATGCTGGTATGGCACATAGAAGGTGATCCTTCTACATTTTCATGCCCCAGGTTGAACTGAAGCATTTCTGGGTTAGCTCTCACAGAATGTTGGTTCCAGTTTGCGGGATTCTGACCAATTTGTGTTCCCATAGTTAAAGAAACAATTTGTCCAGAGTTTAAGGCCATATTGTCAAACCCTCGAATGTTTCCATAATGGGTTGTTCTTCCTTCTTGGGACAGTTGATAGTTTTGTGGTGTCATACTCTCACTGCTGGGAAAACCTTGTTTATAAACCTGCAGTTCGGTATAAACTGGTGATGAGAAGTGTCTTTGTTGCTGTTGATGATGTGAAAATTCCTGCTGCACGAGCTGAAACTGATACGCTCCCTGCCCTAGCTGACTTACTTGATCTCCCTTGAGCTGCTGCTGCTGATCAGCTTCCATTGTCTGCCCATGTTGAGCAGAAACAATTATCTTGCCATCTCCTACTCTGCTCGCTGTTGACTGTTCGTTTAAATCATCTCTCAATATCATACTTTCCGAACCAATGTTTACTTTCTGTTCGCTTCCTTCAGAATAATTTTTGTCTGTAAACACAAACCCAACTTGTTCATGTCTCACATCTTCAATTTCTTTCACCTTCTCTCCAAGAACTCTAGAGTTATCATCAGAATTCAAACTTTCAGCATTTTCCATGCAGTTTTCTCTTGTTGCTTCCACCCATAAGTCCTGTTTGCTATTCGAAACGTTATTCCATTGTGTATCTTGTCTCACACTTAAGCCTGGATGTGTTATGTACGTCAGAAGTGTGTTCTCATGGTAAGGAGTATTCAACGAGTTTACGTTACTACTTATCACAGGTAAATTATGATTGTTTGCGTTAGAATCTACGCCAGATTTTATAGCATCTGTGTTCTTAGAATGAGCTTCCATATCCAGAGAATACAACTGTCCTTGATGCTTTTCCAAGTTGTGAACGTAGCCCCCAATTGAGACATTTTCTGAATTGCCAGCTTGGAGTTTTTTCGAATTTAATGAAAAGGTAGATGAAGAAGAAAAAGCAGATTTAGTTTCTGTGACTGTTGACATCATGAGATGAAGTTTCTGTTCTGGAGATAACGAAGAATTGTTTGTTAATGAAGTGACATTCTGGCTCATTTGAGTGTCTCCTGTGTTTAGATTGGTTGAAAATATAGGTCCTGTATTCTGGTTGGTTGTTAGTGTAGTTCCTGTATTTAAATTAGTAGGAAATGTAGATACTTTGTTCTGATTGATTGAAAACACAGTTCCTGTATTTTGATTGGTTGAAAACATAGCTCCTGCATTTTGACTGGTTGAAAATGTAGGTCCTGCATTCTGATTGGTTGAAAACATAGCTCCTGCATTTTGACTGGTTGAAAATGTAGGTCCTGCACTCTGATTGGTTGCAAATGTAGCCAATGCTTTATGACTGATAGTAGAGTTATCCTCCTTTCTTGCAAGTGATTGATGAGATGCCAGATTTGTTGAAGGTGCTGACTGTGTTGTCTGGATTCTCATTTCTGGTTGATTGTTCTGATGTTGCCGAATTGATGTGGATGAGTGACTAGAGTAGTGGACTTCTCGATCTTGCCACTGAGCAAAAGTATCACCACAGTTGCCACAAATGTATGGTCTATCCTGAAAGACAGAAAAATTTTAATTGTTAAAAATCTACATACAAACACACAAGGGTTGTAGCTAACAGAATAAAGATAGTTAGTTAAGAGAAACTGACGTCAATGCACTTCAAGTAGACACATAGGTGCTCAGTCTCTTGCAGAATATTCTGACGCGTATAAGTTATCAGTTATATGAGGACTATCATCATATCACTCCGGACATGTCCATAGGTGCTCGTCTCAGTATCAACAAATTCAGCAGGCCCTGCGGCTCAACATGCCAGTTCAATGTTGATTAATCAATCTTTTTACTTATTTGGAATGTCATTCTTTTCGGGTTGTACCAATATCGACACCCATCTTTCTCAATCTGGTCAGTGACTGGGATTCACAACCCTGAAACTCTTCAGGTAGACTCTGTTCAGGAAGACTCTCAATGCGCTAAGAATGACATTTCAGTCCATTGCATCCCCCTCTAATATTGTAGCAGATTCCAGCATGCCAAGGACAAAAACAAAATAATTTCTCTGGTCCTTGTCTGTACCAGTACCTCCAACCAGTTTCGTCTCACCATTCCTATTTCGACTTCGGAATCATACTCATGGAGTCACTGAGTATAACAACATGAGAGTAGTCATGAGATGTCAACCACATCCCTGCCCCCTTTGTAACTGTCTGTACCTCCATTGTCAAACTTAAGTAATATGTATTTTAAAAAAATCTGAATTGTCCATTCATAGCCATCTGTTCACAGCAATGGGACCTTGATGAATAATGATGGAAGGTTTGAACACAATCAATGGACACAGGAAGTTGTTAATATATCGGAAGAGGTTGCTGATAACAAAGTAGATAACACACTGCGCTATTGACTATGTGTCAGTGAAGTTCTGGGGTTCAATGCCAGCTTGGTCAAACATTGTCGTTGTCCCCACAGTATGCGGTTGGACTACAGGAGACCCTGATCCTGTACTTGGGGATCTAAATTACAAATACCTCTGAAGTTGGAGTAAGACTTGCCTGAATAACAAGGAACACTGTGGATAAGGAAAGCAAGCCTTCACGTAGGGTTTTCTGTGGTGTAGAGATTAGGTGTTCATCTCTTGTGCCAAAGGTACCAGGTTCTCTACCTCGTGGAGCCATCTGGATATTTTTCCAGAGATGCCTGATCTCAGTGTAGGTGAGATCGAGTTCCTAGTCCTATCAGAGATGGACGATAAAACGTATGTCCTGTGTTCAATTTGAGCACGTAAAAGAACCCTTAGCAGTTCAAAACTGAGAAGAGCAGGCTGGAAAGCTGCTGCCCTGGAAAGTCCCTGACCTGGCAAAATTCATTAGAAACAGATTAAAAATAAAATTCCTACAAAAATATCGTCACCATCTTCAAAATTACATGGGGACCCTCGCCGGTGCTACGGAGTTTGTGCACTGCAGCTATGATCTTTCTGTATAAGATAGAGATCGGAGCACACATGGTTACACATCCAAGTGCAATGATGATGTTTTTATAAATCAATCAAGCCTTCACGCAAAAATCAGTCAAGAGGTGCTATATTAGAAGCCATGACTACACATAAACTCATAGCCGAACGGGAAAAATAAATTATAATACAATGGGATAACAGTAATCCTACCTGTCCATGGGTCAGAAGGTGTGTCCTGAGAGATCTGTCATTGGTGAAACCTGCATCACAGAACTCACATACGTATGGACGGAGCTCAGCATGAGTTATATGTGGCATCTGTGAAAAATTGTGAGATTGGTGATGAATTCGATAAATTTGTATACTTCCACTACAAGCAATGATCCAATGATAACACATCTTTCTCTCTCTCCCCCACCCAGCCACGATGCACACACCCACACAGAGAGAAAGAAACATAACAAACACAGCTTACACATGCTGGTACTAAAAAACACAGCTTACACACACTGATACTAAAATAACACGGTACACATGCAAAAACTGATAATAAATAAGCATACCACACACACACTGGCATTAAATAAACATTTTAAAAACACGCACAAACACACACACACTGGTACTAAATGAACAAACACTGGTACTAAATGAACACAGCACACACACACACACCACACTCGCACACAGTAAAGAAAAAAAAAGGGCACACGAGGAACCCTTTCATACCTCGTGGTATATAGGTCAATACAATGTTAGGCCTGTATTTTTCATTGACCGTCGGCACACGATGGGTGATGTGGTCAGCATCACGCCGGCCGCCTTTACTTTCCCAGAACATGTCTGGTACCCAGTTGAGGCTAGGTCAACCTGAGAGCCGTCGTGGTCGGGAAAAATTCCACGCGCATTGCGGAGCTGAACCCAGACCACCAGCCTTGCGAAGCGAGTTCACTAACAACTACGCTACAGCGGCTCTCTACTCGCACACAGACTGGTACTAAATGAACACAGAAGAAGCATCTCCAATCATTTGGGACATACCCAGATTGCATCTACCCAAAGCAATATAAATGTTCAATCACAGTTATTATTCTATCAAGAATACAGAAACAACAAACACTGCAATTTTGTTGGCAGAATCAAGCACAACGGTTAGCTAGACCAGCTACATAGCTATCAATATCATGATAGTTTAACAGATCAATGTTCTGTGGTTCAATGCTTGTGTTCATCAAAGATATTCATTCATCCTGTGTGCTGGATAATCTCATACCCAAGGCAGCTGTTAGGTCACACTTACCACAACTACTGGCCAAATTCTTCGTCTTCACTTGTCAACTTCCCAATGTAGCACATGTCTGTAACAAACTTCTTCCAGCCATTCCTTTCTCTTGACATCCCTTCCAATTCTTTCCATGTCTTATCTATCCTTTTAATAGCACTCTCCAGTTCTCTTCTCCATGTATTTCTAGGCCTTCATCCACTCCTTTTTCCCTGTGGGTTCCTGCCTGTCTGGCAATGCTTCCGGTCGATTTCCTCAATGTGTGTCCTATCCACCGAAAGAGTCTCTTCCTTAGCTCTTTTCCCACTGGTATCTGCTTAGTTCACTGGACAAATTACCCAGGATAAACTACTCAGGCAAGACGACTAATCGGGTATCTATCAGAGCAAACCTGGACACCTCTAGAGGCTTACAAGCTTTGGTTTGTTGCTGATGCTAGGAAATGATGTCTGGTGTGTCAACAAATCTTTATGATGGGACACTGACATGGTTGTACCTGGACAGTGCTAGTATTTGATCTATAAGAATTGGATCAGGCAAATCCTTAGAATAGAGTATGTCTGTTTTTAGGATGGACTTTAGGGTGTATACAAGAGCAATTGAATACCCTCACATCCTTGTCTGAGGGTCTCAGTCATCAAACGCTGGGATTTACACAAGAGCAATATGAAAATCATCACATCCTTGTCTGAGGGTCTTGGTTAGTTGTCCAACTCTGGGATTCTCACTAGAGCAAATGTGAATACCATCACATCCATGTCTGAGGGTCTTAGTTGTCCAACTCTGGGATTCTCACAAGAGCAATGTGAATACCATCACATCATACTAGAATAATCAATCTCCCTGTGCTGATGTTACAGTATAACACCATCGCTGCATGTACCACACAAACTGGTTGTAGAGCCTGCATTTAGCAGTCAATACATACCCACTACTGCTAGTTTTCCCGATGTCAAAGTTGACAACAAAATAACCCATCAACATCATACACAAGCTGGAGACTTTGCAAAGTAACTGTTTAAGAAGGTCCTGCAAATTTTCTGGACAAATACAATAGCACATGAAGAGCTTTTAAAACGAGCAAACTATGAAGACCATCATTAAAGGATGATGATGGATTGGTCATGTATGTTGTATGCCAGTAGGGGCAGGAAAGGGGGTGGCGCTAAGACAGCTCTTTGATGGGAATGGGGAAAAGAAGGGCTGGATATCTAAAGGAAATATGGAGAAGAATGGTGGAAAGAAAGAGGCCTGATATGGGAAATAATTAATAAAAAGGGTGGCAGAAACAGCAACAATGAAAATCTTTTGTGGGATTATTATGTGTCAAAAAATTAGGACATGATTAGGATATATCAAACGGGACACGATGAGGATATACCAAAGCGGACCACGATTATGAGGATATACCAAATGGAATAAGTTGAGGATATACATAGAAAGATACAAAAAATTAACAAATAACAATATTTTAAATAAACTGCATAAAATGGAAAACAATAACCTTGAAAGTATTCAATCTTAAAACAAGGTCTGCCTCTGTCTTCTTACCTGCAGTTGACTTCCTCCAGACATGTTGAGGCTGTAGGAAACAGCAGTTGAGACTGGAACTGATAATGCAGTAGTAGAGGCTGTTGTCTGTACCGATGCCTTGATTGAGAGTGGCTGCACTGCAGCAATGGATACACTCGGCCCAGGCATGGGGCTAGCAGATTTAGTGACAGCACTTCCAACACTCTGATACTTCTCTTCATCGATCTCCATTCCTGTCTCAGTAGAAGCTGGATCTGGGAAAAGCTGACCGCCAGACGATGCCGGACTGACTTTAATAAATGAACCTGGTTTGTCACTTATGAAGCTTGAACTGTCCGTAAGGGAACTTACTGTTGACAGCGGGGATGATAAAAGTACAGATGATGTATTGGCTGAATGTACCGTTATATCACTTAACGACTTTGCTGCTGCTGTGGTAGTTATTAACCCTTTAGATGGCTTTGTTGATACTAAAAGGGATACTAAAGTTGAAGTGGTTGTCGCTGGACTTTGTATTGGTTCATCTATGACCAAGGGACAATCAAGGTCAGTTTCTGACTCGCCAGATTGAGTTGACGAGTGAGTTAGGCCAAATCTAGCACGTTTGGCCAAAGATTGGCGAAGGTTTTCTTTAAGGTGTGGTGTCACAAGAAGTGTCCCTGTCTCTGTTACCGGTTGGTGAGACATCTTGCGCTTGTATGAGAACCGCTGCATCTTAGCTTGACTGGATAAGTCTGTAACTTTGAAGAAGCAAGAAAAATATCAAGCAAGAGAACACAATTTTTTTTTAAATACTAAAATTCAACCTGGAAACAAATCCGGTGAAAAATAAAACACTGAATAGAACTGACTTTATGCAATATTTAAGTTAAACATTTGGTGCTCAGTACCTTTCTTCTAAATGTGTCAGCAACAGAGTACCTAAACAGTATTTTTAAAACAATTTCTAAATTTTGTCCCAGCTCAGAAAGTATAGATACCAATTATCCACGGACTAAATGGTGAACTTATTGTACCTGGAATTGAACACTGTTGATTAATGGTACATAGATTCAGTACATGCAACTTAGTCCAGATTCGAACCAACAACCTTCAGAAAGACAGGCAAATGTTTTAACCACTTCACTATAGAGACTCCTAATGTGTAGATGTATATGGTAATAGTAATCAGAGAAACATTCCAAACCAGTTTAGCAAAGCTATATGGTGCAGCTGTATGTGATAATAAAAATCAGAGAGAGAGTAAACATTCCAAACCAGTTTAGCAAAGCTATATGGTGCAGCTGTATAGGATAATAGTAATCAGAGAGAGAGTAAACATTCCAAACCAGTTTAGCAAAGCTATATGGTGCAGCTGTATATGATAATAATAATCAGAGAGAGAGTAAACATTCCAAACCAGTTTAGCAAAGCTATATGGTGCAGCTGTATAGGATAATAGTAATCAGAGAGAGAGTAAACATTCCAAACCAGTTTAGCAAAGCTATATGGTGCAGCTGTATATGATAATAATAATCAGAGAGAGAGTAAACATTCCAAACCAGTTTAGCAAAGCTAAATGGTGCAGCTGTATAGGATAATAGTAATCTGAGAGAGAGTAAACATTCCAAACCAGTTCAGAGAAGCCATATGGTGTAGTTATATATGACAATATACTATCAAAGCGAGCGTGGGACAACAAAAATTGACATTGCAGACGAAGACTCAAATATATCGAGCCTGTGTAATTAGTTCTTTACTATATGGCTCAGAAACATGGACAGCCTACTCAAGACACGAGAGGAGACTTAACATCTTTCACCTTCGATGTCTCCGCAAGATTATGAACATCAGGTGGTACGACAAGATAACCAACTCTGAAGTACTACAACGTGCAAATCTGCCTTCCATCATGGGCATGCTCAGCAGTAGACGACTAAGATGGTTGGGACATGTGAGAAGAATGGAAACTTATCGCATACCAAAACAAATGTTGTTCTGTGAACTTTCGGAGGGAAGAGGCACCAGGGCAGACCACTGCTCAGATATAAAGATGTCTGCAAAACCTCAATGAAAAACTTTTCTATAGATCCCAGCACATGGGAGGGACTAGCTGATGACAGAGTTGTGTGGAAAGCCAAATTACGGAAGGGTGCAGAGTCTTTTGAGAAGAGACTTATGTACGAGCTGAACAACAAGAGAGAAAAGCGAAAACTCAGAAGTTGTCACAGTAAAACACTTGCCTATTGACCGTCTGTAAAGATGAAAAGGGCCATACATATGACAATAATAATCGAAGAGAGTAAACATTCCACACCAGTTCAGCAAAGCTATATGGCGCAGCTTTGTTTTGAATACCTTGATCTAATAATGACTAAGATGCTTTGAATAGAACATGACAGCAACACAGACAGGATAGACATAACTAGTAAGACTGTAAGCCATAGAGATATAAAGCAAACTAAAATTAAAATAATGATAAACTAGAATACATTTTCTAGCCAAATGCGATATCAAATTACCAGCTTTTAAAATGTACAAGCTGTACATCATTGGATAGAAGTAAAATAAAAACAATGACAATAGTAATCAGAGATAGTAAACATTCCAAACTAGTTCAGGAAAGCTATGTGGTGTAGATGAGAGCCGCTGTAGCGCAGTTGTTAGTGAACTCGCTTGGCAAGGCTGGTGGTCTGGGTTCAGCTCCCGCAATGTGCGTGGAATTTTTCCCGACCACGACGGCTCTCAGGTCGACTCAGCCTCAAATGGGTACCAGACATGCTCTGGGAAGTAAAGGCCGCGTAGATTATGACCACATCACCCATTGTGTGCTGATGGTCAATGAAAAATACAGGCCTAACACGGTATTGACCTATATACTCACAAGGTATCAAAGGGTTCTTTTATGTGGTGTAGATGTGTATGATAATAGTAATCATAGAAAGTAAGGCATTCAAGATAGGCACCAATGACCTATACTCCTGTGGCTAGGCGAGTATGACAACAGAGCATACCCTACAGAACTGTCCCAGTATGCAGACCTGAGAAGAAAGAGATTACACCAGAGTCCATGATAAACTATATGGCGTGGCTGATAATCTGAGGCAGACGACTGTCTTTATTAGAGAATACAAAATCCCAATCTAGTGAGGATGCAGAAGAAGAAACAAAAAGTAAAGGAAACCCTTTATCATACCTCAAGGTATAGTGGGCAATACAGTGTTAGGCCTGTATTTTTATTGACCTTGGCACATAATGGGTGATGTAGTCAAGATTACCTTGGTCACCTTTACTTCTCAATTCTTTTCCTGGTACCCAATTCAGGCTGGGTTGACCTGAGAGCAGCTATGGTTTGAAAAATAGTCTACACCCACTGTGGAAATGAACCCAGACCAATAGCCCACATCGGCTAGGGCAGATCTATGATGGACAGTGGATTGGAACAAAGTCCTGGATGTCTAAAGGAAACAAAGAGAAAAACTGTGGAGAGTTGAAAGATTGGGGCCTGACATGAGAAACAATTGGTAGAAAGGTGACAGAATGACAACAATGGAAATCTCTTGTGTAGAAGTTTTATAACCATCGACGAAGTGGGTGAACTGGCTAGAGACTGAGTGAGTTTCAGATATGCTGCAAAGAGAGCAACGTCCTATAAAGGATACACACCTTGATGATGAGAAGCTTTATGTGTCAAATAGAATATGAAGAAGATATAGATATAGAAATGGATGGTTTGGGTGGATGGTGTGATGGATGGGTAGATGGATGGATGGATGGGTGGATGGATGGATAGAGGGGGATGGGTGGATGGGTAGATGGATGGGTAGATGGAGGGGAATGGGGATGGATGGATGGAGGGGATGGATGGGTAGATGGATGGATGGGTAGATGGGTAAATGGATGGGTAAATGGATGGATGGGTGGGTAGGTTGACGGACAGAAAGACAGACGGCTAGGTAGACAGATAGACAGACAGATAGCTAGACAGATGTCTAGGTAGGTAGACAGAGACAGACAGACAGAGATACAGACAGACAGATAGATAGACAGACAGATTTATAGAGAGGTGACTAAAATAAACAAACAGATCAATTACCCAACATACCCGTACTTGAACTGGTGACCTCATGAAAACTCTCAGATCGCTTTCATTACATGCCCTCATTTGCTACTGTCTTGATGGTCTGTTCAGTCTTAATATCCATTTTCATAGCTTTAACTTCATCTTTGATACTAGAACTTGTCGGAACAATTGCTTGATTCTCATTGTCTTTACTACTTCTGGAAATGGAATATGAGGTTGAAGGTTTCATATCATTTGATGTTGCTTCTTCATGTTCCAGTTTCTCCTTCTCTTCTTCCTTTCTCCTTAGATTCTCCTGCTGCTCGCTCTGCTGAAGTTTTTCGATCGTTCCAGAAGGAAGCATACCAAGAGACTCCAAGACTCCAATGTGTTTGCGAGATTGCAGATGGGCTGTGTAAGCAACAACCGAGTGAAAACTTTCTGAGCAGAATGCACATGAACTTGGTTTGACATTTGTCAGCACTTTCTCCTTGATTAAAGTTGGATAGTCTTTGGTTGAACTCAACTCTGTCATCTTGACATCAGAGTTCACTGAAACTGAATTTACTGCTGAAACTTTATTACTAGCTATGCAACTGTTAGATTGGTCCTGGAAGGAATTGATATTTACATTTTCCGAATTTTTCCCAGCAATTTCTTTAACCTCTGTTGACTTTTCTTGCTGTAGCGAATAGGTTTCTTCTAAACCTTCACATCTAGTTCCTTCAAACACAGAGTCTTCTTTAACAGATGGAAATGCGGTGTCGTCAGCGAGGGAACGCTGACGTCGAAGACGTGACTTGCCGGAGCTGAGTCTTCGAGAACGTTTTCCAGCTGGGTATACAGCGGAATCAATACAGCTGTCACTCTGGCTATTTGGAGATGGGCTTGAAATTTGTGTGGAGCTGGGCATACTGATCAAGTTGGTGCTTGTGTTTGAGTATTCGGTCCCTGTCAGCAAGAACATTGGCATTGCACTCTCCCGGATTAGAGACTCTATGGCACTGTCCCTGCGCTTGGGGATGGATGTTGCACTTTCTGAGTTCGATCTACCGTGACTTTCAAGAGTAGGTCTCATTGAAGGCTTTACAGATGAGATGTTGACCTGTGGTGTAGTCCCTGGTGAAGATGGCATAGTTGAAGTTGTTTTGTTTGGCTCAGAAGTGCTGGGAGAAGATAACGATGTCGTCGCTGAAGATGTGGAATCTGATGTTAACAGCTGCGGTTTGTGAATTCCATCATCATAATCAGAGAACTTGGATGTGGGCGAGTCCACAGTTGGGCTTGCAGTTTCAAGAGACGTGTCTGTGATGGTCACTATAGGAATGGTGTGTATAAATCCTTTGCTGCCAGCTACTACCGGTGATGGTGTTGGAACAACATCAGCATCTGTACTATCAGAACTGATTCCCCGACCATGGAATGGAATATTAAACTGGAAAGGCTGGGAATTATTTGCCAGGACAAAATTTGGAGTGAAGGCCACATTTGAAGTACTCATGGACTGGCTGTCTTTCCGCACAAACTGACCAATAATAGGACCCTGGTCTGACATTCTGGTGACACGCCCCTCGCTGGGCATATCGAGAAGAAACATATGGTGGCAGGAAGGCAAAGAGAGAAGGACTTGGTAGATTTGAGTTCTGTTGTTTAGTTGGGGATGCTGGTGCCTTCAATAAGGATAACTGAGTGGGTCTTGTTGGTAAAGGATGTGAAGAAGTAGAAACTGTTGTTTCTTTTGATGAAGGTGACAGTGTATACCCTTTCGCTCACTGGACATCCCATACCCGTGACACATCCCCTTTCCTCATATGTCTATCATCTGTAACAACATACAACTCCTCCATTCTCTTTCCACTGTAATTTGAAAGAGCATTCCCATGCAGATTAGTAACCATTCCCATATGTCCCAAACCGATATTAGCTGACGATGATGATTCACTACTAACTGCTTGATTAATGTCATCTACAGTTAAGCTGTCTCCTCTTTGGGATATTCTATCCACAGATCCATGAGCCGAAAAAGGCATTTGTCCAGCCTGAACTTCTGTTTGAGATGACCCAGATGCTGAAACTTCCAGTGATGGCATACTGGACAGGGATAGTGTTCTACGGATCTGAAATCAGAAAAGAAAACAGAAACTGATATACAGACATATTCTCTCAGAATGTTATACGTTAGCTACACTACTATAGCTTAAACTGCACAAGGAAGGGGTGGGGAATGAAGGGTGGGGTCTCTGTGACAAAGTTGTTAAACAGTTTCATCCTAACACTGTTGGTTCGTATCAGGACCATGTCGCTCGGTTCCTGGGTGTATTATTTTTGTGGCGATCCCATAGGATTGTTGCTAGAGCTACGGAGTTTGTGATTTGTGCAATACTCTCACAAACCAACACAGAACTGGTGTCGTTGGTTGCCACACGCTGAGAGACATAATGAGGAGATGAGAACACTTGTGAACTAATTGATTTGATGTACTGTGATAATGATCCAACAACTAAACGAAACTAAACTGAGAAACATACTGAGAAGGAAATCGGAGCACTTATGAACTAATTGATTGATGTCACTGATGATGATCCAACACTAAACTGAGTAAATGCACAACTGAGAGAATACTGAGAAGGAAAATCGAGCACTTATGAACTTATTGGCTCAATGTCACTGATGATGATCCAACAACTAAACTAAACTAAACTGAGAGATTTACTGAGAAGAAATCAGAGCACTTATGAACTATTGATTATGTCCACTGATAATGATCCATGACTAAACTAAACTAAATTGAGAGACATACTGAGAAGGAAATCGACCACTTATGGACTTATTGGCTCATGTGCAGTGATAATGATCTGATGACTAAACTAAACTCTAGAGTCAATCTAATACATATGTGCATGCAACTGAAAATATACTGAGAAACAAATTTCCAACAGACATTTAATCAATTTAATTCGACAATTTCCAACTATTGACGATCCAAACACAAACTAAACAGTGGAACTATACTGAGAAGAATTAATGAGACCTAGAATTATGATTCTCTCCAGGTTGAACCAGACGATTTTTGTGCTAAATTGAGAATCAACTGAGAAGAAAATCTGTGACAATTTTATGAACTAATTGGATTCAATGTCCAGATGATGATCCACACTAAACTAAACTAGAGCTAGTATCGTTAGCTGCCACACACTGAGAGACATACTGAGAAGAAAATCGGAGCACTTATGAACTTATTGGCTCAATGTGCAGTGATGATGATCCGATGACTAAACTAAACTAAACTGAGAGACATACTGAGAAGAAAATCGGAGCACTTATGAACTTATTGATTCAATGTGCAGTGATAATGATCCGATGACTAAACTAAACTAAACTAAACTGAGAGACATAATGAGAAGGAGATCGAACCACTTATGAACTTATTGGCTCAATGTGCAGTGATAATGATCCGACGACTGAACTAAAACTAAACTGCTAATAAGTCAATCTAATACCATATTGTGCATGCAAATAAAAAAATACAAACTACCAGCAGCGAAACAAATAATTCCAACAGACATTTCAGATTCAGCATTTATATTTACTAGAACAGATTTCAAACTATTTCTGACACACAGACACAAAACTTTACCCCTTCTTCGCCAGGTGGACCTAGTGACATCAGTTTCCCAGAATTAAGTGAGGTACCAGAGTTTGTATGATCTCCCTCCAAGTTGAGACCAGACAGAGGTTTTTTCTGTGCCATCAATTGAGTAATCAGGGACTGTAGATGAGTCAGTGCTGTGGACAATTTGTCATTGTATTCAGGGATTAGGGATTCATCAATAATGTGAATAAATTGATATTCATAAGAACGTTAGTTAGTTTGAGAACTTTTCTTCTTTTTCAACATGGACAATTCAATATTAAAATCATTTATTTCTTTTTCAACATGGACAATTCAATATTAAAATCATCTATTATTTCTTCTTCTTCTACTTGGACAATTTGATATTAAAATCATTTATTTCTTCTTCTACTTGGACAATTCAATATTAAAATCATCTATTATTTCTTCTTCTTCTACTTGGACAATTCAATATTAAAATCATCTATTTCTTCTTCTACTTGGACAATTCAATATTAAAATCATCTATTTCTTCTTCTACTTGGACAATTCAATATTAAAATCATCTATTTCTTCTTCTACTTGGACAATTCAATATTAAAATCATCTATTTCTTCTTCTACTTGGACAATTCAATATTAAAATCATCTATTTCTTCTTCTACTTGGACAATTCAATATTAAAATCATCTATTATTTCTTCTTCTTCTACTTGGACAATTCAATATTAAAATCATCTATTATTTCTTCTTCTTCTACATGGACAATTCAATATTAAAATCATCTATTTCTTCTTCTACTTGGACAATTCAATATTAAAATCATCTATTATTTCTTCTTCTTCTACTTGGACAATTCAATATTAAAATCATCTATTATTTCTTCTTCTTCTACTTGGACAATTCAATATTAAAATCATTTATTTCTTCTTCAACATGGACAATTCAATATTAAAATCATCTATTATTTCTTCTTCTTCTACTTGGACAATTTGATATTAAAATCATCTATTATTTCTTCTTCTTCTACTTGGACAATTTGATATTAAAATCATCTATTATTTCTTCTTCTTCTACTTGGACAATTTGATATTAAAATCATCTATTATTTCTTCTTCTTCTACATGGACAATTTGATATTAAAATCATCTATTATTTCTTCTTCTTCTACTTGGACAATTCAATATTAAAATCATCTATTATTTCTTCTTCTTCTACATGGACAATTCAATATTAAAATCATCTATTATTTCTTCTTCTTCTACTTGGACAATTCAATATTAAAATCATTTATTTCTTCTTCTACTTGGACAATTCAATATTAAAATCATCTATTATTTCTTCTTCTTCTACATGGACAATTCAATATTAAAATCATCTATTATTTCTTCTTCTTCTACTTGGACAATTCAATATTAAAATCATATATTATTTCTTCTTCTTCTACTTGGACAATTCAATATTAAAATCATCTATTATTTCTTCTTCTTCTACTTGGACAATTCAATATTAAAATCATTTATTTCTTCTTCTACTTGGACAATTCAATATTAAAATCATTTATTTCTTCTTCTACATGGACAATTTGATATTAAAATCATCTATTATTTCTTCTTCTTCTACTTGGACAATTTTATATTAAAATCATCTATTATTTCTTCTTCTTCTACATGGACAATTTGATATTAAAATCATCTATTATTTCTTCTTCTTCTACTTGGACAATTTGATATTAAAATCATCTATTATTTCTTCTTCTTCTACATGGACAATTTGATATTAAAATCATCTATTATTTCTTCTTCTTCTACTTGGACAATTCAATATTAAAATCATCTATTATTTCTTCTTCTTCTACTTGGACAATTCAATATTAAAATCATATATTATTTCTTCTTCTTCTACTTGGACAATTCAATATTAAAATCATCTATTATTTCTTCTTCTTCTACTTGGACAATTCAATATTAAAATCATCTATTTCTTCTTCTACTTGGACAATTCAATATTAAAATCATCTATTTCTTCTTCTACTTGGACAATTCAATATTAAAATCATCTATTTCTTCTTCTACTTGGACAATTCAATATTAAAATCATCTATTTCTTCTTCTCTACTGGACAATTCAATATTAAAATCATCTATTTCTTCTTCTACTTGGACAATTCAATATTAAAATCATCTATTATTTCTTCTTCTTCTACTTGGACAATTCAATATTAAAATCATCTATTATTTCTTCTTCTTCTACATGGACAATTCAATATTAAAATCATCTATTTCTTCTTCTACTTGGACAATTCAATATTAAAATCATCTATTATTTCTTCTTCTTCTACTTGGACAATTCAATATTAAAATCATCTATTATTTCTTCTTCTTCTACTTGGACAATTCAATATTAAAATCATTTATTTCTTCTTCAACATGGACAATTCAATATTAAAATCATCTATTATTTCTTCTTCTTCTACTTGGACAATTTGATATTAAAATCATCTATTATTTCTTCTTCTTCTACTTGGACAATTTGATATTAAAATCATCTATTATTTCTTCTTCTTCTACATGGACAATTTGATATTAAAATCATCTATTATTTCTTCTTCTTCTACATGGACAATTTGATATTAAAATCATCTATTATTTCTTCTTCTTCTACTTGGACAATTCAATATTAAAATCATCTATTTCTTCTTCTACTTGGACAATTCAATATTAAAATCATCTATTTCTTCTTCTACTTGGACAATTCAATATTAAAATCATCTATTATTTCTTCTTCTTCTACATGGACAATTTGATATTAAAATCATCTATTTCTTCTTCTTCTTCACGAAACGAGGTCTTACACGTCCAAACATGAAAACAAACATGTATAGCCACAGCACCTAGAAACAAACAACACTCTAAGGTCGTAACAGCTGCCCTCTCTTCTGCCATGTAGGCCTTTCATGTTTAGTTTAGTTTAGTCGTCAGATCATCATCACTGCACGTCGAACAAATTAGTCCATAAGTGCTCGATCTCCCCTCAGTATTTCCTCAGCGGTGGAGACTAACCACCCCAGTTCTTTGTTGGTTTACTATTCTTCTTTGTCTACCAGCATAGTGTTCTTATCTAGCTACACCACACTTGACTTGAAATTATTGCCGTCTGGTTAGTGTTGTAGATTCACCACTATTACTTGAATCCTGTACACATCCTCTCGATCCCTTAGAAAATTTATAATATCCGCCTGTTCCATTGCTCGCCGCTTGTACAGCAGCCATACCTGCAAGTCTATCCATCGTCATTCTACCTTACACCTGCATGCTCTGGCACAAAATAAAACTGATCTTTGTCAGCTTAGACCTCCCAGCGACTCCATCCAATGTCTCCTAGCCCATCCTGTTTCAATCTTCCTGAGAATACTCATTGAGTCACTGAGAAAACATGCATGGATAAAAGTCTGTGATTCTAGCCAAACCATTGCTTTAGTAACCTCCACGATTTCCATTGTGAGACCGCTCATAGTCACAGCAAAAATCACCACTGTCTTCCTTCACATCCCCCGCGACCTGAGCAGTGAAAGCCACGAGCTCGCACATGTTGAATCACCGAACCATCTGTGTAAATGATTACATCATGCTCAGATGAGTTCTCAGAAATTAATGCCTGAACTTCTGCCTCTACAACAAGTGGGTTGTGTTGTCTGCATTCTTTATCAAGTTTGATGCATACCGAAAAGATGTATTGATTCCTGTTGGCACTGGTATCCATTTTTCACTGGGATCAATGTCTCGGCACCTTTCAATAGATCCCAATCCAAGATTTTCCTCTTTTTAACCTATTTCCTTTTTGTCTTTTATTTCCAAGTGCAGAGGATGTTGTGTGTCGGCATTGACGCGAAGGTATGCCCGTGCACGGCTCATCAGTGTTCTATATTATATAGTAGGATGTAGGCCTTTCATATACTGATGGCCAATGAAAAATACAGATCTAATACCGAATTCCCCAATATCAATTGATAGATTAGAGGAACTCATGGTAAAAATTAGGAAATCATGGTAACGTTAGGAAATCATATAACGATTAGGAAATCATGGTAACGATCAGGAAATAGATGGTAATCATGGGAAAATATGGTAACGATAGGAAATCATGATAAGATTAAGAAATCATGCTAACGATTAGGAAAATCATATAACAATTAGGTAAATCATTGGTAATGATTAGAGAAATCATGATAACGATTAAAGGAAATGTCATGGAATGCCCAATGTGACATGATGTTGATCACATAACATACACACATAACATAGGAAATCATGTTTAAATAAGACTAACCATGTCTTCTGGCATCTTCGTCTACAATCTCCCTGGACTCAGACCTTCGAGGCTGGGATAGGTCCAACAAACTGCGAGCAATCTCAGTGTCAATGTTATGAGGACTGAAAGCTGAAAGTAGATTAAAAATGAGAATAATCAGTTAGGAATAATAACATAGTTTAGTTGAGTTTCTTTATCAGATTTTTGAATGGAGATCTTGATCGATCATGAAGAGATTTTTGAACGTGGAGATGGCTTCAGATCTGATCTAGATGAAATATCTTTATGAGGATCTTTGAACGTGAGATGGCTAATCTGATCTAGTGAATATCTTTATGAGGATCTTTGAACGTGGAGATGGCTTCAATCTGATCTAAGAATTGAAATATCTTTATTGAGATCTTTGAGTGAGATGGCTTCAAATCTGATCTAAAATTGAAATATCTTTTCGAGATTTTGAACGTGGAGATGGCTTCAGATCTGATCTAGTGAAATATCTTTATAGAGGATTTTGAACGTGGAGATGGCTTCAGATCTGATCTAAGAATTGAAATATCTTTATCGAGGATCTTTGAACGTGGAGATGGCTTCAGATCTGATCTAAGAATTGAAATATCTTTATCGAGGATCTTTGAATGTGGAGATGGCTTCAAATCTGATCTAAGAATTGAAATATCTTTATCGAGGATCTTTGAACGTGGAGATGGCTTCAAATCTGATCTAAGAATTGGAATATCTTATGAGGATCTTTGAATGTGGAGATGGCTTCAGATCTGATCTAAGAATTGAAATATCTTTATAGATCTTTGAAGTGAGATGGCTTAAATCGTCTAGATGAATATCTTTTAGGATCTTTGAACGGAGATGGCTTCAGATCTGATCTAAGAATTGGAATATCTTTATCGAGGATCTTTGAACGTGGAGATGGCTTCAGATCTGATCTAAGAATTGAAATATCTTTATAGAGGATCTTTGAACGTGGAGATGGTTTCAGATCTGATCTAAGAATTGAAATATCTTTATAGAGGATCTTTGAACGTGGAGATGGCTTCAAATCTGATCTAAGAATTGAAATATCTTTATTGAGGATCTTTGAACGTGGAGATGGCTTCAAATCTGATCTAAGAATTGAATATCTTTATGAGGATTTTGAACGTGGAGATGGCTTCAAATCTGATCTAAGAATTGAAATATCTTTATTGAGGATCTTTGAACATGGAGATGGCTTCAGATCTGATCTAAGAATTGAAATATCTTTATTGAGGATCTTTGAACGTGGAGATGGCTTCAGATCTGATCTAAGAATTGAAATATCTTTATAGAGGATCTTTGAACATGGAGATGGCTTCAGATCTGATCTAAGAATTGAAATATCTTTATCGAGGATCTTTGAACGTGGAGATGGTTTCAGATCTGATCTAAGAATTGAAATATCTTTATAGAGGATCTTTGAACGTGGAGATGGTTTCAGATTTGATCTAAGAGATTGAAATATCTTTATTGAGGATCTTTGAACGTGGAAGTAGGCTTCTAATCTGATCAAGAATTGAGATATCTTTATTGAGATCTTTGAACGTAATGGCTTCAAATCTGATCTAAGAATTGAAATATCTTTATTGAGGATCTTTGAATGTGGAGATGGCTTCAAATCTGATCTAAGAATTGAAATATCTTTATAGAGGATCTTTGAAGGTGGAGATGGCTTCAGATCTGATCTAAGAAGTGAAATATCTTTATCGAGGATCTTTGAACGTGGAGATGGCTTCAGATCTGATCTAAGAATTGAAATATCTTTATCGAGGATCTTTGAACGTGGAGATGGTTTCAGATCTGATCTAAGAATTGAAATATCTTTATTGAGGATCTTTGAACGTGGAGATGGCTTCAGATCTGATCTAAGAATTGAAATATCTTTATCGAGGATCTTTGAAAGTGGAGATGGTTTCAGATCTGATCTAAGAATTGAAATATCTTTATCGAGGATCTTTGAACGTGGAGATGGTTTCAGATCTGATCTAAGAATTGAAATATCTTTATAGAGGATCTTTGAACGTGGAGATGGTTTCAGATCTGATCTAAGAATTGAAATATCTTTATCGAGGATCTTTGAACGTGGAGATGGTTTCAGATCTGATCTATGAATTGAAATATCTTTATCGAGGATCTTTGAACGTGGAGATGGCTTCAGATCTGATCTAAGAATTGGAATATCTTTATTCAGGATCTTTGAACGTGGAGATGGCTTCATATCTGATCTAAGAATTGAAATATCTTTATCGAGGATCTTTGAACGTGGAGATGGCTTCAGATCTGATCTCAGAATTGGTAGATCTAGAGCATAAATAAGTGCAAGTAAGCTTGAATTGGAGAGCTGCAATAGTGGAGATGTTAGTGTACTTGCTTGGTAAGTGCATGGTCCAAGAATTGAGATCTTGTATAATCTTTTCGACCACAACTTAGCCTCAATTGGGTACCAGAGAAACAATGGAAAATAACAGCAGTTAGAGTGATATTAATTAACAGTATCATCCATTGTGTACAGTTGGTAAAAGTAATTTGTGAAGTGGTCCTCTAAGGAGTACAGTTGGTAGTAATAATTCTTGTGACAGTGAAGATCTTGTAAAGTGGGTACTATTGTAAGTGGTAAGTATTTGTAAGTTGGTCAAGTTGTAAGTTGGTAAAAGTAATTTTTTTAAGGGTTAAGTAGTACAGTTTGGAAAGATGGAAGTGGTCCTCTATGAGTACAGTTGGTAAAAGTAATTTGTGAAGGGTCCTCAGTAGTAGTTGGTAAAAGTAATTTGTAAGTGGGTCCTCTAGGGTACAGTTGATAAAAGTAATTTGTGAAGGGGGTCCTATGAGTACAGTTGGTAAAAGTAATTTGTGAAGGGTCCTTAGAGTACAGTTATAAGTAATTGAGTGTATTTGTGAAGTTGGTAAAGTAATTGAGCAGTTGGTAAATAATTAGTACAGGTGATAAAAGTAATTTGAGTGTCATTAGAAGGTCTGATGAAAGTTGGTAAAGGATTTCTGAAGGGTCGTTATGGAGTAATTGGTAAGAGGTCCTTAGAGTCAGTGAGAGTAAGTTGGTCTCAAAGAGTAATTGAAAAGTCATTTGTGAAGGTCCTTGAGTAAGTAAGTTTGTAAGGTCTATTGAGAAGGTCTTAAGGAGTACAGTTGTAAAAGATCCTGAGTGGTCCCATTTGGTAAAAGTAATTTGTGAAGGGTCCTGTAGGAGTCATGAAGATTGTGAAGTCCTGTAGGGTCCATTGTAAAATAAGTTGATGAAGGTCTTAGTGATGGTCTTGGAAAGTTGTAAGTTTTGTAAGGGTCCTCTATGGAGTACAGTTGGTAAAAGTAATTTGTGAAGTGGTCCTCGTAAGAGTACAGTTGGATAAAAGAATTTGGAAGTGGTCCTCATGGAGTACAGTTGGTAAAAGTAATTTGTGAAGGGTCCTGTATGGGTACAGTTGGTAAAAGTAATTTGAAGGGTCCTTATGGGTAAGTTGGTAAAAGTAATGTGAAGGGGTCCTGTAGAGACAGTTGTAAAATAATTTGTGGGTCTCGTACAGTTGATAAAAGTAATTTGTAAAAGGTTTTGGAAGTTATGAAGTAAGTTGTTAAAGGTCCTTAAGGTCTTGATAAAGTAATTTGTAAGTGGTCTATGGGACAGTTGATAAGTAACTTTGGAAGTGGGTCCTATGGAGACAGTTTGGAAAGATTTTAAGGGGTCCTGGTACAGTTGATAAAGTAATTTGTGAAGGGTCCTTATGGAGTACAGTTGATAAAGTAATTTGTGAATGGGTCCTCTATGGAGTACAGTTGGTAAAAGTAATTTAAGGGTCCTCTATGGAGTACAGTTGGTAAAGTAATTTGAGTGGTCCAGGAGACAGTTGGTAAAGTAATTTGGAAGTGGTCTAAAAGTAATTGAAGGGTTAGGTACAGTTGTAAAGTATGGTCATGGAGTACAGTTGGTAAAGTAATTGTAGTGGTCTTGGAGACAGTTGACTCAAATAAGTGGCTATGAGTACATTGGAAAGTAATTTGTGAAGTGGCTATAAGTATTAGTGATAAAGTCACTTGATGGGTCCATTGGTAAGTTGATAAGTAATTTGTAAGGTCTTAGAGTACAGTTGATAAGTATTTGTGAGTGGTCCATGGTTAGCGTAAAAGTAATTTTGAAGGGTCCTCTATGATACAGTGGTAAAGTAATTTGGAAGTGGTCCTATGGATACAGTTGATAAGTAATTTGTGAAGGGGTCCTCTATGTAGTACAGTTGGTAAAAGTAATTTGTGAAGGGGTCCTTGAGTACAGTTGATAAAAGTAATTTGTGAAGGGTCCTCTATGAGTACAGTTGGTAAAAGTAATTTGTGAAGGGGGCCTTATGTAGTACAGTTGGTAAAAGTAATTTTGAAGTGGTCCTCATGTAGTACAGTTGATAAAAGTAATTTGTAAGGGGTCCTCTATGGAGTACAGTTGATAAAAGTAATTTGTGAAGGGGTCCTAGGTACAGTTGATAAAAGTAATTTGTGAAGTGGTCCTATGGGTACAGTTGGATAAAAGTTTGTAAGTGGTCCTGTAGGAGTACAGTTGTAAGTAATTTGTAAAGTACTCTATGGAGTCATTGGTAAAGTAATTGTAAATGGTCCTTATGGAGTACAGTTGGTAAAGTATTGAGTAAGTGGTAACTAATGTAAGTGGTAACTTATGGAAGTTCTAGTAGTACATTGTAAAGGGTATTGATGGGTCCTTGTGGAGAACAGTTGTAAAATAAGGTCCTGTATGGAGTACAGTTGGTAAAAGTAATTTGTGAAGGGTCCTTATAGATACAGTTGATAAAGAATTGTGAAGGGTCCTTATGGAGTACAGTTGGTAAAAGTAATTGGGGGTCCTTATGGAGAGTTGGTAAAAGTAATTTGTGAGGTCCTGTATGGAGTACAGTTGGAAAAGTAATTGTGAAGGTCTTAAGGGTCATTGAGTAAGGTAAAGTAATCTGTATGAGTACAGTTGGTAAAGTTGTAAAGGTCTTGTAGGGTACATTGTGAGTACATTGATAAAGTATTTGTTAAGGGTCCTAGAGTACATTGATAAAGTATTGTGAAGTGGTCCTCTGGATACAGTTGATATATTTTCAAGTGGTCTTATGGAGTACGTTGGTAAATTTGATATTGGTCCTAGCTCAGTGATAAAAGATGAAGTGTCACCTATCAGGATATTTTCATTCATTGTGAAGTGGCTCATGTTCAGTTTAAAGGAATTTTATGGATCTCAGTGGAGTACAGTCAGTTCAAGTCATTGGAAAGGTTCCCTGATCTCAGTTGGTAAAGTAATTGGAAGTGTCCTAGTCTATCAGGATTTGTAAACTAATCTGTGTGGGTCAAGATCAGTTTTGTAAAGATGTATGTCCTCTAGAGTAGTATGATAAGTATTTGTATCAGGGTATTTCTGATCTCATGTAAAGTAATTAAGTCAGGTCCTATAATTTGTCATATTGTAGTGGTCTCAAGTGTCAGTTCTAAAGATATTTTGAAGTCCAGTTAGTAAGATCAGTTTAGTATAATTGATGTTCCCTGTCTACAGTTTTAAAAGATAGTAGTCCTATCAGGAGTCAGTTGATAAAAGTAATTTGTGAAGGTCCTAGTTATCAGGATATTTTTAAAGTAATTCAGTGTAGGTACTCAGAGTTTCAGTCCTGATAAGATATTTTGAATGGTCCATGAGAGTACAGAAGTAACAGTAATTTGTGAAGGTTTCCTCTGATCAGTTGGTAAATAATTCTAGTCCTATCAGGATTTTCAGTTGTGTAAGTAATGTGAAGGTCCTTAGCTACAGTTGATATAATTTTACTGATCTCATGTAGTCAGTAGATCAAGAGTCCTAAGGATATTTTTCCCTGGATACAGTTGGTAAAAGTAATTTCGTAGTCTCTATCAGATATTGTAAGATTTGTGAAGGGTGATCTAGAGTTCAGTTATCAGAGTATTTTCTGAGTGGCTAGTAAGACAGTTGTAAGTAATCTTGGAATGTGTCCCTAATGAGTCAGTTGGTAAAGATTGCAGGTTCCTATCTACAGTTTTAAAGTAATTTGTAGGG
Source organism: Arion vulgaris (assembly GCA_020796225.1). NCBI lineage: Eukaryota > Metazoa > Mollusca > Gastropoda > Stylommatophora > Arionidae > Arion > Arion vulgaris. The sequence continues at coordinate 76,919,910 of CM036755.1, read as the reverse complement.
TCCTAGAGTACAGTTATAGTAATTTTGTGGTCTCATGTAGTACAGTTGATAAGTTTTTAAGGAGTCTCTGAGTACAGTTGATAAGATCAAGTTTGTAGGGTCCTTAGAGACAGTTGATAAAATAATTGTCAGGTTCATTGTTAGTAAAAGTAATTGGGTAAGTGGTCCTCAGAGCAGTTGGAAGTATTGTCAAGGTCCTTATGTCATTAAAAAATTAATTCTGAAGTGGTCCTCTTGAAATGAAATTTGAGGGACCTCTAGAGTACAGTTGTCATGTCATTGTGTCTCAATAAGGAGTCAGTTGGACACATGGTTCACATAGTGCTAGGGATGTCGTTGTAAAAGAATTCAGTGAATGGTCATAATTGTACAGTTTAAACAATGGAATGAAAGGTAAAGAATTCCAGTGGTAAAAATCAACATTCCTCTATTCCTCGAACTGGAGATAATATGGATGAATTGAATGGTCCTTTCTGGTAATAAGGCAGGAAAATAATTATTATATCAGTCTATATTTGTAATGAATTAAACAATTTTAGTGCTTCTGAAGACCATTGGTGTAGTCTTCGGAATCCTGCTAGATAATGTACAGTTATTTAGTGAATCTGAAGTGCTCATTTTCATTGAGTCACCAAGTAAGTTTCTTGCAATATTCAGTACAAACTTCAGTTATTAAAGTAAATAGTTGGAAAGGTCTAGAGTACAATTGATAAAGTTTAACTCATGTAAAACACTTAATATACAGTTATGAATACAGGACATGGGTCTAGATGCAAGGTTCAAGAAAAGAGTGGTCCCTAGGAGTACTAGTTGATAAAGTAATTTGTGAAGGGCCTAGAGTACGGTTGTCAGTTCATGTGAAGGGTCCATGGTACAGGTAAAGATATGGTGAAGTGGTCTTGGAGTACCTAGTGGTAAAAGTAATGTGAAGGGTCCTGAGTACGTTGATAAAATAATTTGGAAGTAGTCTAGTAGTATTATATGTATTATAATAAGTGGTCCTCATGGAGAAGTTGGTAAAGATGAAGTGGTCCCCAGGACAATTAAAAGTAAAAATGAATAGTCTCTAAAGTACAGTTGATAAGCATTTTAATGCCCTATAACTCTGTTGTAAAATTTCTCCGAAGGTCTTCAATGGAGTCAAAATTGTTTGATGCCTTGTAAGTGGTCTCTTGGATACCCTGTAAGTATTGAGAAAGTCATGGTACAGTTTAAAAGTATTCTCTCAAGTTTTAAAAACCCCGGCAAAATGTCAAAGTAAATGTTGGCCTACGCTTGGAGTATCGCTAAAAAGTGCCTTGTTAAGGGTCCTGACCAAGGAAAACGTGATGTTATTGTGAAGTGTCCTGCAATTGTAAAGTTGGACATAGTAATTTTAAATTTTGCTCTTTAATGGTACATAAAAGTAATTTGTTATGGTTTCCTAAGCAGTTATAGATGTTATTTGTAATGGTCCTCATAGTACAGTTGGCATTTGAGTGTGTCCTCATGAGCACATTCTAAAGTAATTTGAATGTCCATTACTAATTGTTCTAAGTAATTGTAAGGGACCTTGAGTCAGTTCAAAACTTAATGGTCCTCTTGTCAGGTTCGAGTATATTTTAAAAGTGTGAGTACAGTGAAATAATTGTTGGTCCTCTATGGAGTTGGAATTGTTGAAGAAGGGTCATGTCAAGTGTGTAAGTTAGTTTGAGAGGGGCTGAAGTACATTGATAAAATAATTTAAGAGAGAACAATCTTCCAAACCAAATGGGTAGGAAGTTTGTGAAGGGTCTCAAGTGACAACCAGTTAAAAGAGTATTTTGGTTATGAGTACAGTTGATAAAAGTAAAAGTGGGTCTTGGTTACAGTTGATAAAATAATGTAAAGGTCCTTGTTTGGGAGAAAGTTGGTAAAACGGTAGAAAGACTTCTTGGTTAGAAACTTTGCACAAACCATGTGGAAGGGACTCTTGGTTACAGTTGACAAAAGTATGAAAGATTCTCTATGGTCAGTTGCAAAACGAAGTGGAAAGCTGCTATGGGTACAGTTGAAAACAATGTGTAGAAGACTTGTACAGTTGAAAAGTAAATTAAGTGGCTAAGAGTACGTTGGTTAAAGTAACTTTTGAAGGTCACAGGAGTAAGTGAAAAGTATTTAGAAAGTGGCCAAAAGAGGAAGACATTATTTGGAAGGCTCACAAGACAGTTGAAAAGATGTGAAGTGGTTCTTGTAAGTTGTGTAACAGAATTGGAAAGCTTGAAGTACCGTTGGTAAAAGTAATTTGTGAAGGGTACTCGGAAGGGAAAGATTTGGTTAGAAAGTGTCCTCTGTGAATTCATTTGTAAAAAGTAATTGACTGTCCTCAAACGAGTTCAAGGTCAAAGAATTAGGTGCCTCTATGGAGTACAGTTGGTCAAAGTAATTTGTGAAGTGTCCTCTGAAACAGTTGTAAAGTAATTTGTGAAGTCCTTGAGACAGTTGATAAAAGAACGCAAGTGATCCTCTCATAGACTTTATAAAGAATTGTGAAGGTCCGATCTTGCCAGTTGAAAGTGATTTATTAGGTGTCCTCTGACATACTATCATCACTTTGTGATGGTCTTATGAGTACAGTTGATAATAACTTTCCATAGTATTCTCATCAGTACCAGTTGTAAAGAATTTGTTAAGGGTCCTTACAGGATCATGAAGTATTTGGAAGTGTCTCGATGAGTACAGTTATAGTCACTGGATGGGTCTCTATGGGAATCATCACTGAAGTTTGTGAATTCGCAGTTCATACAGTTGGTGAAAAAATAGAAAGTATATAAATAATCACAGTTGGTATAATAATCTTGTCAATGCCTCTCATGTAAGTTGGTAAAACCATCTTGAGTTCTCTATGAATACGAGTGTAAAGTGAATTGTTAAGTGGTCCTATGGATACAGTTGATAAAGAATTTTGAAGGTTCTGGAATTTGTACGTTGTGAAAGTATTTGTGAAGTGCCTCATCTTGTAGTACAGTTGATAGTAATTTTGCTCCCTTGACGACAACAAGGCAAATAGTTTATAGGATTATCATATAGCACAGTTGAATAAAAGTGTCGAAGTGGGCTCTTGAGTAATTGGTAAAAGTAAGTAAGGTCACTTCATGTAGTACAGTGTAAATGTAATTTGGGAGTGGGTCCTCTTGATCAGTGTACCAATATACTCTGAAGGTCCTATGTGTCATTGGTAAAAGTATTTGTGAAGGGGGTCCTTAGAGTACAGTTGATAAAAGTAATTTGTGAAGTGGTCCTCTATGTAGTACAGTTGGTAAAAGTAATTTGTGAAGGGGTCCTCTATGTAGTACAGTTGATAAAAGTAATTTCTGAAGTGGTCCTCTATGTAGTACAGTTGATAAAAGTAATTTGTGAAGGGGTCCTCTATGGAGTACAGTTGATAAAAGTAATTTGTGAAGGGGTCCTTAGAGTACAGTTGATAAAAGTAATTTGTGAAGTGGTCCTCTATGGAGTACAGTTGATAAAAGTAATTTGTGAAGTGGTCCTCTATGGAGTACAGTTGGTAACAGTAATTTGTGAAGGGGTCCTCTATGGAGTACAGTTGGTAAAAGTAATTTGTGAAGTGGTCCTCTATGGAGTACAGTTGGTAAAAGTAATTTGTGAAGGGGTCCTTAGAGTACAGTTGATAAAAGTAATTTGTGAAGTGGTCCTCTATGTAGTACAGTTGATAAAAGTAATTTGTGAAGTGGTCCTCTATGGAGAACAGTTGGTAAAAGTAATTTGTGAAGTGGTCCTCTATGGAGTACAGTTGGTAAAAGTAATTTGTGAAGTGGTCCTCTATAGAGTACAGTTGATAAAAGTAATTTGTGAAGTGGTCCTCTATGGAGTACAGTTGGTAAAAGTAATTTGTGAAGGGTCCTAGAGTACAGTTGATAAAAGTAATTTGTGAAGTGGTCCTCTATGTAGTACAGTTGATAAAAGTAATTTGTGAAGGGGTCCTCTATGGAGTACAGTTGATAAAAGTAATTTGTTAAGGGGTCCTAGAGTACAGTTGATAAAAGTAATTTGTGAAGTGGTCCTCTCTGGAGTACAGTTGATAAAAGTAATTTGTGAAGTGGGTCCTCTATGGAGTACAGTTGGTAAAAGTAATTTGTTAAGGGGGTCCTTAGAGTACAGTTGATAAAAGTAATTTGTGAAGTGGTCCTCTATGGAGTACAGTTGATAAAAGTAATTTGTGAAGTGGGTCCTCTATGGAGTACAGTTGGTAAAAGTAATTTGTGAAGTGGGTCCTCTATGGAGTACAGTTGGTAAAAGTAATTTGTGAAGTGGGTCCTCTATGGAGTACAGTTGGTAAAAGTAATTTGTGAAGTGGTCCTCTATGTAGTACAGTTGGTAAAAGTAATTTGTGAAGTGGGTCCTCTATGGAGTACAGTTGGTAAAAGTAATTTGTGAAGTGGTCCTCTATGGAGTACAGTTGATAAAAGTAATTTGTGAAGGGGGTCCTCTATGGAGTACAGTTGATAAAAGTAATTTGTAAAGGGGGTCCTTAGAGTACAGTTGATAAAAGTAATTTGTGAAGTGGTCCTCTATGTAGTACAGTTGGTAAAAGTAATTTGTGAAGGGGTCCTCTATGTAGTACAGTTGATAAAAGTAATTTCTGAAGTGGTCCTCTATGTAGTACAGTTGATAAAAGTAATTTGTGAAGGGGTCCTCTATGGAGTACAGTTGATAAAAGTAATTTGTGAAGGGGGTCCTTAGAGTACAGTTGATAAAAGTAATTTGTGAAGTGGTCCTCTATGGAGTACAGTTGATAAAAGTAATTTGTGAAGTGGTCCTCTATGGAGTACAGTTGGTAACAGTAATTTGTGAAGGGGGTCCTCTATGGAGTACAGTTGGTAAAAGTAATTTGTGAAGTGGTCCTCTATGGAGTACAGTTGGTAAAAGTAATTTGTGAAGGGGTCCTTAGAGTACAGTTGATAAAAGTAATTTGTGAAGTGGTCCTCTATGTAGTACAGTTGATAAAAGTAATTTGTGAAGTGGTCCTCTATGGAGAACAGTTGGTAAAAGTAATTTGTGAAGTGGTCCTCTATGGAGTACAGTTGGTAAAAGTAATTTGTGAAGTGGTCCTCTATAGAGTACAGTTGATAAAAGTAATTTGTGAAGTGGTCCTCTATGGAGTACAGTTGGTAAAAGTAATTTGTGAAGGGGTCCTCTATGGAGTACAGTTGGTAAAAGTAATTTGTGAAGTGGTCCTCTATGGAGTACAGTTGGTAAAAGTAATTTGTGAAGGGGTCCTTAGAGTACAGTTGATAAAAGTAATTTGTGAAGTGGTCCTCTATGTAGTACAGTTGATAAAAGTAATTTGTGAAGGGGTCCTCTATGGAGTACAGTTGATAAAAGTAATTTGTTAAGGGGTCCTTAGAGTACAGTTGATAAAAGTAATTTGTGAAGTGGTCCTCTATGGAGTACAGTTGATAAAAGTAATTTGTGAAGTGGGTCCTCTATGGAGTACAGTTGGTAAAAGTAATTTGTTAAGGGGGTCCTTAGAGTACAGTTGATAAAAATAATTTGTGAAGTGGTCCTCTATGGAGTACAGTTGATAAAAGTAATTTGTGAAGTGGGTCCTCTATGGAGTACAGTTGGTAAAAGTAATTTGTGAAGTGGGTCCTCTATGGAGTACAGTTGGTAAAAGTAATTTGTGAAGTGGGTCCTCTATGGAGTACAGTTGGTAAAAGTAATTTGTGAAGTGGTCCTCTATGTAGTACAGTTGGTAAAAGTAATTTGTGAAGTGGGTCCTCTATGGAGTACAGTTGGTAAAAGTAATTTGTGAAGTGGTCCTCTATGGAGTACAGTTGATAAAAGTAATTTGTGAAGGGGTCCTCTATGGAGTACAGTTGATAAAAGTAATTGTAAGGGGTCCTTAGAGTACAGTTGATAAAAGTAATTTGTGAAGTGGTCCTCTATGTAGTACAGTTGGTAAAAGTAATTTGTGAAGGGGTCCTCTATGTAGTACAGTTGATAAAAGTAATTTGTGAAGTGGTCCTCTATGTAGTACAGTTGATAAAAGTAATTTGTGAAGGGGTCCTCTATGGAGTACAGTTGATAAAAGTAATTTGTGAAGGTGTCCTAGAGTACAGTTGATAAAAGTAATTTGTGAAGGGTCCTTAGAGTACAGTTGATAAAAGTAATTTGTGAAGGGGGTCCTTAGAGTACAGTTGATAAAAGTAATTTGTAAATGGTCCTCTATGGAGTACAGTTGATAAAAGTAATTTGTAAGTGGTCCTCATGGAGTACAGTTGGTAACAGTAATTTGAAGGGGTCCTCTATGGAGTACAGTTGGTAAAAGTAATTTGTGAAGTGGTCCTCTATGTAGTACAGTTGGTAAAAGTAATTTGTGAAGGGGTCCTTAGAGTACAGTTGATAAAAGTAATTTGTGAAGTGGTCCTCTATGTAGTACAGTTGATAAAAGTAATTTGTGAAGTGGTCCTCTATGGAGAACAGTTGGTAAAAGTAATTTGTGAAGTGGTCCTCTATGGAGTACAGTTGGTAAAAGTAATTTGTGAAGTGGTCCTCTATAGAGTACAGTTGATAAAAGTAATTTGTGAAGTGGTCCTCTATGGAGTACAGTTGGTAAAAGTAATTTTGAAGGGTCCTCTAATGGAGTACAGTTGGTAAAAGTAATTTGTGAAGTGGTCCTCTATGGAGTACAGTTGGTAAAAGTAATTTGTGAAGGGGTCCTTAGAGTACAGTTGATAAAAGTAATTTGTGAAGTGGTCCTCTATGTAGTACAGTTGATAAAAGTAATTTGTGAAGGGGTCCTATGGAGTACAGTTGATAAAAGTAATTTGTTAAGGGGGTCCTTAGAGTACAGTTGATAAAAGTAATTTGTGAAGTGGTCCTCTATGGAGTACAGTTGATAAAAGTAATTTGTAAGTGGGTCCTCTATGGAGTACAGTTGGTAAAAGTAATTTGTTAAGGGGGTCCTTAGAGTACAGTTGATAAAAGTAATTTGTGAAGTGGTCCTCTATGGAGTACAGTTGATAAAAGTAATTTGTGAAGTGGGTCCTCTATGGAGTACAGTTGGTAAAAGTAATTTGTGAAGTGGGTCCTCTATGGAGTACAGTTGGTAAAAGTAATTTGTGAAGTGGGTCCTCTATGGAGTACAGTTGGTAAAAGTAATTTGTTAAGTGGTCCTCTATGTAGTACAGTTGGTAAAAGTAATTTGTGAAGTGGGTCCTCTATGGAGTACAGTTGGTAAAAGTAATTTGTGAAGTGGTCCTCTATGGAGTACAGTTGATAAAAGTAATTTGTGAAGGGGTCCTCTATGGAGTACAGTTGATAAAAGTAATTTGTAAAGGGGTCCTAGAGTACAGTTGATAAAAGTAATTTGTGAAGTGGTCCTCTATGTAGTACAGTTGGTAAAAGTAATTTGTGAAGGGGGTCCTCTATGTAGTACAGTTGATAAAAGTAATTTGTGAAGTGGTCCTCTATGTAGTACAGTTGATAAAAGTAATTTGTGAAGGGGTCCTCTATGGAGTACAGTTGATAAAAGTAATTTGTGAAGTGGTCCTCTATGTAGTACAGTTGGTAAAAGTAATTTGTGAAGTGGTCCTCTATGGAGTACAGTTGGTAAAAGTAATTTGTGAAGGGGTCCTTAGAGTACAGTTGATAAAAGTAATTTGTGAAGTGGTCCTCTATGGAGTACAGTTGGTAAAAGTAATTTGTGAAGTGGTCCTCTATGGAGTACAGTTGGTAAAAGTAATTTGTGAAGTGGTCCTCTATAGAGTACAGTTGATAAAAGTAATTTGTGAAGTGGTCCTCTATAGAGTACAGTTGGTAAAAGTAATTTGTGAAGGGGGTCCTCTATGAGTACAGTTGGTAAAAGCAATTTGTGAAGGGGTCCTTAGAGTACAGTTGTTAAAAGTAATTTGTGAAGGGGTCCTCTAAGGAGTACAGTTGATAAAAGTAATTTGTGAAGGGGGTCCTCTATGTAGTACAGTTGGTAAAGTAATTTGTGAAGGGTCCTTAGAGTACCGTTGGTAAAGTAATTTGTAGTGGTCCTCTATGTGTACAGTTGGTAAAAGTAATTTGTGAAGGGGTCCTTAGAGTACAGTTGATAAAAGTAATTTGTGAAGTGGTCCTCTATGTAGTACAGTTGATAAAAGTAATTTGTGAAGTGGTCCTCTATGGAGTACAGTTGGTAAAAGTAATTTGTGAAGTGGTCCTCTATGGAGTACAGTTGGTAAAAGTAATTTGTGAAGTGGTCCTCTATAGAGTACAGTTGATAAAAGTAATTTGTGAAGTGATCCTCTATGGAGTACAGTTGGTAAAAGTAATTTGTGAAGGGGTCCTCTATGGAGTACAGTTGGTAAAAGTAATTGTAGAAGTGGTCCTCTATGGAGTACAGTTGATAAAAGTAATTTGTGAAGTGATCCTCTATGGAGTACAGTTGGTAAAAGTAATTTGTGAAGGGGGTCCTCTATGGAGTACAGTTGGTAAAAGTAATTTGTGAAGTGGGCCCTTAGAGTACAGTTGGTAAAAGTAATTTGTGAAGTGGTCCTCTATGGAGTACAGTTGGTAAAAGTAATTTGTGAAGGGGGTCCTCTATGTAGTACAGTTGGTAAAAGTAATTTGTGAAGTGGTCCTCTATGGAGTACAGTTGGTAAAAGTAATTTGTGAAGGGGTCCTTAGAGTACAGTTGGTAAAGTAATTTGTGAAGGGGTCCTAGAGTACAGTTTATTTAAGTGCTTGCCTCTTATTCCAAAGGTACTTGTTCGCTCCTCGTGGAGCTATCAGGATATTTTTCCCTGATCTCAGTGTAGGTAAGATCAAGTTCCTAGTCCTATCAGGATATTTTCCTGATCTCAATGTAGGTAAGATCAAGTTCCTAGTCCTATCAGGATATTTTTCCCTGATCTCAGTGTAGGTAAGATCAAGTTCCTAGTCCTATCAGGATATTTTTCCCTGATCTCAGTGTAGGTAAGATCAAGTTCCTAGTCCTATCAGGATATTTTCCCCTGATCTCAGTGTAGGTAAGATCAAGTTCCTAGTCCTATCAGGATATTTTTCCCTGATCTCAGTGTAGGTAAGATCAAGTTCCTAGTCCTATCAGGATATTTTTCCCTGATCTCAGTGTAGGTAAGATCAAGTTCCTAGTCCTATCAGGATATTTTCCCCTGATCTCAGTGTAGGTAAGAACAAGTTCCTAGTCCTATCAGGATATTTTTCCTTGATCTCAGTGTAGGTAAGATCAAGTTCCTAGTCCTATCAGGATATTTTTCCCTGATCTCAGTGTAGGTAAGATCAAGTTCCTAGTCCTATCAGGATATTTTTCCCTGATCTCAGTGTAGGTAAGATCAAGTTCCTAGTCCTATCAGGATATTTTTCCCTGATCTCAGTGTAGGTAAGATCAAGTTCCTAGTCCTATCAGGATATTTTTCCCTGATCTCAGTGTAGGTAAGATCAAGTTCCTAGTCCTATCAGGATATTTTTCCCTGATCTCAGTGTAGGTAAGATCAAGTTCCTAGTCCTATCAGGATATTTTTCCCTGATCTCAGTGTAGGTAAGATCAAGTTCCTAGTCCTATCAGGATATTTTTCCCTGATCTCAGTGTAGGTAAGATCAAGTTCCTAGTCCTATCAGGATATTTTTCCCTGATCTCAGTGTAGGTAAGATCAAGTTCCTAGTCCTATCAGGATATTTTTCCCTGATCTCAGTGTAGGTAAGATCAAGTTCCTAGTCCTATCAGGATATTTTTCCCTGATCTCAGTGTAGGTAAGATCAAGTTCCTAGTCCTATCAGGATATTTTTCCCTGATCTCAGTGTAGGTAAGATCAAGTTCCTAGTCCTATCAGGATATTTTTCCCTGATCTCAGTGTAGGTAAGATCAAGTTCCTAGTCCTATCAGGATATTTTTCCCTGATCTCAGTGTAGGTAAGATCAAGTTCCTAGTCCTATCAGGATATTTTCCCCTGATCTCAGTGTAGGTAAGATCAAGTTCCTAGTCCTATCAGAGACTGACAATAAAACATAGGTCCAGTGTTCAAGTTGAGTATGTAAAAGAACCCTTGGCGGTTCCAAATCGACTAGAGCAGGCTGGAAAGCCACTGCCCAGGCAAAATTCCTTTCTATTACAAAAAATTAAATTACTACAAAATATCTTCACCATCTTTTAAATGACATCGAGGACCTACGCAGATGCTACAAGTTTGTGCACTGTCACTGTGATCTTCCTATATAAGAAAGAGATCGGAGCACACATGGTTACACATCGAAGTGCAAGGATGATGGTCCTATCAATCAATATACAAACTTGACACCATATTCCTCAATATTCCACATGGAATGAAAAGAAGTAGAAAAGAATTCCCTAACAAGTAAACAAATCAACATTACCTCTATTTTCCATCGAAGACTGGGATGAATATGATATGTTGGATGACTCAGAATTCTGGTTTCTGCTGGTAAAATAAAAGGCAGGAAAATCATTACTGACTATATCATGTCTATATTTGTAACTAATTATTAAACCAACCTTATAGTCCTTTGGACAGACCCACTGGTGCTCGGTCTTCCCCAGCCAATGCTAAAGAATAATGTACACTATTATTTCTGTGGCAGAATCGTTAAACACATTTTTAATTGAGCCACCAAGTGCCAAGTTCTACTTGCACAATATTTGAGTACAAAACTCTTTCAGTCCATACATTTGTAAATAGTTGGCAAAAGTGGTAACTGGTTACAATTGAAAAGTTATAAACCTCAAGCTATAAACACTTGGAATATAAATAATTGGAATATCAAAGCAGGTATTGAAGTGGGATGCAAAGGGTTCAAGAAAGAGAGGACGACCTAGGGAAACCATGAAACAAACTTTGCTGAGAGAGGCAAGAAATATCGGTCTCAGTTCCATGGAGGAGATTGAGCGAGTTGCACAGGATAGAGCGGTATGGAGAAATTGTTTGCAGGCCCTATGTAACAGTATACGTCAGAGGAATTATTATTATTATAAACACTTGGAAGAATTGTCAAGTTATGTATTTCTTTGACATATAATAACAGAAGATGGCAGATGTGAGAAGGAAGTTCGGAAGTGAACAGGAGCAGCCCAGGACATATTTAACAACGTAAAAAATGTCGTCATCAAGTAGCATGTCCCTTGCGAAACGTCCTTTTCATCACAGCGCATGTAAAAAACTCTCTGTCTCTAACAAGTTCTCCCGTCTCTTCCAGCGTCATGTTCAAGATTTCTTTGATGTCCTGCTACCACCTTCGTCTTAGTCATCCCCTGCCTCGTACTCCAGAAACAATGCCTTCTATTACCGTTTTCTCCAACAAGTTATAAACAAACACGGACACAAAAAATACATGTCTGAACATACTGTTGCCGTACCTAGACTTGGATCCCATCTGACCTAAAAGTGGCCTTGACTTCTGAGTCTGACCAAAGGAAAACACTGGTGATGGTTCATCAATTGAAGATTGCCTGGACAATTGAATAAATGGACATTACAAATTAACCACTTTTGTCATCTTTTAGTTGGCACAATAACATGACATATATTTCTTACTAGTTTCTAAGCAGACGTTATAGATGTCATGTTATGCGATAGACATCATAGCACATTGGGCATTCCCATGCGTGCTCTGTCCTCAGCTACAGCAGCCATCCTAAAGTTCATTTGCACCCATAAAAATTTATTACTATATCTTCTCTCTCTACCATGAAGATGACACTGTCTAGCATGTCCAAACTTAACTCCTAATTCTCACACTCGTTCCAGTGTCTGAGACTTGCCCATATCACATAAATAAGTGTGTACCACAGTGATAACATCAGCTTGGTTTATACTTCTACTCGCTTGAGTTGGGGGCATTGTTTGCAAGAACATCAGCATGTCCAAGTATGTACAGCTAAGTCCGTGTCTTGAGATGTGGAGAGGAATGATTCTCACAACCAATAATGCACATAAGAGAAGAAACAATTTGCCCAAACCAAGGCTGGGTAGGAAAGGTTTATTGGTTCAGAAAACTTTGCACAAACCTAGGTAGGAAAGACTTGTTTGGTTCAGAAAGCTTTGCCCAAACTCAGGTAGGAAAGACTTGTTGGTTCAGAAAGACTCCTTTCTGGGTTGAATTCATTCTGATGAAAAACAATGGGTGACTTCATAAGCCAAAACCGGTTCTAAGCTTTCATGCCAAAAATTAGTTTGAATTTTGACATGGTGCCAAAAATTAGGTTTAACTTGAACTGAAACCAAAGTGTTGGTCCCAAACCTAATGTGCCAACATTTAAAACAAACACACAGTGACTAACACACACCTTTTCAACACACGTGATGAACTTGATCCAGATCTCTCCTGGTCAAATGATTGATCATCTGTGTCTTCCCTGGACATACTATCATCCTCTTCTTCTTCATCATCATCTCCATCATCATCCTCTCCCTCCATATCATCATCATCATCATCCTCTTCTCCTGAGGCCATCTGTGCATCCACAGAGTCATGGATACGAGCTTCTCTTGATATGCGACACTGCTCCTCCAGCGCTGCAGGATCAATCTGGGAATCATCCACTGCTGTTGGGATGGGAACAATTCCCAGTTCTAAGCACTTCTTCTGGTGAGACTAAATAAAAAAATATATAAATTAATCATTAGTTATATATTCTTCTTCTACACATGCTTCATATCGACGACTCGTTAAACCACTCTTTGATTTATATGTAATCTGAGAATAAGAGCGACTGTTCATTGTGCCAGTTATGCGCCTTCAAGTAGGCTAGCATATCCGATTTCTGTGACACTTTTTATTTACTAGGTAGCTTCCCTAGGCCCCTACCTCAGTTGCCTTGTAGGTTGCGGTGATGCTATTCTTTGCTCCCCTTGCAAGCCCTGACAACACACAGGCAATGAGTTATATGAGGATTATCATCATAGCACTCCGAACATGTCCAAAGGTGCTCTGATGTCTGTTTCAATAAATCCAGTAACGTCCAGCAGTCCAACACACTAGTTCAATGCTTATTAATCAATCTATTTGCACATTTGGTATGTCTCTCTTTCCAGGCTGTACCAATATCGACCTCTCAATCTGGTCAGTGACTGGGATTTGCAAATTAGCTATTCATACAGAGTGACTACAATAAATACAGTACTGAAATATAATATTCTCCTTCTTCTGCCAACACTGCTTATGCGACTACTCCGTATTTTCATAAACAGGCGGTGCTTGAGGTCTTCACTGATCCTCCATAGTTTGTCTTGTAGAGTTGTTTCTGTTGGCCAGATCTCTATTCTTACACTACTCAGACTGGGGCAGTCTTGCAGGATGTGCTCTGATAAAATGGATGAATTCCCCTTTTTATTATAAAATAGATTAACCTCCCTTTGTATGATAAAATAGATGGCCTCCCTTCACATAATAAAATAGATGACTTCCCCTTCTTATGATAAAATAGATTACCCCCTTCCGTATGATAAAATAGATGGCCTCCTTCACATGATAAAATAGATGACTTCCCTTCTTATGATAAAAAGATTACCCCCCTTTGTATGATACAATAGATGACCTCCTTATATGATTAAAATTTATCTCCTCTTATGTCTGATAAAATAAGTTACCTCCTTTTGTATGATAAATTAGATGACTTCCCTTCTTATGATAAAATAGATAACCTCCCATTCTTATAATCACCACATAGATTACAACTCACCTTTGATTTCATGTGTTTCGTCAGGTTTCCCTTTGTTTTGAAAGAGAACCTGCAATGTCGGCAGTGGTAGGGACGCAGATCTGTATGTGTCCGCAAATGTTTCTTCAACATACTGGGCTTCTTGCAACGGATTCCACAAATCTCACAGATGTATTTTCCCCATCCTCTTCCCCTGATATACTGTATTTCATTGCTTTTGAACCCGCCCTTAGTCAGACGTAATTTGTGACGTTTGCTATCTTTTCCAGGTTCAGTCTTGATACTACTGTTAGACTTTGAATCCTCATTCTGAAACATTGAAGAAATATTCTGATTCCAATATGCATACCAACTACACCATTATAATAATAATAATAATTTCTCTCCTACCGTATAATGCTACATAGGGCCTGAGAGTAATTTCTCCATACCGCTCTGTCCTGGGCAATTCGCTCAATCTCTTCCATAGAATTGAACCCGATATTTCTTACCTCTCTGTAAGTTTTTTTTCAGGGTCTCCTTAGGTCGTCCTCTCTTTCTTGAACCCTTTGCATGCCACTTCAGTTCATGCTTTGATATTCGCTGATCCTTTTTTCTCAAGGTGTGTCCAACATATCTCATTCTTCTCCTTCTTATAACAGTTGTTCCTTGTGGTCGACCAGACATTTTTCTGATTTCCTAATTTCTCCTGAATTCGTCCCATTTTATGATATATTTTCAGACATCTATTTAAACTACACCACTGCCGGATTAAATTTGAGATTCCGAATTTAGAGGCAGTAAAGCCAAGACAAACATTACACACACACAAACACACACACAAAATAGCATTTAAAAAATGAAAGAACTAAAAACAGTAAGAAATGGTGAAATATAGGAATATTACGAAGATTAGAATACTAAGAGCATGCATATTCCCAGTGGCAGTGTACGGGTGTGAAACATGGACATTTAACAAGGCAGTGGGAAAATATATATGTGCTTTTGAATATCTTCTTCTTCTGTGAACGCTCCATATCGACCACTTGTTAACCACTCTTTGTGATCTGAGCCTAGGAGTGATTGTACATTGTGCCAGTTATACACCTACAAGTAGGCCAGCACATCCGATTTCTGCGACACTTTTATTTACTAGGTAGCTTCCTAGGCCTCTACATCAGTTGATTCTTACGACATGCCTTGTAGGTCTCAGTGTTACTATTCTTTGCTCCCTTGTGAGCCCCGAGAACACACGGACAGGCTTTTGAATATAAGTGTTACAGAAGAGTTCTCTGTATATCATGGACATAGAACAGAACAGATCTATCCATAAAGAACTCAAAATCAAAGAAAACTGGCTGATACTACAAATATGAATGAGAAGACTGAAGTATCTCAGTGGCAGAGCACAAACTCCATAGAACTATCGAGAATCCCTGAAGTAATTTTAAAGATGGTGAAAATATTTGAAAAAAATCTGGTCAGCAATGGCGGAATGCGGGAAGGCCATTCAGAGTCAGGACTGTTTGATTCTGCTACTTTGCTAGCGCATTTCCGCCATGTTTGGTGTGTTTTCGGTTTCATTTGCCGAGCTACTGAGTTAGTGCTTGAGCAATGCTGTGAGCTATGAATGTTACATCGAATGCTTTTTGCTGTGTCAACCGTGCTTTGTTGTGTGTATTCAGAAAATGGCGGACAGCGGTTATGATGAACAAACTCAATCTGCCGTATGCAGTTATATTGCAAGTGCAGAAAGCTGGATTTTGACATGATTGATGTTCCCTTCGACAAGAATTGCAATTCAAGTGATGAACAGTTTTGTGTTGTTACATTAGCGACGGCCATATGCATTTTATGCGGTGCAGGTTGCTTTTTGTGGTGGTACGCGGCTGTTTCATTCTGTAATTAGCTCACACAGGAAACATTTCACAGTTGTTGGCATTTCATGTGATTTTAATTGGCACAGGAACGGAGCAATTATGGGGTGACCCGTTGCAGTGAAGTTGGAACCGTATTATGAACTATTTGTAAAAATATTTATTTTAAAATCTTTTTTAAATGAATTTTGCCTGGGCAGTGGCTTTCCAGCCTGTTCTTTTCAATTTTTAATTGCCACAGGTTCTTTTACGTGCTCACCTTGAACACATGACCTACGCTTTATTGTCTGTCTCCGATAGGACTTGATGCTTGATCTCATCTACACTTAGATCAGGGATCTCTAGATAAATATCCTGATCTCTACCAGGAACGAAGCAAATACTTTAAGAGCGAGAGGTGAGCAACTTACCTACACACCACAGATACACCCCCTCTTCCCCAACACACACAGCTTTAACACAAACCATGAAATGGTGACAAACCTTGACATCAATTGTTTCCTTTTTGACGCCAGCCATTTTCTTCCTGTGATAGGTCCAATATGAACTGTGTGTTTGGTTGCCTCCATTATTCGGTGTCATGGAACATTGTGCAAACACAGGATTGGAGACGGTTCTATGGAAACAAAAATAGAATATAAGATCCATAAATAACATTAGTCTGACAGATTAGTGTAATATGTAAGCGTTTGGCTCTCTACTCGGACACAAGAGGGTTGTTGGCTCAACCTCATACTCAATGTTCCACACGTTTAGTTTAGTCATCGGATCACCATCACAGCACATTGAACCAATTAGTCCATAAGTGCTCCGATCTCCTCCTCAGTCTCTCAGTGTGTGTAAACTAATGACACCAGTTCTTTGTTTAGTTCAGTCATCAGATCATCATCATTGCACATTGAACCAATTAGCCTATAAGTGCTCCGATCTCCTCCTCAGTATGTCTCTCAGCATGTGGCGACTAATAACACTGGTTCTTTGTTAGTTTACTATTCTTCTTTGACTCCCTAGTATAGTGTTCTTGTCTAGCTACATCACATTTGACTTGATATTCTTGCAGTTTAGTTATGATTGTAGATTCACCACTATTACTTGAATCCTTTACACATCTTCTCTCCCTTAGGGAATTTAGAATATCAGCCTGTTCCATTGCTCATCCGCTTTTTACAGCAGCCGTACCTGCAAACATATCAATACGCTCATTTCCTTTACACCTGCATGCCCTAGCATAAAATAAAACTGATATTTGTCAGTTCCAATGTGAGGAAAGAAATGGAACCTCCTACCTCCTGCATACTAGGAGATAGAAATGTGAAGTGAAGTGACTTCATACCCTAAGGTCTGGGGTCAAAGGCGCATGGGAATAACATTGTGCCAGGATTAGTGAGCTGGCACAAATCAAGGTCCTTCGTCCTTCCCCACCTCCACATGGTGACCCTGGTAAGACATTGGTTCCTGTTTGACTAAGCGGGTAGGGATCGAGGGAGAGCTACTGTGGCATTAGTAGAGATGCAGACAGTCACGTTGGATGGGATCCGCTCAGACAGACGAGCGGAATTCCAGAGTGACTATTAGTGCATGCCTCTCCTGGCCGATGGGAAAAACTGAACGGATAACCATAAAGGGATGAGGGGTGCATCCAGAGAAGAGACGTGTGCACGCGTGGAGCAAAACTTGGGCCTGAAATGAGTTACACTTGGACCCACTTAGGGTGAAACTCAGAGCCCTGAGGTGGGGGCCTGAGTTGAGCCCCGTATCCGGACAGTCTAGAGGCTTGGTAAATATGAGCACGGTGAGAACTGATGGAGATGGCGGGGCAGGCACCAGGGCAGAGCGAGCATGCAAGCGGACGATGCACGAGTGGGCCCATCGCTGGGCAGACGTGCACTACGCTGGCGTGGCAGGCGTGAGGGTGAGCGGACCACCCAAATGTGCAAAAACTGGAAAGCCCAGCAAAGGTTGAATCCAGTGCGCGCTTCCGCTATCAGGGAACTACTACTGCCTTGTAGTTTGATTGGGGATAATCATAGACTATCGGAGTAAACCGTACACAAACTGGACGGCGGGAAAACCAAGTAGTCCATAAAAAGACAGGTTTTCTGGGCAGATGACGCTCAACAACCTGGGAAGGCAGGTCGTCTAATGGTCGCTACCCTAAAAGAAAACCACTTGCTGCCTTGCAGGTCGGCTGAGGACAGTCAAAGGCTAATGGAGAGCGAACCCAGTAAACGATGGCTAAAATCGGACATGTCGCCGAAGGACAAGCACTAGGGCTCCAAATGGTGCTGAAAATTTTGACGTAAAACATGTTCTTGGTAACGGCTGTTTAAATATCACAATTATAAAAATGGCCGAAAAAGAACGACATTGAGAGAGAGAGACAGAGAGAGAGAGAGAGAGAGAGAGAGAGAGAGAGAGAGAGAGAGAGAGAGAGAGAGAGAGAGAGAGAGATACCTTAAGGTCTGAAAACATTACGAGAAATTGTATTTTATTATTTATAAATAACATTGATTATTGACAACAAAAATCATAAACCTCTGAGCAAACGTAGGTGCTCAGCCTTCTCCAGCAGATGTCAAATCATATGCATGCTAATTGTTCCTGTGACTCACTAGTTGATCTCTTTTCTCTTTCTTGCACCTATTTAACGCTGGTTGGGGCATATCCCCTCAATGAACTCATGCCAAATCTGCCACTCGTTATCTATCTCTTGTAGCCCTTCTATGGCTTCCATATATCGTTAATTTCCGCCTCCAAATCGCTTCTCCTTGTATTTTTAGACCTTCTTTTCTTTTGTTTCTCTGCAGGTTCCAGAAAAGGACCTTTCTTGTTATATTCTCCTAGGGTTTTGTCAATTTCATTCAAGTTTCAGACACCGTACAAGACACAGGAAGAAATGGATGAGTGAAGACTTATGGAAACTTATTGAAGATAAAAGAGAAATTAAACAACATCTTCCTTTCCTTTGCTTCCGAATTAAACAACATCTATTGGACTGTGTAGTACTAGGAGGCAAAGAACAATTGCAACAGCAGTACAAACATACAAATAAGGATGTAAAAAGAAGCGTCCGGCATGACAACAGAAAATATATGGAAGGGGAAGTGCAAGATGCTTAAGAGGCAGCAGACAAAAGAGATTCTGGTGTATTGTATCATCATCATTAGGTGCCATGCCGGCTGGCATAGGCGATCACGGATCTTCACAAATCTCTGTCTTTGGTATTTGCTATCAACTCAGATATTGACGCTCTACCGTGTCATGAAGACAGGCTGTCCAAAATTTTCTCTCTCTGTCTTCCTCTGTCTCATCTACCTCAATTTTACCGGTTGTCACAATGTGTCACATTGTATAAGTTAACAAAAGAACTCGCACATGAAAACTTCAGCAGCTTGTTGGTTATCAAATAGCAAAATGGTTGTACACTTGCTAAGGAAGAGGATAACTTAAATAAGATGGGCTAGGGAATGCTAACCCGAAACAAATGCTTGTAGAAAACGGATGCACCAAGCCGTAAGGCACATAACATGGTGCAACAACCACTCACAATGAGGAATGGGATAACGGATTCTACGGTCGCCAATATGCCTCGGAGATTTAGCCACGCAGTAAGAATGTCAGACCTACCATCACGAGGTGGCCAAAACTTACTGCAGGAAGAGGTCGGCACAAACGGGAAGCAGAAATCATAGGAATTATATCCTACAGAACTGCCCCAGTATGCAGACTTAAGAAGAAAGAGATGGCCCACTTACACCAGTGTCCAATAAAAAAATAACAGGGTTTAAAAGTCGAAGGATTGATTTTATTGCACCGGGTTGACTTCATTGCACCCATACGGCTCGGCCCCTCTCCGCAGAAATGGCACGCCACCTGCCGAGATTATTGCACAAAGCACAACTCCTGTAGCTCCAGCAACAATCCTATTGGTCTCTGGAAAAAATGCACTCGTGAACAGAATGGCGCGGTCCGGACTCGAACCCACGACATTCGACTCACAAGGCAAAGGGCTTAACCACTTGCTCAACAAACTGTCTGGCGTGGCTGATAATCTGATGCAGACGGCTGCCTTTATTAGAGAA
This sequence comes from Arion vulgaris, assembly GCA_020796225.1. Classification (NCBI taxonomy): domain Eukaryota; kingdom Metazoa; phylum Mollusca; class Gastropoda; order Stylommatophora; family Arionidae; genus Arion; species Arion vulgaris. Next base: position 76,900,312 of record CM036755.1, on the reverse strand, counting down.
TCCAAAATCCCAATCTAGTGAGAACGAGAAGAAAATGGATGGGCAGAGCACTTTATACAGTTCTAAATAGAGAAGAACTAGCAGAAGAAGCCTAGCATAGCAACTTCAAATTACAATTGGAAATAAGAAGAAGGTCCATCACATGCCAAGAGATACAGGGTGTTCAACTTAAAAGCAGCCCGTGAATGGAGCTAATCTGGCACATATGTATGGAAATGGGAAGGTTCAGTTATGACGTAGTATAGGTCAAGGTTGTGTGACGGTGTGTAATTGTAGTGGGAAGGGGCGATGAACAAATTTGAAGTAGGACGAGCTAGTCAGAACCGGTTTAAATAGTAAATATACACAACTCAATTTGTACCTGGCAACTTTCGAATTGTCAATGGGGCTGCAATTATCTTGAACACCCTGTAGAAGAAGCCATCTCACAGTCTACAAGCAATAGAGCACTTGGAGAGTATCAGATAACAGCAGACATGCTCAAAGTGGATCCACAAATGAGAGGATCAGATAACAGCAGACATGCTCAAAGTGGATCCACAAATGAGAGGATCAGATAACAGCAGATATGCTCAAAGTGTATCCACAAATGAGAGGATCAGATAACAGCAGACATGCTCAAAGTGTATCCACAAATGAGAGGATCAGATAACAGCAGACATGCTCAAAGTGGATCCACAAATGAGAGCAAAGTATATAGTTGCGTTGTTCAACAAAGTGTAGGAAAATCAATGTGTCCCAGAGGCCTGAAAATCAATGTGTCCCAGATAGGACTGAAAATCAATGTGTACACAGAGAGCGAATAAATCCAATGGTCCAAGGAGGGCCTGAAAATCAACTGTGACCAGAGGCCAGGAAAATCTAATGATGTAACCCTAGGAGGCCTGGAGAAGTTTGTAAAATACCCAAATAGGGGATCTGACCCAATGTGACAACAGGAGAGGAATAAATCTCAAAGAGGCAAGAAAGGTAGGGGATGACCTAGAGATACATAGAGACAAACTATAGACAGAGAAAGAGAGCAGACAGGAAAGACCTGGAATGAAATAAGCTAACTTGCTTCAGACAGATTTGGTTGGAGGAAATTTGTTGATGCCTTATACTTCAAGAAGATAGAAGATAAGAAAGAAAAGAAGGAAGAAGGCAGAACATACACATAAATATACAGACAGACAGATTTTTTTTTGGATCGAGAAGCACTTGAGCTTTTAGCTCTTCGGCTTGGTGCCATGGACATCGTAACCCTTCAGTTGGTGCCACGAACACCGTAAATCTGGAGAGACAAGTAGACAGACAGGCAAGCAGAAAGACAGGTAGACACAAAGATAGATAGACAGACAGGTAGAAAGACAGGTAAGCAGAGAGAAGACAGGCATTAACATAGATAGACAGACAGGTAGAAAGACAGGTAAGCAGAGAGAAGACAGGCATTAACATAGATAGACAGTCAGACAGGTAGAAAGACAGGTAAGCAGAGATAAGATAGGCTCATGATAATCAGAGGTAGAAAGACAGGTAAGCAGAGAGAAGACAGGCATTAACATAGATAGACAGTCAGACAGGTAGAAAGACAGGTAGGCAGAGAGAAGATAGGCATTAACACAGATAGACAGCAGCAGATGAAAACAGGTAGGCAGAGAGAAGACAGGCATTCACAAAGATAGATAGACAGACAGGTAGAAAGATAGGTAGGCAGAGAGAAGACAGGCAGACACAAAGATAGACATATGGATAAACAGACAGGTAGATAGACATGCATGCAGATAGACAGGTAAACATACAGAGACAGACAGATAGATGAAAGACACAGAGATGAATAGACAGAGACACAATGAGAAAAACAGATAGAGATATTAAACTTCATATTTTAAAACAATGACAAAATAGATAGAAAAATGTTTATAATAAAGAAAAATCAATAAAGAAAATGACTTGAGGAAGATAAAATGTTAACACAAATACGACAACTATCTGACCTGGACTTGTAGAGTGCTAATAGCATGCGTGAGGTCAACCCAACAGGATTCGGGTTGTGAGTAGCCAGACGCCAGTTAGAATACATGGAGATCTTTTTACTGCCTTTCACTGCAACATACATGGGCTGTGGTCGTTGTATGCAACAAAATGTTACGTGGGTGGTAGTATAGAGAGTTGGACATGAGTGACCATACATGGGTGTGTTGAGTGTTCCTGATGGGGTCACAGAAGAGATGTGTTGTTCAAAAGAAGACATGGCAGTCGAGGATACTGAAGATGGAGACAGCAATGATGGTGTTGTGATGTTGACTCCGAATGATGGTGCTGATTTGATTGGAGTTAGAAGCTGCAGGGCATGGCTGGATGTGAAGATAACATGCCATTGTTGTTGTTGTTCCTCGTTGGAAGATGGTGTCACTGATGAAACTTCCGAGTTGCTTTTGTTAAGTATTGCCTTTTCTTTTTGTAGAATAGTTGAATTAGTGTATAGACCCTTATCATAATGAACCTGTGGTGAACTTTTCAACTCTGACCCCTGGTCTCCACTAGTAACCTCCCCTGACAGCTGTTTCTGTACTGCCTTACTGGGTTCATCCTTAGTTAAGTCTATTGAATCAAAGGAAGAGTGATACATTGAAGCAATCTTCATTCTACTTGAATCCGCACTGCCAGGTGTTCCTGTGCTGAGGGTTTCTGATGCGGATGAAGATGTGGAGGATGAGTATGATAGCAGAGCCCGCCCAAGAAGAGCTGGTGATGGGTTTCCCTGGGCTAAAGCCATGGCAGTCATAGAGTCAAGTGTGACGGGTGACGAAGAATGCCAAAGACGAGACAGAATCTGAAAATGACGATGTAGTGAAAGAGACCGCTTGAGCAGCCAATTCTTCTGCTCTCGTTGCATCATTGCTGCACCCCCAACTGCAGGGAGCTGGATCTTTGACCCTGCGAGTGTCAAAGGTGAAAGATTGACTTGCGAACCTGTGATCCTGCTAGCATGGTTCCACTCTGAAAGCAAAGGTCCGCTCTGAAGACGACACACATTCACAAAAGGGGTTGCATAATTAATTGGGATTGTCACATTGTTGAAGTTGTCTCCAGACAAATCGATCAAGAGCTCATTACTGTCTAAACTTGCAATTGAGGCAGACTTGGGAAAGAAAAATGGGTTTTCCTGAGACATGCTTCTCAAGCTGAGACCTGAATCAAAGGAGTCTGCTGCATTTTCCATCTTTGGTTGGAAGCTCAATGAAGTTTTTGAAATCAAGTCTTCAGGCCCTGTTGGTACAGTCAGTTGACTTGCCTTTGGAGTGGACAACATTCTGGAAATTAATCTAGAATTAGCCTGGCTGTTCTTAGCTTCCACACTTAATGGAGACGGCTTGAGATGCTTGGACTTTTTAAATTTTTTAGCAACGGCTGATTCAGAGAATGCTCTCAAAACTGGCGGATGAACTTTAGATATGTCAGGGTTGATATAAGTTTCTGATTCCGATCTGGTGTACAAGTCACTTGAGTTTTTTTCTGCTTCTTTTGAACGCCCCATGACAGCAGATGTTATAACAGCATTTGGCAGACTACCAAGTTTTTGAGAAGACACCACCGGTTTTGTTAAGGATGCCAGAAGGGCAGAGTTTGAAGATATCACATTTGGTTTTAAACCCGGTTGAAACAAGACTACTGGTGAACTTGACGTTGGGATTGGTGCCATATCACGAATGTTTGTCTTTAGAAAAAATCCACCTTGTGGGATGGATGGTGAATCAAGTATAAGTAATTTCTCCTGACTTTTGTCTTGGCTTTTCTCAACACTCAAAGACTGCTTCATTAAGAGTTTATCTTTCAGTTTCCTTCTTGTTCCACTCAAATCTGTAGGGGTGTCAGGTGTTGCGGGAGTTAAAGGTGTACCAGGTGTGTTTATACCTGCGGATGTCAACGTAAAAGGTGTTATCTGTGACATCCTGATCTGAGGCTGTTGAAAGGATTTCTGATCCAGCAGAGGGCTAGCAACGGCCAGGCTGCCTCCTAATTTTGAGCTTGGATCTATATTATGGAATGTGACGGCTGGAATGAAAGGGATAACACGAGGTGACATCTGTGAAAACTGGGCGCTACCTGCTGATTGTGCAGACGTAATATTCAGAGTTAATCCTTGACCAGGGGTTAGCATACCAGATTCAAGACTCTGGGCTTTCACAGCATTGCCAGCAAGTGAGTTTATAGTGGTAAGTGAAGTAACTGGAGTTCCTGGGCTACTAGATGTTATTCCGCAGACAGGATATCCAATCATGAACCCTCCAGGTTTGGCTGTCCCTGGAGTTGAGCAGTTTATTCCAGGGCTTAGTAGTGGCATAGAGTTGGTACCTGTGATTGTCAGCCCTGGTAAAGACGCAGCAGGACTTAAGTCTATAAGTGGGACACCAGGACTAATACCTGGTTTAGTGGTTGCTGTAACAAAGTTGGTTTTCGTAGATGGTCCTAATGCCAGTCCGGAGCTTAATTGTCGAACTATCTTACCAGCAGAAATAACAGGCACCATTGGTTGACCAATCATGTTGCTGCTAGACATGGTGATGTTAATGGGTGTGGCTGGTGTAGTTAGCAACTGATTTATGGTAGGTGGTGCTGAAGATGCTAATGCACATGTTGACGATGCATCAGCTACCACAGAGGCTGCTTGTGTAGTTAGCTGCTCCAGATCTTGGCAACAAAATTTCCTATATTGACCAGGCATGAAAACAACCTGATTTTGTGATGACATGGCCTGACTTGTAATAAGGGAATCTTTAAGAGTTGAACCCTCTATTGCAGAAGATCCTATACTTCCTTGCCTGGATCCTGCAACAATAGCTTGAGGTGGAATCTGAACAACTCTCGCTTTGGCTAAGACCACATTCAAGTCCTTTGGTCTGTTCTTGGAGCCTTTAGGTCGCCCTTTCTTTCTTGGTTGTGTTGGATTTATGTTCTCAATAATCAAATTTTGTTGAGGTTTTATTGGTTTGATCTCGGGTGGTGATGATGAGGATGTCATGTGTACATATGATTGAACTGCCGTTGTAGGTGATGCTGTAACTAACATTGATGGTGATGATGTTGAAACAAGGACTAGCTGTTCTCTGAGTTTTGGGAGGTCTTTAGCCACAGAATGTTGTCCAGTTTGAAGGTCAGTTGTGGACAAAGATTTAAACAAAGCTGGGTTAGTTTTCTTCAGTTGGTCAGAATTGCTGAGTATGAACAGATCCCCACTGGTGGTCTGAAGGTGATCTGAAGGTATAGAATCGACACTCTCTCTCCCTTGACCGCTAGCTACTTCTGTTGCAGACAAACTTCTACGCAAACCTTTACCTTTCTGGCAATGCTGTAGCCTATGCTGAGTCCTCAAAGTCTCATGCTTAAAACTTTCATTGCAGTCTTCACATGTGAATGAACCAGTCCTTATGTAAGCTCCAGCTGCTTCTGCAAGTCCATCCCGCATTCCCTGACTCTTAAAGTGTTCTGTAGTCAATATGGCCAGTTTATCGCTATCGGTTACACTCATTGCTTCTCTTTCCACGCCATGTTAAGGAAGGTTCACTCTGAGGAACAGATAGTCTGTGCTGAAGAGCACTCATAAAGGGAGGTTGTTTTGACTGCGTAAGAAGAAGAAACATTCCCTGTCTGCTCATTGATTTCTTTAAATCATGAAGACTACCAGAAGTCCCAATTTTTAATTTCCCTGTTAGGGCAGTATCCTGCATTGTTGAGTCCAGAGAACCGGTCTGTAGTAATGATGCCATGGAAACCTTGCTGTCTGCTGTTGAGTCCAGAGAACCGGTCTGTAGTAATGATGCCATGGAAACCTTGCTGTCTGCTGTTGGTCCTGAGAATGATCTTGATGCCTGCAATGGTGAGTCTGTTTTTGATCTGGTTGGAAACTGAACTCCTGGTTGTCCAATCATGTGGCTGGGTTGTCTGGGAGCTTGCAGCATTGAGCATATGATGCTAGGGGTATCTGAGGTGTGCTTCTGGGTGATTGATGGAACCTGCAATGTTCCTCCTTGACTTGATGTTTGGATGTGTCCCACCGACTGGTCATTTGCATTCTGGGATAATTTAATCTGGATTTGAATTTCATTTCGCCGGGACCTTGAACAATCTTGGTAGGCAGTGAGGTTGGAATTGTCTGAGAAAGGGAGACACTCTGAGTAAAAGGTTTTACAGAAACGTTACTAAGTCCAGTGTTTTGATTTTCCTGAATGGTAACTCTACCACCAGATGGTGATACCGAATTAGAACTATTTGATGCGACTGAAAAAGATTTTGATGTTTCAGAGAGCCGAATGAGTTGTGGTTTGACATCTTGGATGGAATGGTATCTTAGAACACCAGATGTGTGTGGAGAACGAGGTTTATCTTCTAAGGAATCTATTTCTTCAGAAGGTTTGAGTTTGAAACTTATGTCTTCTGAAGATCTGGGCAAGGAGGCTGAGACACAAAGAAGCTGGGCTTTGTTAAGGGCTTGTATTTGTGCTGCAGAAAAAGAAGGCATATGTACATTGTTGAGTGCATCTATCTGTGCAAGGGTCAACCCAAAAGTAGATGCAGGAGATATGTATTCTTCAGAATGAATAGCCTTCTGTATCATTGAAACTGGAAACGGTAGAGCCGTAGTCTTATCTGCGTCCATCTCAGGATGCTGAGGGGCTGTTGATGTTGTTGTGACCACCGGGTATTTTATCTGATGTTGCTGTTGTTGTAGCTGCTGCAATAGCAACTGTTGGTTCTGAGATCCCTGCACAACCATGACCTCCCCTTGGTAAGAAGAAGCTGCCATGCTGTGAGTTATGCTTGGTACCTGAAGACTATTTGAACTACTACCCCCTGTTCCAGCTGTCACAATCAAAGTTTGAGGGGTACTACTGTTGATCTGGCTGGGGTCCGAAAAAGTTTTAAACTGCCGCAGTGACGAGGTTGACATTGATCTTTGCACCAGATCTGGTCTCAACAACACTCCGTCTGTGTCCCCCACAGACAGCGAAGCAGCAAGTTTCTTCTTCCATTGTTTATCCGAGTTTGAATCCACATTTAGTCTATCAAACTCCGCGGTGGATTTGAAATCTGAAATTTTCAAAGTCTGAAAACTACAATCACTTGTCTGACGCATATATTTATTTTTAGGCCTTGGAGGTTCCGTCAGGGTATGCTTGTCAATAATCTCTGCATTTGTTGAAATGATCTTCTGAATTCTATCCTTCACCATGTCCGATGTCACAGAAGATGACAGTGATCTACCTTGGAATTTCAACATCTTTTCATTATCAGAATCCAATGCATGTTGGTATACTAAAACTGGCTTCCCATCTTGAATTGTTGAAAATGCTGCAGTATTTGAGTCTCCTAAAGAAGGATGCCGTGAAGGAGATGCTGGACTTCTTCCATCACCGACTGTTAGAAACTGTTTCTGAACACTTAAATTTGATTCCTCAGCTGATGTGGCTGATTGAACACTTTCCTTGCTTGATTGACTGAAGATTGATCTCAAACTGCCTACTGAAGCATCATTACGCTGCGACAAAAGTCTTGGTTGTATTGAAGAAGAATCAAATGAAAGATGTTCAACAGAATGATCAGTGCTGTGAGACATATGCAGAAGCTTCTGTCTGTCCTCATCTCTACTACCTTGTTGAGTATCTACCCCAGAATCTAAGTGAACTGCTGTTGGTTCTGCAGGACTGGATGTGGATCTAACTAAAGTAGGAGTAATCAAACAAGATATTCTGCTTCCAGAAGAACCGATACCGTAGCTGACTTCACGCGACACCTTTAGATTACTCTGATCCCCACATGCAGAAGAAACAGAAGCAGCCGTAGAGCCCAACTTTGCCCAATCTGTTACATAATCACCTTTTGGTTTCAAAATTTTCACCATCATTCTATCATCTGATAAAAATTGATGAGTCATAAGAACGGGTAAAGAACTGGGATACTGTTGACTATATTCATTCTTCAGGACTTCCAGCCCATTCAAAATATCTGTTGCTTTACTCACATTGTCCATAATTAATATATTCTCCTGTACCAGAGTTTTAGCCTCATCATATTTAGCAAGTTCCGACTCTGACGGCTTATCAAATGCTCCAAACACACGCAGAAACCATTTATTCATTTCGCTTTTCCCTTCCTTTTCTTGTTGTTGTTTTTTATGTTTGTTTTCAATCTTCTGTCGTATACCTTCCAGAACACTTTCTTGTCTTATAGTCTGACCAGAACAAATCTGTTCACTGCCATCCATAACAGAAACATCGGAACTCTCAACAATCACTTTTGGATTTCCATCATTGTTGTCATCATCATTATCCACAAAACTCACACCTTCGACATCCGTGTCAGTTCCTCTCGAGTCATTCTCACCATCTTCTTCTTCCAGTTTCAGTTCATCGTCTCTGGATTCACCACTAGGGCCATCCTTGCTGCCTGACCAAGACAGCCCTGTCCTGTTGACATGAGCATTGGACTTGCAGTGTTTCGACAAGTTGCTCTTAGTTTTGAAAGAGACGCCACAGACCACACAAGGAAATGGTCGTTCATTAGTGTGAGCCCTTAAGTGCTTCTCCAGCACACTAGGCTTGGCACATGTGCGGTCGCAGTATTTACATTTGTACTTTCCAGGTTTCTGTGGATGAATCCGTTTTCGTCCTAGAGTCGATACAGTTGATGTCTTTTCTTTCTGAACAGCAGCTTGTAGTGTCTCTGTCTGCTCCATTAGAATATTTGAGCCTTGGATCTGAGTTCCAGCTCCTGTTATCTGCTGTACTGCAGTCTCATTTTCACTCTTAAGAACTAATTTAAACATTTCTCCCCTTCCGTTAGCACTTCCTGGATAAGAAATAGGAATCTGTTCGGCCGTTGAAGAACTGGGCACAGAAATACTGTAACAATCTCCATCTAGTCGTGTCACTGTCCCCATTGCCATATCCGAGGTTGTGATTATAATCTGTGTTCCTTCTCCTTGGTCCATGAATTGAAGATCATTCAAAAATATATAGTTTTGATCACCAGTTGATATGGTCACCGGGTCCTGGATGGAAGTTGTGGTACATCTTCCTCATGTTCTGTAACTCTGAATCAGTCACCTACAGGAGAAACAACAACAAAAACATCAGGATTTACTTCCCATATTGTAAGCAGACACATGCATAAACTCAAATACATAGTAATGGTGTGTTTTTCAGTTACTTTTAAGTAATTGTAACTACTCATTGTTTTCCAATAAATACTGCTTAGTACTTGTTACTTTATTGTTATTTAGTCACTCTGGCTATTTGTAACAATACTCAATGAAATATTTCTCTAATAATATAGAAGAGATGTAGTTGACATGATTTTCTTTGATCCGGTCTGACCATCTCAGATTTGTAGATTTGCGTACATCGCAGTTCAAATAATATTAAATCTAAATATAAGTATAATAGAAATTTATACAATAGTAACAAAAATAAATCAGTAAAATGTACATTCTCCAGAAGCCTTTGCTATCCTGCACACAGTGTGGAAGTCCACTGCCATCTCCACGAAAACAAAGCTCAAGATATTCAGCTCAAATATGAAATCTGTGTTGCTGTATGGCTCAGAAATGTGCAGTCACCAAGTTAAATACAAGCAAGATTCAGAGCTTTGTCAACGGATGTCTTCAGCGGATTCTCAGACGGAGATGGTATGATAGAGTTACAAACACAGACCTGTGGATAAGAACCAGACAAGAACCCATGATGACCCAGGTCAAGAGGAGAAAATGGTGATGGGTCGGCATACCCTACAGAAGACATAGATGAGTGTCACTAGACAAGCACTTAAGTGGAACCCACAAGGTAAACAAAAAAAGAGGATGCCCCAAACAGACCTGGAGACAAAGTCTTCTTGAGGAACTGAAGGGTGCTCGACTATCCTGGGAGACCATAAAGAAAACAGCCAGAAACTGAGAAGAGCGCAACAAATGTTGAGGCCCTATGCTCCACAAGGAGCAGAGAGAAATAAGTCAAGTCAAGTACATTCTCCAGCTCCAATTGAATTGGAATTTAAAAAATATGTTAGGAACTTGCTATAAATTTATACAGCAATCCATCTGTCAATAATCTCATCATGTGATATGTCATACCCAGAATACTGTCCTCGCTAAAGAGTTATTATTAAAATAATACTATCCTTTTCTTTCTATATTATGCCTTTTAAACTCTGATTGGAGCATAGGCCCTCAATCAACTCATGAGTAGTCTTCCTATCTTTAGCTATCTCTTGAAACTCCTCCAGCCTCCTCTGTATATCTGTTAATTCTGCCTCCAGCTCCCTCTGTATATTGTTAATCTCTGCCTCCAGCCCCTAACTGTATATTGTTAATCTCTGCCTCCAGCTCCCTCTGTATATTGCTAATCTCGCCTCCAGTCCTCTGTATATTGTTAATCTCTGCCTCCAGCTCTCTGATATGTAATTCTGTCTCCAGCTCCTCTGTATATTGTTAATCTCTGCCTCCAGCTCCTCTGTATATTGTAATCTATGCCTCCAGCCCCTCTGTATATTGTTAATCTCTGCCTCCAGCTCACTCTGTATATGTAATCTGCCTCAGCCTCTATATAACTCTGCCTCAGCCCCTCTGTATATTGTTAATCTCTGCCTCCAGCTCCCTCTGTATATTGTTAATCTCTGCCTCCAGCTCCCTCTGTATATTGTTAATCTCTGCCTCCAGCTCACTCTGTATATTGTTAATCTCTGCCTCCAGCTCACTCTGTATATTGTTAATCTCTGCCTCCAGCTCCCTCTGTATATATAATCTCTGCCTCCAGCTCCCTCTGTATATTGTTAATCTCTGCCTCCAGCTCCCTCTGTATATTGTTAATCTCTGCCTCCAGCCCTCTGTATATTGTTAATCTCTGCCTCCAGCTCCTCTGTATATTGTTAATCTCTGCCTCCAGCTCACTCTGTATATTGTTAATCTCTGCCTCCAGCCCTCTGTAATATTAATCTCTGCTCCAGCTCTCTGTATATTGTTAATCTCTGCCTCCAGCTCCTCTGTATATTGTTAATCTCTGCCTCCAAATCCCTTCTCATTGTATTTCCAGGCTTCTCCTCTTTGCTTCTCCTGCAGGTTCCAGGAAAGGACCCACCCTTCTTGTTATATTCCCCTCGGATTTTCTCAAGGCATGTCTTATCCAGCGCCAGTGTTTTTTCTTCATTTCTTGGTTCACTGGAACCTGTCTCCTTCTCTCCATAAGTTCCTCATTTGTGACCCTATCATACCATCTCAGCAACTCTATTCTATGCAGACACCAGTTGATGAATGTTTGCAATTTATGCATTACTATTTTAGTTATTCTCCATGTTTCTGACCCATACAGCAAAACTGCGTTAACATTAGAGTTCATTATATTATAATTTTCCTTCTAGATTTGATTACTTTAGACTTCCATAGGTTTCCTAACACTATGAAATTTCCTCTTGCCATCAGTATTCTGACAAGATAGCGCTTGCATCCGAAAGCATAGGCTACTGAGGAGTTTAGGCTGGATAAGGGGGATGTTCTTCGGTCTCTTGGCGATCCACTGTTGGAAGAGAACACTAAAATTGACGTTGAATCAATTCTGCGATTTAATGAGTCTGGAATGACATGCTGTATAAGTAGATCTGGTTGCTTCAGGGACCAAGAGAGAAGTTTGTTTAACCAGCGAGCCACAGGAACCATCAATATGGATACCCTTTGACATCTGTTGGGGAAGACTGAGCACCTATGGGTCTGCCCGAGTGCTGTGATGTCAGTTCAGTAACCAATAACTAATACTTTCTCACACTGAGAGTAGAGACCCCACATTTATACATGGTGTGTCAACATTTTGCAACCATCAGCAGCTAAAATGTCTAAAAAAACTAGATCAACATAATTTTACCATTAAAATTGCCTTTATGGAACTGGGTCAACATTATTTCACCATTAAAATTGCCTTTATGGAACTGGGTCAACATAATTTTACCATTAAAATTGCCTTTATGGAACTGGGTCAACATAATTTTACCATTAAAATTGCCTTTATGGAACTGGGTCAACATAATTTTACCATTAAAATTGCCTTTATGGAACTGGGTCAACATAATTTTACCATTAAAATTGCCTTTATGGAACTGGGTCAACATAATTTTACCATTAAAATTGCCTTTATGGAACTGGGTAACAGTGGTTTTATAAATAAAGAGATCCTTTAAAGAATTAGGTGAACCTGATCTTAAATATTTTCAAGGAAATGGGTCATTTTATGGATATGATTTTGAGGAACTAGGTCAATATTATTATTATCAGTATCAATATTATTAAAATTTTTCATCAATATTATTAAAATTTTTCATCAATAAATAACCAGGAACACATAGAATTGTGTAAAATTGCAAAAAAAAGCATAGCGTTCTATCAAACATACAAAAACTAGCCCCCATTAAACATGAATTTTCTATTTCCGTCTGAATTAGTCTGCCATATGTTGTCAGGGGCCACGGTCTCCATGATCTTACCTTAAACAGGGCCTCTAAAGATCTTGTTGATCTCCTGTCCCTGACCTCCTTACAATCAGAATCTGGGTCAGATGCCAGAGCAGGTGGTGCTGACGATGACTGTGACCTTGGAAACTGCTCTTGGTGAAACTGCTGCTGTTGTACAAGTTGTGATGATGTTGGTGGCAGTAATGTTGCCATTGCGATGTTCTTGTGAGAATCAAGAAGAACAATATGTCCTTGTGTGATCTGAAAATGACAAGAGCCATACTAAATCATTTATATAAGGATTGATTACACTGTTGGACTATTTTTGCTCAGTGTTATTTGTAAAAAAAAGAGGGTCTAATGTCGAATGATAAACTTCATCGCACCGAGTTTCAGCACTTTAGAGTCAAAGGGTGGCTAACTGACTCTGCCATTTGGCCCTACAACACAACACTACATTCAAAAACTACATGTCATCAGAGATGAGCTCCAGACAACAGTCCACTTCATCATATGAACACATCTAATGGTATAATCATCAAATTAGCGATCGCAAAGAAGAATAAGACTGCCATTTGGCCTACAACACTACATTCAAAAACTACATGTCATCAGAGATGAGCTCCAGACAACAGTCCACTTCATCATATGAACACATCTAATGGTATAATCATCAAATTAGCGATCGCAAAGAAGAATAAGACTGCCATTTGACCCTACAACACTACACTACATTCAAAAACTACATGTCATCAGAGATGAGCTCCAGACAACAGTCCACTGCATCATATGAACACATCTAATGGTATAATCATCAAATTAGTGATCGCAAAGAAGAAGAAGAAGACTCTGCCAAAGATGACAAATGTTCTAGAAAGCACCATTTTATTTATTTCTTTACTCAAATCTTGTTTTTGCAGCACATCGTCAGGATAAGAAGAGATTTCTATAACTGGCTTTTGTGTGCGCTTCATAAAGTTTCTTTCGTTACCTATGTTGTCTCTGTGGTCTACCTTTTGTTTTATATCTAGTGTATTGAAGTAACATTACTCTTTGAGGTGCACTGTCTGTTGGTAATCTGCTTATGTGGCCGAACCATTTCATTTGTTTCTTTATGAAGTTCAGTACTGATGTTGTACCCACTTTTTCCTGATGTCTTCAGTTCTCAACTGGTCTCTTCTTGTTGCCCCCAGTATTCTGCATAGACACTTCATCTCTGTCGTGATTAGTTTACTTCTATTGTTTGATGTCAGTGTCCAGGTTTGGCACTGGTGTTGAGAGAAAGATTGTGTTAAACATTGCTATTTGTGTGTTCATGGTGACATATTTGCATTTTAACATTGGTGCCATTTGTCTTATGATTTAATTTGCCATTCGCACATATGTTACTGGGGCTCAGAAGGGGAGCAAAGAATAGTAACACTGCGAACTACAAGATATGCTGGTCTACTTGTAGGCGCATAACTGGCACAATGTATCATCGCTCTTAGGCTGGGATCACATACAAATCACAAAGAGTGGTTAACAAGTGGTCGATAAGAAGCGTTTGAAGAAGAAGATTTGTCATTTATTTAAAAATAATGCAAAACCCATAACAAGTAGTGCCTCAGGGTAGATAAATCTACATCTCATAGTACAAGGCCTTGATAATTGAGGGTAAGGTCACCAATTACCACTCTTGCTCGCCCAAATTTGGGGTGTAAATAATAGAACCACTGTTACCTGCCATGTAAGAGGCGATTAAGGTTAGGCTGAAATCGGATGCATGTGTCCTAAACGTGTAGAAGTCTATGTATTTAGGGGCCTACCAAACCAGTGTGCAACGAATACACGTTCTTGGCAAAGATCAAACATATCACAAAGAGTGATTAAAATTGGTCATAAAGAACGAACGCAAAGAAGAAGACCACTCTTGCTCAATATTATTTTTCTTCTACGATTAGTTTCTCACATTCTAAACATATCTCTTTCGCGCGATCACCCTTAGACTGATGTACCATATTTCCGCTTCTACCGAGAGTGTTGCACAAAGAATGAACTCAGTAGCTTCAGCAAAAAATCCTAGGGATCTCTGGAAATAATTGCAAATCTGACTCAGTCCAAACTCGAGCCCACAGCCTTCATAACACAAGGCAAACACTCTAACTACTACGACATAGAGACCTCCTTCTTAATATACAAAAGTCTATGCAGAGAGATGAGTTGTCTCCAAGAATTCAGATTTTGCCCACAGTCGCAGTTAGACGCCATGTAAGATATCAAAGTATATCAAAATCACACGATACTACAAAATCACATGATACCACAAAATCACACGATACCACAAAATCACACGATACCACAAAATCACACGATACCACAAAATCACACGATACCACAACATCACACATCACATCATACCACAAAATCACATAATACCACAAAATCACACAACACCACAAAATCACATAATACCACAAAATCACATAATACCACAAAATCACACGAACCACAAAATCGCATAATACCACAAAATCACATAATACCACAAAATCACACGATACCACAAAATCACATAATACCACAAAATCACATAATACCACAAAATAACACGATACCACAACATTACACAATACCACAAAATCACACAAAACCACAAAATCACACAAAACCACAATATCACAAAATACCACAAAATCATATAATACCACAAAATCACACAATACCACAAAATCACATAATACAACATTAATCACAAAATACCACAAAATCACATACCACAAAAATCACAAAATACAACAAAATCACATAATACCACAAAAATCACAAAATACCACAAAATCACATAATAAGAAAACCCAATACTTACGGCAACTGAGGCATCAGTAAATGGAGCCTCATTCTTAATTGACACCACTGATTGATCTATTTGTGGCAAAGTAAGTTTGGCAGTGTCCTCTTCTACATGACCAGTAGATACTGCACTTGTTGTTGCTGGTGTAGCAGGTGGTACTGCTGAAACTGACGATGACGTTTCTGTACCGCCGAGACAAAATGCTGGCTTTCTTGCTTGTGGGTTGTATTACCTTTAAAAAAATCAAATCAAAATAAGATACAAAGACAGTGTGTTTTAATAATCAAATTCAGAGTCAGAAGTAACATGTTTTAACAATCAAATTCAGATCTAGAAGTAACTTGTTTTAACAATCAAATTCAGATCTAGAAGTAACTTGTTTTAACAATCAAATTCAGATCTAGAAGTAACTTGTTTTAACAATCAAATTCAGATCTAGAAGTAACTTGTTTTAACAATCAAATTCAGATCTAGGAGTAACTTGTTTTAACAATCAAATTCAGATCTAGAAGTAACTTGTTTTAACAATCAAATTCAGATCTAGAAGTAACTTGTTTTAACAATCAAATTCAGATCAGAATAATGTTTTAATAATCAAATTCAATCCAGAAGTAACATGTTTTAATCATAAAATTCAGATCCAGAAGTTGCTTGTTTTAATAATTAAATTCAGATCCAGAAGTAACTTGTTTTAATAATGAAATTCAGAGTCAGAAGTTGCTTGTTTTAACAATGAAATTCAGAGTCAGAAGTTGCTTGTTGGTCAACACATGTAAACAGATCAAATAGCACATGGATACTGAATATATCATAGACAACATTTGAACAAAACTGTCTATTAATTTCCCTTGGGCTGTTTATTTTAACTTGAACGCTGACAAAGTCTTTGTTGGTATCATGACTATGTGCGTTCTGTGTTTTATGTTTAGCACTACAGAGAAAGGTTTATGGTTCCATGATAAATTAACGCAAGATAATTGCGCACATGATAATTGCACACATACTTCGACATGATAACTGTACAATTGCACACCTCGATAATTGCACATGTGATAATTGCACACATGATAATTGCACATGAGACAACTCGTGTTAGTGTGTGTGCGTTGATTAGTTAGTTGGCTCCGAACACTTATCCATCTCGCATGACCAGAACTCTTACCAAGTCATTTCCTTTTCTTTAGTGAAATTCATTCAGTAAAATTTGCGAAGGGCAGAAAATGCATGATCGTCATCGTCATCTAGAAATGAAAGTTTTACGTCACAACCAATCCTATTTTAGAATTTTAGAAGTTTGGTGCAGCCACAAATTTTGGTGAAAACCATTTCCCAAATGAAATGAAATCAGCTTTGCATCTATGTAGTGCAGATGTGTACTTGTCCACATTATTCTGAGTATGTCACGTTGTTGACGCCAGAAAGCACACATATATTGTTGGTATATGAGGTGTTTATGATACGATTTACGAAATATTGTCTTGAAAACGTATGGTAACACAGACCACAATTGACAAAAGTACGTAACACAAACGATCACAATTGACAAAAAGTATGGTAACTTGGATAGTCTGACTTCTGGCACGGTAGAGCGTCAACATCTGAGTTTGATATCAAACACCAGAGACAGAGATTTGTGGAGATCCATGATCGGCTACGCCAGCCGGCACCTGATGATGATGATGAACATAAACGACCACAATAGACAAAAAGTATGGTAACACAAACGACAACTATTGACAAAACGTATGGTGACACAAACAACCACTTTTGACAAAATGTATGGTAATGCAAACGACTACAATTGACAAACGTATGGTACCCCAAATAACCACTTTTGACAAAAAGTACGGTAATGCAAACGACCACCATTGACAAAAACGCGATAATGACACTGAAAACCTACCAGAGTTTCTGGGCTGTCTCTGTTTCCTGTCCATGTCCGCGGGTGCGTCACCGCCATGATCTGTGACACTGCTGACTGAAAATGTAAACAGAAATTGCGGCGTTAGCGAAGAGTGTAACCAAGAAAGAGGTAGATATATATATACACATATATATATATATATATATATATATATATATATATATATATATAGAGAGAGAGAGAGAGAGAGAGAGAGAGAAATTCCCTGTTTTTAAGACTCACAGAAATCAGAATTATTAATTAATTTTTTTGCGCGGCGGCGAATCTTAACTATATTAATATTGATTGTTCTATTGTCTATTTCAGGTGGAAGATGGAGTTAGCTGTCCACTCTTGCCATTAAGAGTAGGGATGGGAGCTTTAATTTGCGTTCTAGAGCCAGATGAGTCGCCCTTGTGTTATATCCGTTTTTATGTAATGTGGTCTTGATATTGTCCATCCATCTTTTTCTTGGTCTTCCCTTAGCTCTAGTACCTGATCTCTTTTATTGTATGCTGTTATTGATGGTTCGTTGTATTTCATTCTCATTAAATGTCCACACCACTGCATTTGTTGTCTTTCGATGTGTTCGGTGCATGAAGTTATGCCCACTCTACTTCTGATGTCCTCATTTCGTAGTCTTATCTTTCCTGGTGACTCCCACTGCCTTCCTCAAGCATTTCATTTCACACGTGGTGAGCTTTCTGTGATGTGTATTAGTAGTGTGTATTGATTGGTTTTAGTAATAATAGTGTTGTATTGCATACGTCACTTGGCGCCATCGTCTCCATAACAATCAGTCAGATGCGCGACGCCCGAGTGGTTACATGGGCCCAAATTTGGGGCGTAAAGAATAGAACCACTGTTACCTGCCACGCATGTCGTAAGAGGCGATTAAGGAGGTTTGGTTTGTGTCCTAAGCGTGTAGAAGTCTATGCGTTTAAGGGCCTACAAACCAATGTGCAACGTATACACGTTCTTGGCAAAGATCAAACATATCACAAAGAGTGATTAAAATTGGTCGTAAAGAACGAACGCAAAGAAGAAGAAGAAGAAGTCAGATGCGCCCCGATATATAAAAAAGTTGGACAGCACCGATATAAAGAAAATTAGCCCTTATCAATAACATTAAGAATCATCCTCATTCCTACGCTTAAGATATTATAATAATAATAATTTCTCTCGTAACGTTATACGTTACATAAGGCATGCAAGCCATTTCTCCATACCGTTCTATTCCGGGAAACTCGCTCAATCTCGGGTTAGAAGAAGAAGAAGCTCAATCTCCTCCATTGAACTGAGACCGATATTTCTTGCCTCTATCAGCAAAGTTTGTTTCAGGTATCACTAGATCGCCCTCTTTCTTGAACCCTTTGCATCGCACTCCAATGCCTGCTTTGATATTCTTTGATCATTTCTTCTCAATGTGTATTCAACATATCCTCATCTTCTCTTTCTTATAACAGTTGATTGACTGAATGGACGGACCATCATCATTGCACTTCGGTGAGTAACCATGTGTGCTCCGGTCTCTTTCTTATAACAGTTGATTGACTGAATGGACGGACCATCATCATTGCACTTCGGTGAGTAACCATGTGTGCTCCGGTCTCTTTCTTACAGTGAAATTAGCTGCAGTGCACGAATCGGCACCAGCGAGTCGTTACTAGTAGTCAACCAGACATTTCTCTATTTCATCACTTTTCGGGACTTACCATACTCAAGTAGACATTTTGCCCTTTTGCGGAACGTGCGACTCATCACAGCCTTCTGAACAGCTTCTGTCCTGCAGTTCTCCTCTCTTGTTCAAGCGTCATGTTCAAGGTTTCTGTGATGTCCTGCTGCCACCTTCGTCTTGGTCGTCCTCTGCTTCATATTTCAGGAACCATGCATTCCAATACCTTTCTCTCCAAGCCGCTGTGGCGTTTAATGTGGCCAAAATATTTCATCTTCCGGGACATGTGTCATTTATGAGTTAATGCTCCTTGATATTCAGGTCTTGTAGGATGTCTTTGTTTTTCTCTTCTCTGTCCAGGATGTTCTAAGAACGTTTCTATCGCACCTTGTTTCAAAAGCTTCCATTTTGTTTTTTAATGTTTGTGTTCATGTTTGATTTGTAGGGGCGTGGCCCTGACTTACCCTAAGTTAATGTCAATATTTAATAACAACAGTACACATGGAAATAACATTCTGTAATTCGAATAATTATAACCCCCTCACAGTCGTTGTATATATATTGATAATCCTGCACTCACTCTCAATGTCAAACTAGTCATTACACATGAACTATGGCGTTCACACTTCGTGTTCATCATTAAAAGTTAAAGTTAATTGCATATCCTTTACATGACTTTGCGGATCAACCCCAGCTTTTAACGTTGTTTGTGATTTTTCTAGACATTATTACGTTCAATAGTTTGCCATTGCTTTCTGAGTGGGTGGTGCTATCGTCATTTAGTAAAAATCCACGCGATACAATTTGCAACCAAATTGTCCGCAGCGTGATTCGAACTCAGAACGTTGGGGTTAATAGACTGAGTCACTATCCCCTAAGCCACAGACGCCACCTGTCCATTATTACTACCATTAATAAAGCCATTTATTCTAATAAGTCCTGCATTTATCAAATAAACGTGTCAATGGGCGAGGATATACACGTGAATAATGTCAAAACACAACAGACTCCAGAATTCAAATATCTCGGGAGTATATTCACAGCAGATGGAAAGATGGACAGAGAAATCAAGACTAGAAGTCAGAAGGCAAAGCAGTGACATACCAACTGTCACCACTACTAAAACATCCAAGCATTAACATGGCAGTCAAATGACAACTGATAAACTGCATATTTATTCCAACTCTCTGCTATCAGTGTCAAACGTGGCCCCTGACTAAGACACAAGAAAGAAAGATTACAACATGTGAAATGAGATGTCTACGAAAAGCTGTCAACGTTACAAGGCGAGATAGAGTGAGAAACGAGAATATCAGAAGCATCGTTGGTACTATACCATGCATACAGTACATCGAGAAGCAAAGATTCAAGTGGTTCGGCCATCTAATGAGAATGGAACCACATTTACTAGCATCACGTGTCTACAATAATCGACACTCAGGGCGTAGAGCACGAGGCAGGCCAAGAACACGATGGATAGATAACATCTCAGAGTCCCTGCGAAAGTATGGACTGAAAACGTCAAGCGCAACACACCTGGCACAAGATCGAAAACTAACTCTCCCCACGTCGCTTCACGGCAAATGTGGTTAAGATAAGATAAGATAATTGGTTAGGAATGTGATCGTGTGTTGCCGGGGCCCAGCAATGGGAGAAAATAATAGTAACACTGCGACCTACAAGGTATATCGTAAGAGGTGACTTCTTCTTCTTCTTTGTGTTCGTTCTTTACCACCAATTTTAATCACTCTTTGTGATATGTTTGATCTTTGCCAAGAACGTGTATACGTTGCACATTGGTTTAGTAGGCAAAGTAGAGATGAATGCAGTAGATGGAAAAAACAAACAGGGACAAAGGACATAGGTGGAAATAATAGGAACTGAGACGAGGGACATAGGTGGAAATAATAGGAACAGAGACGAGAGACGTAGGTGGAAATAATAGGAACAGAGACGAGGGACATAGGTGGAAATAATAGGAACAGAGACAAAGGGCATAGGTGGGAGAAATAGAAACAGGGGCGAGGGGAATAGGTGGGAGAAATAGAAACAGGGGCGAGGGGTACAGGTGGGAGAATAGGAACATGGGCGAGGGGCATGGGTGGGAGAATAGGAACATGTTTGTCCTTATAGTCAAAGAAATGGAAACACAACTCTAAGAATGAAGATTAATTGTATGAAAGAGAGGATAATCTCCCCTAGAAATGTTGTACTGCTTATAGTCAAAGAAATGGAAACACAACTCTAAGAACGAAGATTAACTGTATGAAAGACAGATAACCCTGGCTGTTTGTCCATATAGTCAAAGAAATGGAAACACAACTCTAAGAAAGAAGATTAACTGTATGAAAGAGAGATAACCCTGACTGTTTGTCCATATAGTCAAAGAAATGGAAACACAACTCTAAGAAAGAAGATTAACTGTATGAAAGAGAGATAACCCTGGCTGTTTGTCCTTATAGTCAAAGAAATGGAAACACAACTCTAAGAAAGAAGATTAACTGTATGAAAGAAGATACCCTGGCTGTTTGTCCTATAGTCAAAGAAATGGAAACACAACTCTAAGAAAGAAGATTAACTGTATGAAAGAGAGATAACCCTGACTGTTTGTCCATATAGTCAAAGAAATGGAAACACAACTCTAAGAAAGAAGATTAACTGTATGAAAGAGAGATAACCCTGGCTGTTTGTCCTTATAGTCAAAGAAATGGAAACACAACTCTAAGAAAGAAGAGTTAACGAATAGTGTGAAATAAGAGAGATTAACTGTGAAAGAGTACTCTGGCTGTTTGTCCTTTTAGTCAAGAATGGAAACACAACCTAGAAGAAGATTAACTGTATGAAGAGAGATACTGCTGTTTGTCCATATCAAGTCAACGAGATAATGAAAGAGAATACCTGCTTTGTCCATATGTCAAAGAAATGAAACACAACTCTAAGAATGAAGATTAAGAATAGTTGAAATAATCAATGCGGAAAAGAGTTATCGACAAACGGATTGACATTCAGCGCGCGCAAGTTGAGCACAGACGTGACATGACGTGACGTTATTACTGCAGAAATATTTCAGTCACGCAGTAATTGAGGTAATTATAGGAGTATTCGGTTTGTATGTATTGTCAGGTTGTGTCACGACTAGTTTAACCAGTTGATTCTCTGTTAGGTTGTTGTCAGCGTTTGAAGTAGCGTGTTTGTTGTTTGACTGTTGGGTAATACCTGTCGAGAGGTAGGGTGTCTTCCCTGTGCTCTTCATGTCAGTAGTTCTCCATGGTACTAGTCATGGTACGGACAAAGCCATGGGGCCCGGGATACAAGCAGCGTATAGTGTCAAAGTCATGGAACCCGGGATACAAGCAGCGTATAGTGTCAAAGCCATGGGGCCCGGGATACAAGCAGCGTATAGTGTCAAAGTCATGGAGCCCGGGATACAAGCAGCGTATAGTGTCAAAGTCATGGAGCCCGGGATACAAGCAGCGTATAGTGTCAAAGTCATGGCGCCCGGGATACAAGCAGCGTATAGTGTCAAAGTCATGGGGCCCGGGATACAAGCAGCGTATAGTGTCAAAGTCATGGGGCCCGGGATACAAGCAGCGTATAGTGTCAAAGTCATGGGGCCCGGGATACAAGCAGCGTATAGTGTCAAAGTCATGGGCCGGATACAAGCAGCGTATAGTGTCAAAGTCATGGGGCCGGGATACAAGCAGCGTATAGTGTCAAAGTCATGGGGCCCGGAATACAAGCAGCGTATAGTGTCAAAGTCATGGGGCCCGGGATACAAGCAGCGTATAGTGTCAAAGTCATGGGGCCCGGGATACAAGCAGCGTATAGTGTCAAAGTCATGGGGCCCGGGATACAAGCAGCGTATAGTGTCAAAGTCATGGGGCCCGGGATACAAGCAGCGTATAGTGTCAAAGTCATGGGGCCCGGGATACAAGCAGCGTATAGTGTCAAAGTCATGGAGCCCGGGATACAAGCAGCGTAAGTGCCAAAGTCATGGGCCCGGATACAAGCAGCGTATAGTGCCAAAGTCATGGGGCCCGGGATACAAGCAGCGTATAGTGCCAAAGTCATGGGGCCCGGGATACAAGCAGCGTATAGTGCCAAAGTCATGGGGCCCGGGATACAAGCAGCGTATAGTGCCAAAGTCATGGGGCCCGGAATACAAGCAGCGTATAGTGTCAAAGTCATGGGGCCCGGGAAACAAGCAGCGTATATGGTCCTATCCATGTTACCCTTGTAGACAAGCAGTTATATTAAGTGGTTACGACTTTGTCATTGCTTTTCGAAGGTCTTGGGTTTGAATCTGGACCTCGCCGTTCTGTTCACGAGTGCAATTTTCCCCAGATGTCCTAGATTGTTGCCGGAGCTACGGAGTTCGCGCTTTGTGCACTACTCTCGGCTGGTGGCATGCCATTTCTTAGGAGAGGGAACGAACCATATGAATAAAAACCCGATAAATTAAGTCAATCTTTCGGCTTTAAAACCCTGCCTTAAATCCCTGGCTATTTGAGGATATATAGACCTGAGAGCCTTATCGGTCGGAAATAATCCCACTCCTGCTGGGAAAATTTGACCCCGGGACCTCTTAAATATGACTAGAGTTCGTGCAATGCTCTCGGCAGGTGGCGTGCCATTTCTGCGGAGATGGACCGAGGCATATGGGGTAAAACCCGGTGCAATGAAGTCAATTCTTCGGCTTACAAACCTTTTAAAAACAACCAGGGTTATCTCGCTTTCATACATACAGTTAATCTCCATGGGTCTCTGTGAGTGTACACGTCTCTCATGCCAAATGTACCGGGTTCGTTCCCCCGTGGAGTCATCTGGATATTTTCCCAGATATCCCTGATCTGAGCGTAGGTGAGATCAATTTCCTAGTTTTATCGGAGACGGACGATAAAATGTAGGTCCCGTTTTTAATTTGAGCACGTAAAAGAACCCTTTTATGAGTTCAAATTCGAGAAGAGCAGGCTGGAAAGTCGCTGCCCGTGCATAATTCATTAGTAAAGATTAAAAATAAAATTCCTAAAAAATATTTCCCCATCTTCAAAATTACATCGGAGAGCCTCGCCGGTGCTACGGAGTTTGTGCACTGCAGCTGAGATCTTCATGTGTAAGAAAGAGATCGGAGCACACATGGTTACTCACCGAAGTACAATGATGATGGTCCTATCAATCAATCAATCTTTTGACTATAAGGACAAAGAACTTCTGTTCTGCAACATCTTGATACTAAAGAGAGTTGGTTATTAAAGAACATAACATCAGGAAAATTAAATATTTCCACACATCCTTCGACATGAGTGCCTAGAGAAGATAAGTTTGGAGGGAATGGTGCCTGGAAGAAGAATGAGAGGAAGACCTAGAAGACGATGGGTGCAAGTTGTCATTTACGATCTGAGAATGACTGCTGCTGACGCATGCCATCTTGTACAGTAAAGAGAGTTTTTTCTGGACTGCTGTCATGGGAGCCAAGTTCCGGAAGGGACAAGCTACTTGATGATGATGAAGGACAGAGAACCAGAGTTATCTCGCTTTGTTCCAGTCAATTGTTGTTAGAAAATACAATTCAGCAGTTGATGAGACAAACAGGAAGTGATTATATGAAGCAGGTGAATTGTTAGTAGACTATAACTTGTTTTCTCCTTAAGGCTTGCATCCCTTCTATCTACCTATCTATTCTCTAATCATGTCTTGTCTTTCGGCGTCAGGTCGAAAAATGAGACACATGGAACGAGCCTCCTTATGCGCTTTGTATAAGGTGGGATTTAGTGTCGATCCATCAATTACGTGGTCATCCTCTTGATCTATTGCCGTTGTATCTGAGTGTTAGCTCTCTTTGTGGGAAACTGTCTTGTGTTAACCTTGATACTTTAGCGACAGCCATATGCATTTATGCGGTGAAGGTTGCTTTTGTGCGGTACGGCTGTTTCATTATGGAATTAATTCACACACACCGGAGACAGTTGTTAGCATTTCATGTGATTTTCGTTGGCACAGGAACGGAGCAATTATGTAGTGACCAGTTGCGGTGAAGTTGGAACCGTACCTATGAACTATGAACCTTGGTACGCGTCCGAACCATTTGATCTGTTATTTCTTTATATATTGTAGCACCGGCAAGGATCTCACTCTTCTTCTTCTTCTTACGTCGTTTCTATGTTTTCTTGTAACATTTATCATTCGTGGTAAACACATCATCTCTGTTGTTTGAACATCCCTTTTAGTTATGAATATCTTCAACCGACTGTGTATCTGTCTCCCCACTAAACTCATTCCCTGCGGGTTGCAGTCAAGTACATGTCTAGTTATGATTGTATGTTATTCCCCGAGGGTATACCACTATTTAATTATGTATACGCCTCTGGCATGTCTGTATTCTTGAGCATAGGCGTTAGAATAAGGTAACGACTAGGGCAAGAAACGGGTAAAAGTGATTTGTTGTTGCAAATAAGATGACATTGATTGATTGATTGGACCATTATCATCTTTGTACTTGGGAGAGTAACCATGTGTGCTCCGATCTCTTTCTTACACAGGAAGATCTTAGCGACAGTGCACGAACTGCGTAGCATCGGTGAGTGTCCCAATGTAATTGTGCAGATAGTAAAGATATTTTGTAGGAATTTTTATTTTAAAGTTTTGTAATGAATAGAATAGCTCAAGCAGCTTTTATGAAAATGAAGAACACACTATGCGTGAACTCACTACCAATGACATTGCGAAAACGAGTACTCCAATGCTATATTGAACCAATACTTATGTATGGCAGCGAATCATGGACAATGAACAAACAATCAATACGATCATTGGAAGCCACAGAGATGTGGTTTTACAGAAGAGTGTTGAGAATTCCATGGACAGCAAAGAAAACAAATGTGGAGGTTTTAAATCAGGCCTGCAGACAAAGAAACCTTATCAAAAGAATAAGAATCCGAACATCCAGGGTTCTTCGGAAACATAATGCGAAGAGAAGGTTTAGAACATTTGGTGACTACAGGTAAAATTCAGGGAAGGAGAGATCGTGGAAGACAGAGGGAAAAGATGTTGGATGGCCTGACATCATGGTTCGACAAAATATCGACGTCAGAACTGATTACATGCACCAAGCAAAGAGAGTTGTGGAGAGACATGATCGCCTACGCCGGCAGGCATGGCACTTGGATTGAATGAATTTTACCCGGGCAGCGGCTTTTCAGTCTGCTCTTTTCCATTTTGAACTGCCAAGGTTTCTTTTACGTGCTTAAATTTAACACGGAACCTGCGTTTTATCGTCCGTCTCCGATAGGACTAGGAACTCGATCTCACCTACACTGAAAATCAAGGATCTGTGGATAAATATCCCGATTCTTGAGGGAACGTACCGAGTACCTTTGAAACGATAGGCGATCACATAACCTCTACGCCACAGAGACCTCCAAGACTGAAATAAGGAGACCTGGGACGGGATGGGAAAGGGGTGGGGAGGAGACCTGGGACGGATGGAGGTGGGAGAACCTGGGAGATGGAAGGGTGGGGAGGAGACCTGGGACGGATGGGAAAGGGGTGGGGAGGAGACCACAGGGACTTAACCACAATCAGAGACAAATATGGCGCAGTGGCACAAAACAAAATATTCCAAGTATGGCATTTTATTTTATTTTGTTTTTGTTACTCTAGTAGCTTCGTTTATCTGATGTGATTATATAGTAGTAGCCTGGCGTCAACCGTCCATGATGTTTTTGTTCTTTTTGTTTTTATTATTATCAAGTAGCTGTGTATTGATTAGTTTTATAAATTTTATAGTGGAGAAGAATGGGGACCGAGAGGGTGGACAGAGAGAGAGAGAAGGACGCGCGAGAGAGATGGAGAGGATTAAAGGTGTTTGGATTAGCGAAGGAAGTAGAAATTATAGGATTATTGGAAGCATAAGTTGCAGAGAGAGAGAGAAAGAGAGAGAGAGAATGAAGGTGTTTGGATTAGCGACGAAGTAAAAATATGGTATTATTGGAATGTGAAGTTGTAGACAGAGAGAGAGAGAGAGAGAGAGAGAGAGAGAGGTAGAGAGAGTGAGAGAGGGGGTGTAAATGTGTTCGGATTAGCGAAGGAAGTAGAAAGTATAGAATTGTTGGAATGTGAAGTTGCAGAAGAGAGAGGAGAGAGAGAGATAGAGAGAGATAGAGTGGGAGTGAGTGAGAGAGAGAGAAATGATGAAGAAAGACGTTAAAAAGGAGTAAGACGGAGTTCTTTTTCTTCTTCTTTTGTCGTTACACTGCTACCGGGTTGTTGCGAAGTGTCGTGGTTTTCTGTTTTAGTTTTAATTTGACAGAGTTATGGTGTGAAAATAGAACACAGGTAAATAGATAGACCAGGAAGTAATGTGGGAGACACAGGTAAATAGATAGACCAGGAAGTAATGTGGGAGACACAGGTAAATAGGTAGACCAGGAAATAATGTGGGAGACACAGGTAAATAGATAGACCAGGATGTAATGTGGGAGACACAGGTAAATAGGTAGACCAGGAAATAATGTGGGAGACACAGGTAAATAGATAGACCAGGATGTAATGTGGGAGACACAGGTAAATAGATAGACCAGGATGTAATGTGGGAGACACAGGTAAAATAGATAGACCAGGATGTAATGTGGGAGACACAGGTCAAATAGATAGACTAGGATGTAATGTGGGAGACACAGGTCAAATAGATAGACTAGGATGTAATGTGGGAGACACAGGTCAAATAGATAGACCTAAAAGTAATGTGGGAGACACAGGTCAAATAGATAGACCAGGATGTAATGTGGGAGACACAAGTAAATAGATAGACCAGGAAGTAATGTGGGAGACACAGGTAAAATAGATAGACCAGGAAGTAATGTGGGAGACACAGGTAAATAGATAGACCAGGATGTAATGTGGGAGACACAGGTAAATAGATAGACCAGGAAGTAATGTGGGAGACACAGGTAAAATAGATAGACCAGGAAGTAATGTGGGAGACACAGGTAAAATATATAGACTAGGATGTAATGTGGGAGACACAGGTAAAATAGATAGACTAGGATGTAATGTGGAACACAGGTAAAATAGATAGACCAGGAAGTAATGTGGAGACACAGGTAAAATAGATAGACTAGGATGTAATGTGGGAGACACAGGTAAAATAGATAGACTAGGATGTAATGTGGGAGACACAGGTAAAATAGATAGACTAGGATGTAATGTGGGAGACACAGGTAAATAGATAGACCAGGATGTAATGTGGGAGACACAGGTAAAATAGATAGACTATGATGTAATGTGGGAGACACAGGTAAAATAGATAGACCAGGAAGTAATGTGGGAGACACAGGTAAAATAGATAGACCAGGAAGTAATGTGGGAGACACAGGTAAAATAGATAGACTAGGATGTAATGTGGGAGACACAGGTCAAATAGATAGACTAGGATGTAATGTGGGAGACACAGGTCAAATAGATAGACCTAAAAGTAATGTGGGAGACACAGGTCAAATAGATAGACCAGGATGTAATGTGGGAGACACAGGTCAAATAGATAGACCAGGATGTAATGTGGGAGACACAAGTAAATAGATAGACCAGGAAGTAATGTGGGAGATACAGGTAAATAGATAGACCTAAAAGTAATGTGGGAGACACAGGTAAAATAGATAGACTAGGATGTAATGTGGGAGACACAGGTAAATAGATAGACCAGGAAGTAATGTGGGAGACACAGGTAAAATAGATAGACTAGGATGTAATGTGGGAGACACAGGTAAATGAGGCTGAAGAAAATACAGAGGATTTATGTAGAAGTAAAATATAAAGATGGAATGACGGCTTCAGTGGGAGCAGCTAGGTAAAAGCGCGATGCAATGTCTAGGTTGGAGAATTAAGAAACGAGGGGTTTCGATGGGAGAAGCAGGAAAAAAAGAGAAGAAAAAATGGGATGAGAGGTTTAGGTGGGAGAGACAGAAAAAGTGATGAGAGGTTTAGGTAGGAGAGAAAGAAAAATGGATGCGAGGTTTAGATGGGAGAGACAGAAAAATGGATGCGAGGTTTAGGTGGGAGAGACAGAAAAATGGATGAGAGGTTTAGGTAAGAGAGAGAAAAAATGTTGAGAGGTTTAGGTGGGAGAGACAGAAAAAAAGATGATAGGGTTAGGTCGGAGAGACAGAAAAAAAGATGATAGGGTTAGGTCGGAGAGACAGAAAAAAAGATGATAGGGTTAGGTCGGAGAGACAGAAAAAAAGATGATAGGGTTAGGTCGGAGAGACAGAAAAAAAGATGAGAGGTTTAGGTAGGAATAGAAACAAGCAAAGTAGAGATGAGTGCAGTAGATGGGAAAAAAAAGGGACAAAGGACATAGGTGGAAAAAATAGGAACATAGACAAAGGGCATAGGTGGGAGAAATAGAAACAGGGGCGAGGGGAATAGGTGGGAGAATAGGAACAAGGGCGAGGGGCACAGGTGGGAGAAATAGGAACATTGGCACAGGTGGGAGAAATAAGAACATTGGCACAGGTGGGAGAAATAAGAACATTGGCACAGGTGGGAGAAATAAGAACATTGGCACAGGTGGGAGAAATAGGAACATTGGCACAGGTGGAAGAAATAAGAACATTGGCACAGATGGGAGAAATAAGAACATTGGCACAGCTGGGAGAAATAGGAACATTGGCACAGGTGGGAGAAATAAGAACATTGGCACAGGTGGAAGAAATAAGAACATTGGCACAGGTGGGAGAAATAAGAACATTGGCACAGGTGGGAGAAATAAGAACATTGATACAGTGGGAGAAATAGAAAAGAAAGAGGCAAAGTGGGAGAAATAGAAACAGAGAAGAGGGGAAAAGTGGGGAAAATAGGAACAGGGGCATAGGTGGGAAGAAAGGAACAAGGCGAGGGCATGGGTGGGAGAAATAGGAACAGAGACGAATGGCTGTGTGAAAGAAAATAGCAAAAAACAGGAACGAGGAGCTGTCAAGAAAACAGGAAAAATACATGGAGCTTAGGTGAGAAACCAGTAAAAGAAACAGGGGTTCAAGCAGAATAAAAATGGGAAAAACAAGAAACGATGGGTTCCAGAAGGATAAAAATGGGAAAAACACAAGGAACTTATATGAGAAAAACAAGAGACGATGGGTTGTGGGCAGGATAAAAATGGGGAAAACACAAGGAACTTATGTGAGAAAAACAAGAGACGATGAGTTGTGGCAGGATATAAATGGGAAAAACACAAGGAACTTATGTGAGAAAAACAAGAGACGATGGGTTGTGGCAGGATAAAAATGGGGAAAACACAAGGAACTTATGTGAGAAAAACAAGAGACGATGGGTTGTGGCAGGATAAAAATGGGAAAAACACAAGGAACTTATGTGAGAAAAACAAGAGACGATGGGTTGTGGCAGGATAAAAATGGGGAAAACACAAGGAACTTATGTGAGAAAAACAAGAGACGATGGGTTGTGGCAGGATAAAATGGGAAAACACAAGGAACTTATGTGAGAAAAACAAGAAATGAGGGGGCCAGATAGGGAAAAACGAAAAGAAATACAATGAGCCTGGGTAATAAAAAAAACCGGAAGCAACGAGGGGTCCAGTCAAGATAAACAGAAAATAATATACGAAGCTTTGGTGAGAGAGAAACAAGTAATGAAACAGAGCTTACGTTGGTAGACCTATATGTGCTCAGTATATATCAGCAGATGGCAAATGCTCTTCACAACAATAAAACGGACTTAAACAGCAGACAACAGTTAGGAATATTGGTGCGCAATCTCTTTTAGTGTAGAGTGATAAAGACGCATGCTGATACTTCCCATGACTCGCTAGTTGTTCACGCATATTCTACTTTTCCTTATTTTCTTTAATTCTGTTTTGCCTCACAGTGTCCGGATAAGAAGAGATTTCTAGAACGGGCCTTTGTGTGCGCTTCATATGTTTTTCGCCGCTTCTGTTATCTCTGAGATCCTCTTTTTGCGTGGACAGTAGTTTGCTTTGTATCCACTGTATCGGAGTAACATTTCCCTTAAAGGTGCACTGTCTGTTGGTAATCTGTTTATGTGGCCGGAACCATTTAATTTGTTGTTTCTTGATGAAGTTCAGTACTGATGTTGTACCCACTTTTTCCTGATGTCTTTATTTCTCCGTTCACGTCTATTCACCATCCTTGTGTATGTCTCTTCCTATTGGTCATTATCATCATCAAGTAGCTTGTCTGAACAGAACTTTGCCACCACAACAGTCCTTTGGAACGTCTCTCTCTCTCTCATAGACCAGAAGTCCTGCATCTGTAGAGGTCATGCTGAAACCATCAGTTACTTCCTAAATCCATCTTTTCCGTGTTCTTCCTCTTTTCCTCTTTGCTGGGATGCTTCCTTCCCTGATGGTCTCCTTCAGTCAGGTTTCTTTGATTTTGAGTTCTTTCTGGCTAGATCTATTTGTTCTCTTTTTGTCCATGATATACGGAGGATTATTCTTTAACAGAACCTTCTGGTGCAACACTAGACTCAAAATTAATAAAATTGCATTGGTCGTTGCTTCATCCTTTGTCATGTTCTCATCCAACAGTGGGGTCGTTACTTCATCCTTTGTCATGTTCTCATCCAACAGTGGGGTCGTTGCTTCATTCTTTGTCATGTTCTCATCCAACAGTGGGGTCGTTGCTTCATCCTTTGTCATGGTCGCATCCAACAGTGGGGTCGTTGCTTCATCCTTTGTCATGGTCTCATCCAACAGTGGGGTCGTTGCTTCATCCTTTGTCATGTTCTCATCCAACAGTGGGGTCGTTGCTTCATCCTTTGTCATGGTTGCATCCAACAGTGGGGTCGTTGCTTCATCCTTTGTCATGGTCGCATCCAACAGTGGGGTCGTTGCTTCATCATTTGTCATGGTCGCATCCAACAGTGGGGTCGTTGCTTCATCCTTTGTCATGGTCGCATCCAACAGTGGGGTCGTTGCTTCATCCTTTGTCATGGTCGCATCCAACAGTGGGGTCGTTGCTTCATCCTTTGTCATGTTCTCATCCAACAGTGGGGTCGTTGCTTCATCCTTTGACATGGTCGCATCCAACAGTGGGGTCGTTGCTTCATCCTTTGTCATGGTCGCATCCAACAGTGGGGTCGTTGCTTCATCCTTTGCCATGGTCGCATCCAACAGTGGGGTCGTTGCTTCATCCTTTGTCATGGTCGCATCCAACAGTAGGGTCGTTGCTTCATCCTTTATCATGGTCGCATCCAACAGTAACGGCTTCTCATCACTTTGTCATGGTCGCATCCAAGTGTAGAGGTCGTTGTCTTCCATCCTTGTTGTTCATCCAACATTCTTCTTATTTTCTTTATTCTGTTCTCAGTCCA
This sequence comes from Arion vulgaris, assembly GCA_020796225.1. Lineage (NCBI taxonomy): Eukaryota > Metazoa > Mollusca > Gastropoda > Stylommatophora > Arionidae > Arion > Arion vulgaris. The sequence continues at coordinate 76,868,086 of CM036755.1, read as the reverse complement.
ACAGTTTGAAGGGCTGTTGCGCTCATCCTTCAGTGTCCATAAGAAGAGATTAGAGGGCTGTTGCGCTTCATCTTTTGGTCTGTTTCTCTGAATCCACATGGGGACATTTAGTTATCCTTTGATCCACTGTTCTCATCCAAGCATGTGTTGGTAACGTTTTTCATTTTTTGTTGTTTCGATGAACAGTACTGGTGTCCTTTTCCCTATCTTTGTTTCTCGTTCGCATTCCACATCCTGTGTATGTCTTCCTTGGTCATCCATTGTAGCTTGTCCTCATCCAACAGGGTCCTTGCTTCTCCTCTCATAGACCAGAGCCCGCACCCTAGAGCAGTGAAACCATCGTTGCTTCCATCCATTTGTCCATTTTCCCTCTTTTCCACATTGTGGGTTGCTTCATCCTTTTGATGGTCTCCAACCCTTCTGTCTCCTTTGTCATGGTCCAAAACATGGTCGATTTTCTCCTTTTATTGTTACATCAGCAGTGGGTGTTTCTGCTAGATCCTTTGTTCTTTCTCGTCCAGATATGGAGGACTCTTCTTAACAGAACCCTTCATGGTCAACACTCCAACATAATGGGTCGTTGCTTCATCCTTTGTCATGTTCTCATCCAAGTGGGGTCGTTGCTTCATCCTTTGTCATGTTCTCATCCAGGAGTGGGGTCGTTGCTTTTTCCCTTTGTCATGTCTCATCCAACAGTGGGGTCGTTGCTTCATCCTTTGTCATGGTCGCATCCAACAGTGGGGTCGTTGCTTCATCCTTTGTCATGTTCTCATCCAACAGTGGGGTCGTTGCTTCATTCTTTGTCATGGTTCATCCAACAGTGGGGTCGTTGCTTCATCCTTTGTCATGTCGCATCCAACAGTGGGTCGTTGCTTCATCCTTTGTCATGTTCTCATCCAACAGTGGGGTCGTTGCTTCATTCTTTGTCATGTCCATCCAAAAATGGGGTCGTTGCTTCATCTTTGTCATGGTCCATCCAACAGTGGGGTCGTTGCTTCATTCTTTGTCATGTTCTCATCCAACAATGGGGTCGTTGCTTCATCCTTTGTCATGTTCTCATCCAACAGTGGGGTCGTTGCTTCATCCTTTGTCATGTTCTCATCCAACAGTGGGGTCGTTGCTTATTCCTTTGTCATGGTCGCATCCAACAGTGGGGTCGTTGCTTCATCCTTTGTCATGGTCGCATCCAACAGTGGGGTCGTTGCTTCATCCTTTGTCATGTTCTCATCCAACAATGGGGTCGTTGCTTCATCCTTTGTCATGTTCTCATCCAACAATGGGGTCGTTGCTTCATCCTTTGTCATGTTCTCATCCAACAATGGGGTCGTTGCTTCATCCTTTGTCATGGTCGCATCCAACAGTAGGGTGGTTGAGTAACAAAGTATTACTTCTCTGTCCCCATCCTAATTAGGAATTTTTCCTTGTGATTTCTTATATAAGAATATCGATTTCTCTTGTATGTTTAGTTTATCTCCGACAAGCCTCTCTTGTCACGATATACATTTGATATAGTTATAAATAGCTGAAAGAGATGAAGTGTCTACGCAGAATGCTGGCAGTATCAAGAAGAGACCGGGGTAGAGATGAAGTGTCTACGCAGAATGCTGGCAGTATCAAGAAGAGACCGGTTGAAAAATGAAGTGTCTACGCAGAATGCTGGCAGTATCAAGAAGATACCGGTGTAGAATGAAGAATCTACGCAGAAGCTATACATATCAAGAAGAGACATTGGTTAGATATGAAGTGTCTCCCGCAGAATGACTGGCAATATCAGTAAAAAGATAACCGGTGTAAGGATGAAGTGTCTACGCAGAATGCTAACAGTATCAAGAAGAGACCGGTGTAGAGATGAAGTGTCTACGCAGAATGCTGGCAGTATCAAGAAGATACCGGTGTAGAGATGAAGTGTCTACGCAGAATGCTGGCAGTATCAAGAAGAGACCGGTGTAGAGATGAAGTGTCTACGCAGAATGCTGGCAGTATCAAGAAGAGACTGGTGTAGAGATGAAATGTCTACGTAGAATTCTGGCAGTATCAAGAAGATACCGGTGTAGAGATGAAGTGTCTACGCAGAATGCTGGCAGTATCAAGAAGAGACCGGTGTAGAGATGAAGTGTCTACGCAGAATGCTGGCAGTATCAAGAAGAGACCGGTGTAGAGATGAAGTGTCTACGCAGAATGCTGGCAGTATCAAGAAGAGACCGGTTGAAAAATGAAGTGTCTACGCAGAATGCTGGCAGTATCAAGAAGAGACCGGTTGAGAAATGAAGACATCGGGAACAAGCTGGGTACAACTTCAGTACTTAATTCCATCAAGAAACAACAAATTAAATGGTTTGACTACATAAGCAGATTACCAAAAGACAGTACACCCTCCAAGAACAATACTACTCCAGTACAAAGCAAAGGGCCGTTCGCGTAAAAGGTGCAGCTCAGAAATAACAGAGGCAGTGAAAAACACTATTTATGAAGCGCACACAAGAACCCGTTCTAGAAATCTCTTCTTATCCTGGCGATGTGATGCAAAACATGATTTGAGAAAAGAAGAAAATGTTAAAAGAGAACATCTCTTGTATTTGCTTTCTTTCCTACTCTAATATTTCGTTTCACAGTGTCAGGATAAGAGATTTATAGAACGGGTTCTTGTGTGTGTGTGCTAGTGCTTCTACGGGTTCTTTCACATGCTCAACTTGAAACGTTTTATCGTCCGTCTCCGATAGAGTCGAAACTCGATCTCCTACACTGAGATCGGGGATCTTTGAAAATATCCGGTCTCTTCACGTGGGATCAGAACAAGTATCTTTGGTCGAGAAGCAAGCATCTTACCTCAACGCCACAGAGACCACCAACTTTGTAGCTAGAGCGTATGCTTTGGAAGCTGCTTATCGCCTTCTTTCTTATTCTTTTGTCGTCACATTGCTTCCGGGTTGCTGCACAGTGTCGTGGTTTTCTGGTTTTATCTTTGTGTTTTTCACACTGATTCGGTATGCCATCTAACCAACTTTTTCGTGGTTTTCTGGCTTTTTCTTGTTCTGTTGTCAAGACTCTGTACAGGGTTGTGCAAGTGCGTGGTTTTATGGTTTTGTCTTTTTCTCAATGTAATCGGGTTCTGCACAGCTGTCTTTTTTGCTGTGTTTTTCTGTTTTGTAGGTAATTTCATGACTCGATTGCTCCACATGTACGTGGTTTTCCTGGCTTCTGTTTTATATTCGTCAACTGCTACCGGGTTGCTGCACAGTGTCGTGGTTTTCTGGTTTTCTCTTGTGCGATAGTTATTTTTGGCTTTCGATTGGATTATGTTATGCCATCTAACCAACTTCTTCGTGGTCTTCCTCTCGCCTTCTTTCCTGATGTTCTGTTGTAGAAGACTCTGTATACAGTGGAGTTTGGATGCATTCTTATTAAGTGACCGAAACACTTCATTCATTGTTTCTCAATGTAATTCAAGCAAGGTTCTGTCCCAACTTTCTTTCTTATGCTGATGTCTTTTCTGGTTTTGTAGGTAATTTTTCATAGACATCGCATTGTCATCATCACATGAAAAGCGTGGTTTTTTTTCCCATCAAAGCAACATAACATAACTCGATTTATATATTCAACGTCTAACATTCAACGTTCTAGAAGATGGTAGGTTTTGTAAAACCCCGTACCCAGAAGTTGGGACAGTCTCTGCAGAGATACACCACAACTCGAGCAGAACTGTATAATCGTTGTCGGGACCTCAGGTCGAAGAGCACATGCTCAGATGACTGCTGGATCGGAAGCTTTTAACAAAATCAAGTGTTTAATTTGTTATCTGGTTGATGTGTTAGGGCGCGGGCTCCCTAAGGCAGGAGACATGTGTTTAATCCACAGTAAGGCCAACAAATTTTGATCTGTCTGGGCATAAAGAAAAATTCCTAACCTGAACAGCTTCGCTGTGACTGCAAATTCGACCATTAACTTCATCAGGAGTATGTCCTACCTGTTCCACACTGTCCTAAACAACGGTAACTAACACAAGCAGTAAAGACAGTTTAAAAAAATCAAACTGTTATCTGACCTTAACGTGTTTTCACTTGGTGCCGGGTCCCTATAATAAAAATTTTTACGCCAGCTCGACAATACTTCACCACCATATTCAGGCATTAATTTCCACATATTTTCTTCAAACTATAATCACAACGAACTTAAGGAAGTTATCCTTGACCTTCTGCAACGGTGTTCATGCATATGCATACACTTAACTTCAGGCTCTGTGCTGCTACAGGTCATGCTGCCAGTAAGAGAACCCATCTTTCTATTTTTTTTCTTCTAAAGTGGTCCATCTTACACA